>CAJHNH020000014.1:446381-456381 GCA_905116865.2 Candidula unifasciata
TAGGGGAAGGCCGGTTGCTAGGCGACGCGAAAATCTCATCGAAGTTGTGTAAGCACTCGCATCCTCTAACTTCTAATATATATATAGCTTCTGCCCTAAACTATAAGGTAACTAGGGGAGCGTCAGTGGTCATTGCCAGTACTGTCACAGCTGCTGCTCGTGAATCCCAGCCATCTAGTTTAGCCCAGCTTAGCACCGCGCGTAGCGGCGCGGAAGATACTCTCGTGACTCTGACTAAGCGGAAGCTTTTTCGCGGAATGCTGTGTAGTCGCCTGAAGAGGTCCGCAATTTACATGTGACTAAGGCCCTGTTAGGGTATATTTTCGGCCTCGATAATTTGGGACTGTATTTCGAAGGATAGCCAATAACTTAGCTCTTTCGATCCCAAACAACGTGTAGAGTGTCGTAGGATCCTTCCTCGTGAATCATAGCCAGTTAATAATCTTTTCTTTTAGATTTTAAATTAATTCAGAGCCCAACCTGACCCTTGACTGACCGGTGACGGAAGTAACAAGACATAGAAACAATGGTATCAGATGGTCAGTTAACTCGGTTCTTGGAATGAGCAGATAACATAAGTCTTTTATCAAATTCCAATCGAAATGCTAAGGAAAAAACTGAAAGACTTTAGACAAGGGCTGTTATAGGATTCAAAATAATTACCAATTAACCTTTATAAGAAAAAAGAGAGAAATAATAACAACAAACAAAGAAATTTAAAAAAAAATTACAGAAAGGAAAAAAATTAATAAAAAAAAAAAAAAACAAAAACAAAACACCGACAATCCAATTATCTTAACATATGAAGGAATAGCAGGAATTAAAGAATTCAAATTTTTCGGAAGTAAAGTTATTCCAGAGTAAAATTCTGATTCTGTAAACAAAGGAAATCAAGCATTTGCCATAATAATAAATAAATAAATGTCCAAGGAGAATCCTGTGAATAATTTGGTTAAAGAAGATAACAAATAAAGAGCAGAGGGACAAGAGAAAGAAGCTTATCTCTGTTGAACATTATAAAATAAATAAGATGAAGATGGCGTAACGATGTTTGCAAAATGCCCCCTGACACTTTGCCTATGTGTGTGTGTTTGGGGGGGGGGGGGGGGGAGTGGTGAGAAATGGACGACCAGTAAAAAACCTGGAAAAGACAGCATAAATGGTAATAAAATAATAAAAGAAGATATGGATATAGAAGGAAATATCAAAGTAATTATTGAAAGTATTCCTCCTTCAAGGTCAGAGTACATATGCCTGAGACGTGAGGAACCAGTGGTCCGCATACAAATGAACCAGATCTGTAAAACACACGTGCACGCAAAAGTCAAGTTTTGCAAAACAACTAAAGTCCAGAAATGGACGAAAAATCAGTAGTATCCATCGGAGTTAAGAGCTTGTGAACTCTAAGCAGAAAAAGAATATTGAAGTCATTTATTTTAACGTTCCCGGAAATGAAAGAGTTGATAAAATAGCAAAGCAAAGTGCAAATGAAGAACAGCCTGACGTACCAGTCTCTTATCAACAAAAGTAGAGAACAATCAAATCAATCAGAGAGACAAACACACACACACACACACACACACACACACACACACACACACACACACAAACCGACACAGGACGATTATCATATTAGGGACAGACCAGAGCAAGTCATTTTTCTGAGCCTTAGAACAGGACACAATCAACTTCGCAGCCACATGTAAGTAAAGTAAAAAAAGTAAAGATCCCTTTTCACGCCTTTCGGCGCATCGGGCATATGGGCAGAGCGTCCCTTATTTTTACAGACCATCAGCACTCTGTGGGTAATGTGGTCAGCATTACGCCGGCTGTCTTTACTTTCCCAGGACAGCCCATCCTGGTACCCATTTTTTAGGCTGGGTCGACCTGCGACGTCCCATACCACGATAAAAATCCACGCAGCCTGCAGTGGGTTTCGATCGCGGTATGCTGGCTTACGAGTCGGACTCGCAACGCCTTAGCCACGGACGCCACATGTACAAACAATTTAAGACTGGCGATTCATCCAGGTGTACATGTGTACTGGCACCAAGACTGTCCTAAATACAGTATATCAAGGCAAAACATTTGGCCAAAAGAAATACTGGTGGAAGCTAAACTTTACGGGTCGCTGAGTGAATTACAACAGACAGTGAAGTTCATACTAAAAACAGAATTGCATATGCTGAGTTGTGTTGAGTTGAGTCAAGAATGGACATCACATCACTCGGAGTATTCGCATGCATGCCCCGTCCTCACCTTCAGTAGCCAGCGCAAAGTTCCAATAATGATAGTACCAGTCACAGTCTGGTTAAAAGTCCGTCTCGCCTTTCCTCTGAGTGTAGTGAGCCGACCAGACCCTCTGGTTACACCCAGGTGCCTCATTCTCTCAAGGCCATAATAATCTTCTTTCTCTACTGATTCCGCTGCTTGTTCCCAAAGGCCTTGGCCACCTGGGCCTTGTCATGTATCAGCTCACCACCCAGTAGTGTTTTTATGTGTCCTGGTTCCTTTGTTAGTTGGCTGTCCGCTAGCTGTTGCACCGTTCATCTGTGCGAGTACCAAGTTAGTCCTCATTACACCACCGCGAAACAACAGTTCCGCACACTGAGCGTCCTAAAACAAGGCCCCTAACAGGACGACTGTCACAATCTACTTGTTGTGCGCAGCAGTTTTTTTTTCTAAATATGGAGAGGAGGTAACAAAGATTTGCAAAAAAATTAAAACGCCTGAAGGTGCCAAGATATTTTATAGTTAGGTCGGGAGATGGAGAGAGACAGATAGCTTGCTAGGTTTGAGAAAGAGGTCCCTGGTGCGTTGAGCTTCTGGTGTGATGAGGCTCTGCGCGATGCCTGCTCTTCACGCGTTTTGTTCCTGGGTTGATAGCTCGTGTTTATCTGGAAATAGACTGATTTACATTTTAAATATATGTGGGGAGGGGCGGTGGAGGTTAACAAAGAAGCGTTATAGCCTGGAATCCACGAGTGCTGGTCCCCTAAAAACCACTACTTAGGCAACAAAAGAACAAACTCAGGTGTAATTGCTCACCACAAAGGGAAACAAGTATAATAAGATAGCAAAGGAACCGTCCTTGATAAAGCAGGCCATCAGGCGGCTAAAAAAGGACTAAGCTCGGAATTTTATTTTGATTTTAAACGATACGATACCCAGTGGTGCTGATCCAGCCAATCTGTCTGCCTGTTCATTACCCACCTGAAGAAAAGATCCAAAGTATGCTCACTACCTGTGACATTTCCAGTAAAGCGAGTCACTCTGCTCGAAGCATCCCTGTCCTAACCATTTTCAGCATGCATTTAGAGTCTGTTACAATTACGACATGTGAATGCATCTTGTTCTCTAGCCACCGGAGAGCTGCAATTACCGCCTCCACCTCCATTCTCATGCTAGATGTTGTGGTGTCATATGCTAGACTGTCTTGCACTAAAGATTTTACATTGGCTTTCGCTGCGAACCCCCAGGCACTTCTCTTTTCTCTCTTATTATAGTTGTTTTTATCAAGCTTCGTCCTTTTTAGGACGAAAAAAAAATAATTTTGTGTTATTTGAAGCCCCACCCTGGCTTTTTGCCAGGGGCCGCAATATAGGCAGGCCATAAATATGGCCAGTTGTCTGAACGCGGTTTCTGGGACCTCTCCACGGTGATCCTCATCCACATGGTGGCACTTTGTGTCATCGGGTGTTTATTGCTTTGTGACGTCCTGGTGGGGTAGAAAGTCAGTCAGTCTTTCCTCTCAACACTGAACCATCTGTATAGATAATCAGATCACCTGGGCGTGAATTGTTATGAATCAAATGTTGGACTTCAACATCCGTGCACTCTCTGGCCGCTCTCTGCACACCCGGCCCAATGTTATCATAACCCTACGCAGGCCAGACTTTCCCGCTGGTACTCTGACCCACTCCTTTCCTCGCATTATGTTCTCCAGCAGGCATACTTGGCTTTTTGCGTTTTCTGCTTGAGCCATCAACGATTTTCCCCTTTTCAGCTTCTGATCCTTGCCTGCAGCCGAAGCTTCATACAGAGGGTGTTCTCTGTCTGCAGCTTCTCTGAGGTATGACTTAGCCTGCAGTAGAACTGCATATATAAATAATCGATTTTAAGCAAACTCACGATAGAAGAAGAAGAAGAAGAAGAAGAAGAAGAAGAAAGAAAGAAAGAAGAAGATATTGAAAGCAGTTAACTCATAGGCAGAACGAATTACTTACACAAAACAAGCCGCAGAATTTGGGCATGCCATGACAACGTAACAACTAAAAGTAGAAGACAGCCTGGTGAATACACTGAAAGGCAATTTTGAATAATCTGAGATCAAGACATGTAGAAAGTTTGTATCACAAGTGCCGCCTGTACACGTTTACCGGCACCACGTAATATCTACAATGAGAAGTGACATTTTTGTTTAGTTTTTAAAATAAATTATTTTTAAATAGAACCTTATAGGTTCTCTAATTTCACTGCCGTGTGTTCGTAAGCTTTTGCTAAGGATTTATTGTTGCTTTTGCTTTAGCAAGGTAAACTTTTAAAAAAAAAGTCCAATCTTCACTGCTAGAAGTGATTTTAGCTTATGATGCTAGATTAATGTTTGCATAGACGAGTCAACATTTAAAGGATTATGTGTCAGGTTACTAGTTATCAGTATCAATATTTCTAGCACAACAGTCCGATCCATTCATGCTCCTTCTTCTGTGCTGCAGTCACATCCATGTTCACCGTACCAAGCAGGAGATGAGTGGAATCTCACCCGTATCTGCCCAGCAACGGTTTCAGTACTTGCTGAACAGCCGTTTCCAGCAGTCAGGTCATTGTCCCTGAATTCTTCGTCTCATCGCCACGTAGGATATAGCTACTTTAGCCAAACTGCCAATGCCAATGCCAGTTGTCCAAGAAAAATTCCAAACTTGATCCTCTTTCAGCCGCCCGGAGGCCTGCTATATCGAAGAAGGGTCCTTTGCTGTCTTATGTGGTTTCCTTTTATTTGTGGTGTGTAGTCACACCTGATATTATGGTTGTTTGCTTCCTTGCTGTGCTGCGTTGTTTGCGGTTTTGAGTTCTGGTGTGATCCAGATCTCTTTGCGATGATATTGAAGGGTACTAGCTGACTGTTGCTGGTGCTTGGTTTGCCTCGTGCTGGTCGCTGTGATGGTGCCCTGTTGCTGCTTGGTTGCCGATCTAAAAGCCGCCGGAAAAAGCCAAACAAACATCCGTTGCGCCGTCGATACGAACAATGTTCCTTTTCATGACAAACAGGGCCGTCACAATCTGTTGTTGTGATCGGCCCCCCCCCCCCCCCCCCCCAAAAAAAAAAATTTTTTTTTTTTTTTTCACGGAGTGTGGAGAAGTAGTGGAGGTAAGATAGACTGCAAATGAGAGGTCAGTTTGCCCGAATGTGCCAGTAGATGTGATAGTGAGGTCGGGAGAATGAGAGTGACAGATAGAGGCAGGATCCACCCTGGTCGTCTGAAGTCACTTGGTCTGAAATACAATAGAAATGCATTTATTAATATACACGTGGGGTGGGGTGGGGTGGCATGACGGTGACTGGAGTTCCCAAGTGCTGGTCGCCTTAGGTGCAATGCCCTCGGTTGTCTGCGTCGGAGCGTCGGGCGGCCTGTGGTATTTTCCGTTGTCTTCTTTTTTCTGAAAATAAACTAGATTTAGATTTTGGTTAGTTCAATGGTGATTACGTGATTATTTGCCAGTGGGGCGGAGCGGGTGGGAGTGGCTCCGGTACGTCGACCCGCTGTCCGGTTGGTGGTTGTTTGTTTTAGGCTGTCCTTAAAGATGGCGGCTTGTTTGGTGGGCTCTTTCTGTGGCTCTTTAGAATTGGCGGTTGCCTCTTCTATTCTGCTTTTTCTTTGGCGCCCGGAGCTGGTCCAGGGCTGCGTTTAACTAGTCGCAGAGTCGGCCAGCTCTATTGCTCTTTTCAAGCAGTTCAGGTGTTTCGCCTTCATCTCCGTATTCCTCGAAAGAGTAGCCGACAACGTAGTGGTCGACCTCGTCGAAATACTCCAGCGTGTGCGGAGCCGCCTGCTTGTTGTAATCTTCAACCCTCGCTTTAAGGTCGCCGAAGCTAGTTATTTTGGCTGCTGCTGTTTGGCTCACGCGTGGGGTGGCTAGCAGTCTGATAGGTGCCTCGCTTCGTTCTTCGTTTGTCGCGGTGTCTGTCATCTGTGCCTGGTGTTGCGTCATTACTGTCTCGGTAGCTGTGCTGTTGTCGGCTTTGTTGATAATCGGTTGCTTTACAATTTTTCTGGAAGCCTCTCTTTCTTTCTGAAGCAGGGCGCGCTCGGTTCTTGCCGCCAGCACTGCAGCTTCGGCTCCTGCCTTTGCTTGGATCATGAGGGCGACTTCTTTATAAGTGCTTTCTCGGGCTTCCTTAAGTGTTTCGGTTTCCTTTCTTCTCTCCTTCCTTTCTTCTTGTCGGCGGGTCTCATCTGCAGCTTTTTCTGCTTGCAATTTTAGTGTCATTTCTGTCAGGTTTTTCTGCATTTGTGTAGCCTCTGCAAGCCACTTTGTTTGCTGCAGGACTTGTTCTTCTCTGTCGTCTTTCAAGGCTTTGATTTCGTCACGCGTCTGCGAGATCATGTCTAGCAACTGCGTTCTGTCAGCGTCGGTGTTGGTGGCGTCCGTTTTTTCTTTGCAGAGAGCCCTGATTTCAGCTAGCAACTTTGTTTGCTGCGAAGCTTGTTCTTGTCTGTCGTCTTTCAGGGCTTTGATTTCGTCACGCATCTGCGAAATCATGTCTAGCAACTGCGTTCTGTCAGCGTCGGTGTCGGACTTTTCTTTGCGGAGAGCTCTGATTTCAGCTAAAATTTCAGACATTTGTAGCGAGATTTCAGGGTCCTTTGTGGCTGTGATCGCCTTGTCGGTTAGTCTGTCTGTTGTCCGTTGTGCTGGCTTCCCACTTGGTTGCTTTGGTGCGGCTGAGGACCTGGGTGCCACGTATCTCTGTCTAGTTGCTTCTTGCTCAGTTCTGAGTGTCCTCTTGCACTGCTGGAGATACGGGCAGCCCATGTATCTCGCCCCGTGCGCACCAGAACAGTTGGAGCACTTACGGTTGCTGTCCGGTTTTTTAAAGTTAGTGTCAATTTTAGCCAGCGGGCATTCCTTGAATTCGTGCGCACCAGAACAGTATCTGCACGAAAGGCTGCTGCGACAGGACGAAGCTGTATGCCATGCCCTATTGCAGCGCGAGCTCTGCATGATGTCTGGTGTGCTGGTCTCAGGCTGCCGCTGCTTGCGTTGGCGAGGGGGTCCTTGCGTCGCTACTGAGGCAGCATCAGGCACCCCTGAAGGGTCGGCTCCCGGGGGAGCGGCCCCCTGTGCTGGTGATCCTGGTGTTTCAATCGTAGTGGGCGCAGTGTCCATTTTCTACGGCGATTAAAAAAGTTCTCGAATTTATTTAGAGGTTAAACGCACGCCCTAGGTTTCGGTTTAGAAAGTTTATAATGTAAATTATAATTACCTAGGGCGTTGTTCCTTCCTCTGTTGATTCTTGTAGATCTTTGTTGCTGGTAGTTGTCGTTGGCTAGGTGCGTACACGGGCTGCTAATGACCCACCCGCAGCCGATTCCGATAGTTTAGTCGAGACAGACTCAGCCGAATATCAAGCGATTCTGTCCAGTAGCTAGCTATCGAAAATCAGGCAACGAATGGATAGTTAGCGGGCAACGTGTTCAGGCAAGGCGGGCTTGAGCGTTCAACGTCTTGCTCGGGCGAAAGCTGTCAGCGAAGTGGATTAAAATACGCCTGGTTCTTAGCCAAACTGCCAATTACTGCCTTTATATACCACTTCTGCGGTGTAGGCAGTGGGGTCTTTTGAGAATGAGGATTTAAGGCCGCATGGCTAGTGCTTTCGCCGCTACAGTGCAGGTAAGGATTTTATTTTTTCCCCTCGACAGAAAAAAAAAATCTCCAGCCTTACCAAGGATTCGAACCCGGGTCTCCCGCAAGAGAGCCCTGTGTTCTAACCGGTTGGTCAGCCGCTTCTCATAGCTACCTTTTTCTCAATATATATATATATATATATATATATATATATATATATATATATATATATATATATATATATATATATATATATATATAGACTGCACAATGTATTGCCTGGCATATCTCGCTGATCTCGACAAGTGTGTACTACAGTAAATAAAAGAAGCCAAAAAAAAATTGATTTCGCTATGACTGAAGTACACATTCAACAGTACTTGAGTTCTTTGTTCAAATTTACAATGGGGAAACATTGCTTTGATAAAATGTGTATATTGTGTTTAAAACAGTGTAGAAGATCTGTGCTTGCAATGATCTTATAATATCTTCTACTCTCCAGGTCTCGTGTATATCATATAACATAAAGTCAAAAGTGGAAAACTACGACTCACATCAAATCAAACCCACTGAAAGCCATCAACGACTTTGATTTTACGTTGAACCTAATACAAAGCTGCACCGTTGCTCACAACTATGATTTTTCAGTACAAAAAACGAAAATGGATTTATATAGTAGTCATTTTTCTACCTGCTGCTGTATTCATGCTACTGTCAATTAATAGTTTAGGTGGTAAAATGAACATTGAAATGATGCAGTCATTGTTTAGTGGTCAGTGGAATGAGATGAAACCGTCATGCATTAACGTGTTAGACAATATGGTCTTGGGAAGTTGGGAAAAAGACAAGCTCAAAGAGGCTGAGATGGCTGCAGTGGTAAACTTCCATAAAAAAATCAGAGCGTATCATGGGATAAACGTGAATTTACAACATAAAGATAATATATGTGGTAAGTTGTTTATATGGCTATTTACCTTTAAAAAAAGTAACTGTCTATGTAATGTCTGTACAGTATATGTTACCTTAATTTTGGTTATGCCTGAAGAATGCGTGTTACCTTTGTTTGGTATATGTAACCAGCTAAATATTGTATTCATATATATTGTGTGCGTTTGCTTTGCATATATATATATATATATATATATATATATATATATATATATATATATATATATATATATATATATATATGGGTGTATAAAAGACATATTATATTGTAAACGTTTGGTTTATGCACTTAACTGAATAAATACATATACCACACATTATATTAACATCCTTTGATCCGTGTGCAAAGCTAAGTAATGCTTATACAATAAATGTTATACTGGTTTAGTATATGCGGCTAGCGTGGTAAAGCAGGCTAGCTGAATAATGTCTATAGAATATACGTTACACTGGATCTCCAAAAGCATGTCGTAAGAGTCGACTAATTGGGAGTTTACTTAGAAGTCAGAGTGAATCTGTCTGAGTGGCAATGAACCAAGGGTCTGCATACAATAAGTCAGATCTGTAAAGCAGATATGCACTCAACACTCAGGTTCTCGAATAGGACTAGAGTTCAGAAGTAGATTAACAACCACAACTGTGGACATGTGGGTGTAAATTAAGTAGGTTTTTGTAATTGTTACAATGCAGTGGTCAATTATGTCAAAAAATATATTTGTGAGCATAGCACTTGATTCTTGTGTGATTCCAGTAGTAACCTATGGATGCGAGAGCGGGAAATCAACGAAAACTCTAGACACAAAATTATACATTTTTGAAAATAAATGCCTTAGAAGAATACTAAATTTCAAATAGTCAGATTTCCGAACCAATACACAAATAAGGCAAGAATCCAGGCAAGAGTATGTGTCTAATTTTATACGAAAACGCCGCTGGAACTTTGTCGGCCACGCCCTTAGAATGGATAAATCAAGACTTCCTTACCAAGCCCTCATTTGGACACCACAGGGGAAAAGATCTCGTGGAAGACCAAGGGAAACTCTACGTAGAACTATCATCAGGGAAGGCTCGCTCATGGGCCACTCAAACATCCAAGACCTACAACAGATTGCAACGAACCGCCATGCATGGAGAGTCATGACCTCTGCCCTATGTGCCGCACTCGACACAAGAGGAAAGACTAATAGCTCTTGAGGCGCGCACG
>CAJHNH020000014.1:461381-478881 GCA_905116865.2 Candidula unifasciata
AGTTGAAACCAGCAGAAATAAAAAAATTCTCCCATAGCTGCAAACATTTCTATATCTCCATCGTGTCCGTGATTATCCTACACAGCCTTCGTTTATTTCTCAGTGTAAAAAATATTTGTACAAGTGCCATGAAAAAAAAAAAAAATGGTAGGTTCGTTTAGATGCCTAAAATGTTCGCTACATACGCTAGATTAGTCATCTGTTCATCGTTCTATAAAAGCCCTAATGGGTCGTATTTTTGCTTTAGGGGGAACTGCTTCACTTTCTCGTTCAGTTCGGAAAATCGATGAAGAATGTGTCCTCTTTACAACCGTTCAATTCTGCATGAAAGAGGAGACTTAGAAATATATATCCCTACTCTCACATACTGGTATGAATATTCTGCAATTCAAAGCTCGACTGCGAATTTCAGAGATGATCCTAGCAACATTGATAATTACACTATTAGGCTAAGTGTAAAGCTTTTCATGCAGCGAGGCTCTTCTAACGGATCATACAACGAGCTGACAAAACCTAAAGGTGCGAGACTTGTGTTATTTTCGTGACTATCCTGAGCAACGCCCGGTCATGCTTTCAGAACTGTCCGCAAACGTTCCGATACATTTTTTCAAACCCAAGACTGCGATTGAAAATAATCTTCAAGAACATTACATACTTCTGAACTAACTGTCCGTCCAGGCAAGTCAAATCAACAAAGAAGTTAGTCGTTAGTCAGGGTGTCAACTTCACTGCAGACGGGTTGCACCATAACTGCTGTGTTCCGGTGCCAGTGGATATTATACAGAATGTCCCCCTCCCCCTCCCCCACAATCATATTTGTAAACTAGAGCAAAATCGAAGTTTGCACACGCATAGTAAATGCATAAGGCTGCCGTATGAAGTGCCAACACTAACAGTCCAACATCAGAACTGCAGCTCATCGTTAATGCTAGCCGTCAGTTACCAAGGCAGGCATTGTACTCGCAACACGGCCTAAGTAAACGCCATTCTAAACGCAATCAACCACACTTGTTTTGCAATTCGCCATACAAGCCGTAGCGGGCACAACAACTTTGCAGCAATACAGTTCCGGAATTATTTAGCTGCTACATGATTTATAATCCAGCTAAGGCTGCTCTAATAAAACTGTGTCGTGCCTTTGAACGGGGTTTCGAGGATATTACCTGTGTAATTTTTAATCCTTGAGGTTCTTTTCATATAGACTGCAATCATGGAATAGATAAACCATCTACCCTACACTGTTAAATAATATGGCAACATTGGCAACGAAGGATGGTCTTTATGGCTTCATATAAAGTCTAGCGCCTTATTAGTCTTAATCCAACCCTTCAGTCTTGATTTCTAAAGCTAGCAAGAGCGAGCAGGGCTATGGGAAAGCGCAAGACTTTTAGTTAGTATGATAGTTCCAGTACCTTTCTTGGACACCTTTGACAGAAGGTATGCAGCATAACCACAACCAATGCCTTTTTGCAGCAGGTCATGGAAGGGATACAGTCATGTGTCCTATTCATGAGATTATGTGTATAAAATCATAGACACGCTGAGATAGATTAAGATCTGAAGGTTGGCTCTGTTCGTCTATGTTCGAGTCCCTTCTGTTCGACGTCCTTCAGATATCTCAGGGATGAGGGATTCAAATTACACTTCCATGTATTTAATGAGGTTCCTGGTTTTAACTTGATCTGACGTCCTCACCACTTTCAAAACCCCCAGACTGCCAAGAATGTTTGGTAGTCGAATTACAATACTTCTATGATCAGGACAGGCATAACTATTATAGGCTCAACAACTGACTCAACTATTAAAACAATCCATGAGATTAACAAAGAGATCCTTATAACAAGAACAATAATGTGAAATTAATTAATCACAGACATGTAGAGACGGTAAGGCAAGATATAATGGGTACTCCTTAGAATGGACTGAAACATAGTTCTCCTGAAGGTTGCCACAAGCATTTCCTATATCATCGCATCCCTATAGAGGATGTCATAACTTGTCACCGTGTTTGCAGAAACCAACGTAGAGCCGTATTCTTATCTGTGGCGGAGATGATTCTCCCAAAGGGTCTTCGTGTTGGGCTATCCCCACATGTCCCTGACCAGAATGGGGGAAGAGTCGTTGTATCCTTTCAGGAGACATATCGAGGTGGTTCTGTGTCCCCGAGTGTGTCGGTATACCGATGACCTTATCTTGATTTCCTTGAATCTCAGAGTGACGTGGATATATACTTATGGCACAACTTCGAAAATGTTTTGACGATGTGCCGAGAAATACTATACCTTAGGCAAAGCGAATCTATTCAACAGGATGTCGTACGTGACTTAGATAATAGACATGTAATAGTCGACTCCAGTGAAATAATGGATAGAATCAGAAAAACATGATGACCTGAATAGACTATTGTAGAAACTGAATGTACTGGATACACTGGACGATGCACTGCGTTCACTGGACGTACTGGTGGATATATGGATTTATATCCCGTTATACGTCTAACTAGATACGCCACTGGATCTCCCACCGCATGCAGATTGGATGACAAATTGGATAACAAATTTGATCTTTCAGTCCTCTATGATGCCAAATAAGATCATGAAACAGAATAGATCTTATATCACGATAAAAAGGAACGTTCACAAAAGAACGTTGTGCCGCTCCGAAAGTCTAGAAGAGAGAGTGACGTCATTGCACTTAGTGCTAGCAACGATGGTATTGTGTCATAGGTTGTCCAAGATGCGGAAAGCCTCATTGAAGTAGGGGTGCTGAGGTTGTTACGCGACACAGCCTCCATGGTGGTCCCAAGAAGATGAACAGGCATGGAGAGCAAAGCAAGCAGCAGTTGAACAATAGCAGAAAGTGCGTAAGACACCTCACGTATTACAAGATGATGTAGAGATGCTAGGAAGAGTTGGACAGAAAAAAGTAGATTTCAAGCGGTGTGCAGCAGCTGAAAAAAAAATGTAAATGGGAACATTTTATAAGCGAAATTTTGAAGGACAAATCACTGAGTAGGTTTTGGAAACTCATAGACAGATGCAAAGGAAGGGTCGACCTATCACACCGGGTAATATATACACTGATAATGGTATGCCAGTGATAACAGGTAATGAGAAAGGGGAAGCATATATGGAGACAATAATAGCACAAACTGATCATAATGATGGGAAACTTAGAAATTCAGTTAGAGATAATAGGTCCAACACAACAAATGATAATTATTTTCAGGATATCATTAGGGTGGAGGATATAAACTATAGATTGCAAAACGCAAAAGATGCTTTGTTAACGCCAGAGGTATGCCAAAATGAAGAGCACGAGTGATGAAAACTTGAGTGAGATGGCTTATCACTTCAACCAGAGCATCAGAACAGCTTCAATACCTCAGGATTGGGTACACAGCTACACAATCCCACTTCCAAAACCAAGCACAGATCATTCCAGACTCAGCACTTTCAGGACTATCACCCCAGAAAATACTCTTAGCAAGGTGCTAGAGAAGATTATTGCCATTGCACTACAAATGTTTTTTGGAAAGGAAAAAGCTCCTGCCAAAAGGTTTGGGAAGTTACTGGCCAAAGGAAGATACTAGGTCTAATGCAGCTAATTTTGCTTTCAATGTTATAAGGGCTTCCAGAATAGACAGGAGACCGTATCGGCATCACTTGATCTTGATGATGCTTACAATACAGTTAGGTATGATGTTTGATAGCTGCGCTCGTGGAGAATGGAGTGTGCCCCTGACTGGGGAATTGGAAGGCAGATGTTCTGCTTTCCCGTATGGTTGCCCTTTGCCTGGGTACATGGATCTCAGAAACATGTAATTTCGTCCCGGGACTACCTCGGGGTTCTGCAGTTTTACCAGTGTTCTTCAATGTGTATACAAGCAAGGCTGCAGGACTTGTAGTGTCAGGTGTTGAAAGGATATTGACATTTGCAGACAATGTTCTTGCAAATAAACAGGGGAGTGATAGACAGCACAAGAATTACAGACAACTGTGGACGAAGTGATTGAATGGTGTGCAGAAATGGGTGCAGTCATCAGATCAGAAAAGGCGCCTATTTTGTGACGTTCTCTGGGCAATAGCATTGTAAGAACCGATGTTCGAAGCCTCACATGGACATGGAACAAAGAATGCTGTTTACAATGTTCCATCATTTGATCCTGTCGGTGATAGATTATGGCCTTGGAATGCCTAACGTATTAAAGAGTCAGCTGATGAAACCTAAACGCATACAGAATGAAGCCATGTGGGTAATTCTGGAATGGACAAGAAACACCCCGGTAGTATGTATGCGAAATATGCCTGCTCTGCCCACTTTTGCAGATACGCTCAAAGTTTTGCTAGCAAAGTCATATCTCAGAGTAGCTGCAGACAAGAAGCACCTCCTGCATGAAGCCTTAGGTAGAGCTAAGGGTAACAAACTAAAAAGATGAAGGTCTTGGATGGCGCAAGCTGAAGACAAAATAAGCCATGTGTGCAGGCTTGATAAATCTGGGCGATGAGAGGAGTGGGTCAAAGTGTCCGAGCAAGAATCAGACTTTTGTATAGTTCTAATCACTTTAAGTGGTGACTGTAGGGACTGACCAGCTGGTGCTGCAGAATCAGAAGTTCAACAAATGACTCAAGACAATTGCCGCCCAGGTGATGTGATTATCTAAAAAGATGGCGCTGGGTTGAGAGGCAAACGAAGTGCAGAAGAGAATGGACGTCGCTTAGTGCATCACAGTCTGCCATATGACATTACAACGTCTAGTTTTAGATGGAGGCGGAGGCAATCACTGCTACCTTCCGGACTGAAAAACATCTGAACACATAACATCATGTTAGAGGTCCAGGAACCTCTTTTGGATATTTTCTCTAGGTCATGCTGGTGTGTTGGGAAATGAACAGGCAGATAGAGTGGCCAGTTCTGCAATACTTAATGGTGAATTTATGTATGATAAGCTAAATGTTGTGAGGACCCTTTGGGAGCGAGTAAACAGTGCGAAGGCACAAATAGATCATTACAGTCTGAGGAAAATGGCGTTGCGAGAAGTTACCAGGGGATCTGGCTGACGCTGAACACTCAAGGGGCAGGCTAGACGGATTTACAACCAGACAGCTACTGGTAGCTTCGGAACTGGAACTCTTTGCTTGCTGTTGAAAATGGGGAGGAGCGCTTTTGGGAGTGTCCAAGTGCTATGATGTTGATTGCACATCAATTTTTTTATAATTTTGCCGCACCACGTTGTAGTCTCCTTTCTCTTCTTAAATCCAGTGATACATCTGTGCGAAACCCTTTTGATGTTTTATTATTTTTCCCCTCAAGTTAATAATTCACATCTGATGTTTTATTATATTTCCCCTAAAGCTAATAATTTACATATGATGTTTTGTTGTCTTTCCCCGAAGCTAACATTTCACATCTGATTGAAATTTTATTACGTTTATGTTCCTGAAGCTAATATTTCACATATGATGTTTTATTTTCTTACGTTTATCTAGAGCTACTCTTTAAAATTTGAATGTTTGGTTACGTTTTTTCTAGTGCTATTCAGTCACATTCGATGTTTGACCATTCTATAACTTAAATTACCAGATTACCATGTTTGCCGGAGAAGAGGATTCCTGCAAGGTTATGAAGGATATGACGATTTATTTCATAGGAGACTCCTTTATGCGGCAGCTTTTCATCGCCGTACTCAGTTTAATGCGAAAAAATAAGCCGTACGGTCCATTTATCAACGGAACACCTACAGGTAAATATTAGGCCTCAAGTAGTGAATAGACCTGAAAGTCATAAATCTACATCATAGTTTCAAACTCTTATGGACTCTAAAGTTGACTGAGTCCTAAATGGATGCCATAAGCTGAGGCAAGTTATAAAAATCTTTTACGATGGGAGATTCGAACTCAGGTCCGTCGAATACGGTAAGCCTGAAACGAGAACACTTCCACAATTTCTTCATCCGAAATGAGGACACTTCTATATTTTCATCTTCCTACATGAGGACACGTTAACTAACATTCAATTCTATTTAAATTGTGTTCCATGTATATTTTTGTGACATGATTTTTGTTGGTCTATGGTTAAGCACCAGCAAGGAAATCAACATTAGAATTTTGAGAGCATGCATCTTTCATGTCGCTACATACGAATGTGAGTCGTGGACTATCTCCTAATCCTTAAGAAAGAGAATAGGGGCCTTTGAGCTGAAATGCTATAGAAAGATTCTCAGACTATCTTGGACAAAGAAGAGGAGAAATACTGACATCTTGAAAGATCTGAACATCAATGAAAATTGGCTAATAAACAGCATCCTGTCTCGGAAGCTGAAATATTTTGGTCATATCAAGCGCCACGACGGAAGTGAAACAAAATTATAGCAGAAGGCATGGTACCAGGAAGAGAGGGGGGCAGGGGCCGACCGACACAAAGATGGGCACAGGATATAAGGGACTCCTTGAGTATGAAAGTACATGCGGCAGGAGAACTGGCGAAAGTCCGATTTCTTTCAAGCAGACTGTTTTGCAAAGGACCTGCTACATGCTGATAATGATGATGATGATATTTGTGTTACTTTCTCTCATTAGTTCATTGGGCATGGATTAAAAAAAAATTTCCTTTCTATCGAAACACTGCGTTGGAATAGCTAAGAAGAACTATGCTATCTTTATGCTTTCAGAGTATATGCAACTACTCCACACAAAGTCCACAATTAGACGAACAACAAGAGAAAAAAAAAAAAGAGAGAGAGAGAGAGAGAGAGAGAGAGAGAGAGAGAGAGAGAGAGAGAGAGAGAGAGAGAGAGAGAGAGAGAGGGAGAGAGAGAAAGTTCGTTTAGGCAGCGGTAAGATCAAAAATATCTAACCCTGACAGGAAATCTTCTGTGTGGGGTCTAATACAGCGTAACAGTAACACCTAGGCACACTAACTAAAATAACAAGAATGTAAGTCGACAAATACAAAAAATTTATTTATTTGATGACATATAACAATAATACTTGATGACCCACTGTAAATACTAAGTATACTCGAGAACTATTAACTGAAGGTACACGAGCAGACCAGCAGAAAACTAACCAAGCAACTAGTAAACCAATGAATAAGAAAATACTTACAGATACTATAGCACACCAACAGATCAGCTATAGCGACCTGCCATCAAACTATCTCCTAGCCATAATACACAATGGAAATCAATTCTAACACCATCTAACCAAAAGAAACGTGCCATAATCGCGAACAAGAGCCAGTCTATCGTTGCTCAGCCGGTCCGATCTGACACACCTGTGCGTTGAGACTAAGTGCAGTCAACAACAGCAAACAGGGCGTCTTGACCATACCGTGCTGACAAAAGAGCCATCGCCAAATAAGTCGCTGAAAGAATAAACAAAGTCTTTTATACCCAGTGGCCAGACTTTTCCCCATTTTACTGTCTAAAACTAAAAGCTGTTCCTGTGGCCTCTTGGTCATTTTTAAACCAGAATAAATCAAAATCGTTGAGCTGCTGAACAGTAGTCTTTGTCGTTTTCCAGCCTATCACATATCCAAAAATACAACTTCTACTTGTAAATATTTGAACCGGGCCCTCGTTCTACATACATGTTGAAGAAATTTTGGGAATATTGAAACAAAATTCAAGAATATAATTTAAATGTAATAAGAAGGATAAACCCTGACTTGATATGACATTATTCTTTGTTTCTTAAAATGTTTTTCAAAAATAACATGCAATCACGACTATTTTAGTTTGTTGCACTATATTAAAACAGGCTGCCCATCTTTTAGGTACTAAAGTACAACACTTAAATGACTGACATATAAAGTATTTGATGTTGAATCAACTGACAAACTAAGATAGCCAGAAATTCAAAAATAGGAACACAGAACTTTTGTACCGCTATTTAAATGAGTTAGTTGCCGGTGGTTTTGGACAGATAAGAAGAATTCCTTTTCAAGAATTCCCATATTTCAGTATGGGGAATGGTCAACGTTATGTGACATTTCCAAGTCAACTGATAATGTCTCTTCCTCTCTAGGCACGTCATTAGTGTGTTTAGTGGTTAATCCGGGCCTGGAACTACCACCTCTAGATAATTGCCACCCCGCATCAGTTGCTTTTGTGGCTACTAACGCCCTCTAGGAGCTTTCTCTAATAACAGTAGTAAATACGATCCGTCTAGCTAGCGTTTGTTCTCAGTCCACCCACAGCAGTTTGGTTCATGTCGGATCCACGCGGTGTCAATGGTATCATAGTTGTGTCTGTCAGTAACTGCTGGCGGCAAAGCTCTTTGAAGTCGTGGTGCCTCCCTCGTTTCTCTTCCACAGTCACGCACAGACTTGTGGTAGGTAGGTAGTTCTACCCCAGCACAACATCATTCAAGCAAGAATCACCCGCTGACAGAAAGTGCCACAATGCGGATGAGGATCACCCGTGGAGAGGTCACAGAAACCCCCTTCAGCCGTTAGGCCATATCTATGGCTAGGCCACAACAATGCCCCAGGTTTATTCAGGACCCCCGGCAGAAGCCAGGGTGGGGCTTAAAAAAAAAATTGCATCCCACATGGGGACAACTTTGACATATTTCAGACTTGTGAGATCAACATACAGTCACGTGAAGACTGGTTACTGAAACAAAAAGTGTTCTCTATTCTTCATGCATATAATCAGATTTTTTTTTTTTTTGAAAAAAAAAAAAAAATATATATATATATATATTTTCAGATACACTTAAGTACTGTGACAGGCACTATATGCTAACGACTGAATGCTCACCTTGGATAGGGGTCAACGCAGATGAATGTAAAAATACAGTAAGATGAATATGAATATTATATTATTGTAATAACACCTGACACGTGTGCACATGTAAGCATGTATTCATGCATACACGTAGACAAATACTGATTCACACTCTTACACAATATATGTTGCAATAGGAATTAATAGCAGGACCATTATGGGGAGTCAATATTCGCGATCCTTAAATTGCTCAAGATCCTTCTCCAGAAGTGACACAGGGAGTTTTCAGGTAGTACTTTCCTACCGGTGCTAAAGCGTATACAGTGGTGCGGTGTAAATAAGAAAATACAGAAATCGATAGATCAAGATGAGACACATTACCCTGGGGGATGGGGTATTTATAGTTAGTCGGGATGGGGATGGGGGTTATGTATTGAAGGGGGTAGGATGTAGTAATTTAGTGTTGCTAGTTTGCTGACTGTTGCACCAGGAGGAAAGGGGGGGGGGTGGTATGAACTGATGTAACTGTAGGCGTATATAGGAAAACACTCGAACGCTCCGTGGAGTGTATAGTATTACATAAGGAAATACTGGGGGGGGGGGGGAAGGGAGGGTTTATAGCATTATTGTTGCCAATGTGCACTACAGTGAAAGACTTGACATCCTGACCAACAGTGAAAGAGTTGACAAGATGTATGAAAGACTTCACAAGTTGACCGACATTGAGAGTCACACGCTTTCCGACAGTGAAAAAAGATGGCAACGTGTTCGACAGTGAAAGACATGGCATGCTGATCGACATTAAAAGAGCTGATACTATGTCCGACAGTGAACGAGTTCACAAAATGTGCGACAGGAAAAGATTTGAAAAGTTGACTGGCAGTGAAAGAGTTGACCAGTTGGCACAATGATAGAGTTGAAAAGGTGTCCGACAGTGATGTTGTTCGCGGGGTGTTCGACAGTATAAGAGTTGGCAAGTTGTCTGAAAGGGAAAGGGGTGAGAAGTTGTAGGACAGTGAAAGGCTTGGCAAATTGACCGACAGTGAAAGAGTGGACAAGATGTCCAGCAGTGATAGAGCTGACAAAAAGTCCAATAGTGAAAGAGTTGACAAGGCATCCGACAGTGGAACAGTTGACAAACGTGAAAGAGTTGGCAAAATGTCCGATAGAGAATAAAATGAAAAGATAACCGACATTGAAAGAACTGTCAGTGTGTACAACAAGAAAAAGTAGTTGATGAGTTGACCAAAAGTAAAGAGTTGACAAGTAAACAATAGCAAACGAATGGACAAGTTGTACTACAGTAAAAGACTTGGCAAGGTGAAACAGAGGACAAAATGTACGGCAGTTTTTTTCCTATACAACCTACCCACGACACGACTATTTCCTTATGTTACTCAGTATGTATGGACCCAGTTATCCCTCGACCTAATAATCTATGGTTATATGTTACTTTATAACTGTATACATTCGGTGAGAATCTACGTGGTATCCACAATATTTTCTGTTATAACTCTATACATCCTATGGATATATATTTATATCACGCTACACGTGAAGCACATTATACACCTGAGCTATTTATCGCTTTTTATTTTGTCCTCTTTAAGACTAGGCTTTGCGAAAGCATCGGGCAGTTTTGTTAATATAATCTATACATCCAACATGTACTTTTAAAATATAACTCTGTGCATCCCAGGGTAATCCTTATATAACCGTACCTGTGTAGCACCAAATATCTTTTGCTCTTATTGATTCTTAAATGTTAGTATAAAACCTATATATTTTAGCACCAGTTATACTCTTGGTTTTATTCCTTTTATCCTTTACAATGTAATCTATATATTTAACACATACACCCTTGATTTTATTACTTTGCATATTTTACTACATAATCTAAATAGGTCTAGCACAATATACAGTTAGTGTGTGTCGATTCTTATATTTCAATATACATATACACACACGCGCGTGCACACCGTGCCATCAATTCACGCCCACCCTACTTCCTGTCCCGAACAAAGGTCAGCACACTAACAAAACTAAATACCCCTAAAATCGATACCTAACATTCTCCTGGGGCCCAATTATGGGGGAAACAGGAATAGATCCACTGCCAGCGCAAAAGCATATAATGTCGACTAAATGTGAGTTTCCTTCGAAGTCGGGGTGCATCTATCTGAGAGGCAAGGAACCAACAGTTTGCATGCAAGTGCCAGACCTGTGAAACGAATGTACACGCAACACTCAGGTTTTTTTAACAGGACTAGAGTCCAGAAGTGGACGAACAACCAGAACTGTCCGCCGGAGCTTACAGCCGGTGAACGCGAAGAAGAAGAACAAGAAGAAGAAGAAAGAATACCAAACATCCGTCCACATGGCGGCTAACAATGAATACCCCCATGCACCAAGCTAACGTGACTCGCTTGATCTATCAATTTGTATATTTTCTTATGTATGCCGCTACGGAGTATTTTACTATACACAGTATAGCAGCAGTGGGATGAATACCACCAGCAAACTCATGTATAACTACTTACGCCACCTCTACATGGTCGACGAAAAAGGCAATATACTTTTCTTAGTTCCGGCTGCAGAAGTTAAAGAAGAGATAAAATAAATAATAATTTTTGATGTATCTACCGAAAGAAAGAAATGCCATAGATTATGAGAGTACATACAATTTACTATTAAAACTACGTGTGCCTTAGGTATTCGAATGGATTACCACAAACATGTTTTCAACAGAGTAATCTCCTTCCACGAGGACTGGGGAGTTACCGACCGAGGAAGGACACATGATCAAATGCAGCCACTTTTGCCTTTGATACCCTCGAAGGTTTCCAGATCAGACAGAAAACGGTGGCAGTGGCACTCGATTTAGAAGACGCTTACAATAGAGTAAGACACAATATCGTGATGAAAGCGCTTATGGAGAAGGGAGTCTGTCCTTGGTTGGTGAATCAGATAGCAGCTGTTTTGTATACTCGCAGGGTAGCTCTCCGCGTGGGTTCATGGACCTCTAAACCATGTAATATAGCTCCAGGACTACCACCGTGATCTGCAATTTCACCTTTACTATTCAATGTTTTTACTAGCAAGATTGCCTGCCTGGAAACACATGGAGTTGGCAGAATATTGATGATGTTCTTGTATATAGGAGGCAGAGAGATCGGAATCAAAAAGCTGAAGAGTTACAGGCAACAGTAGATAAGGTGATTAACTGGTTTACAAAAATGAGTGCTGTAATAACCCCAGGCAAGGCAACCGTCCTATGGTGTTCTTTGGACAACAGGATTGTAGGAGCTGATGTTCGCAGACTCAAAATAAATGGCAGGGACATTAAAAGAGACAGCGGTACCTGGGAATCACCTTTAACAGAAGTTTGTCTTTCTGGAATCACATAGAGGGGGTTGTGACAAGGGCTCAACAAGGTCTAAACGCACTAAAAATTATGGCAGCGATGGGCATAAGGGCAGAGAATGCTTTTCACACTTTACTAGCATTTAATCATCTCAGTGATTGATTTTGGACTGGGGTTACTCACTGTCTCGAAGAGTCAGCTAGAGAAACTGGAACGCATACAGAATTAAGCTATGCGGCTGATCCTGGGTTGTACTTGAGACACCCCGATTGTGTGCATGCTATACATCCTTGCATTGCCGACTATTGCATATTGGCTAAAGATGTTGCAGGCTAAGTCATATATCAGAGTAGCTGCAAACAGGGAACACCCTCTGTATACAGCTTTGGCTACAGGCAGAGGTTAGAGGCTGAAAGGGGGAAAATTGATAATGGCTCAAGCAGAAGACACAATAAGACAAGTTTGCATGCGGGAGAACATTAGGCGAGGAGAGGAGTGGGTCAGAGTACCAGCGGAAAAGTCTGACCTGTGTAGGGCAATGAAAACATTGGGCCGGGTGTGCCGAGAGGGGCCAGTGTGTGTTACGGAGGTTAAAGTCAAACAATTGATTCATATCAATTCACGCCCACGTGATCTGATTATCTATACAGATATTTCAGTGTTTAGAGGAAAGAGAAGTGCCTGGGGGTTAGTAGCGAAAGCTAGTAGAAAATCTTTGGTGCAAGACAGCCTAGCATATGACACTACAACATCTAGCATTGAGGAGGCGGTAATTGCAACTCTCTGGTGGCTAGAGAACATGATGCATACACATGTCGTAATAGTAACAGACTCTGAAAACATGCTCAAAAAAGTGAGGACACTGAAGCTTCGAACAGAGTGGCTAGCTTCAACGGAAAGGGTGGTGAGCATACTTTAGATTATTTCTCAAATCAATGCCGGCGTGGTGGGTAATGAACAGGCAGACAGATTGGCTAGATTCGCACCACTGGGTGATGAATCGATACATGACAAGGCAGGTGTGGTCAAGGCCCTTTGGGAACAAGCAACGGAATTATTAGAGAAAGTAGATTATTATGGACTGGAGAGAATGAGGCACCTAGGTGTAACCAAAGGGTCTGGCCTGCTCACAACACTCAGAGGAAAGGCAAGACGGACTTTAAACCAAATTGTGACTGGTACCATCAGTACTGGAACTTTACGTTAGTTGCTGAAGACGAGGACGGAGTATGCATGGTAATGCCCGAGTGCTGTGATGTCAATTCTTGACTCAACTTAACTCTACCTCTAAAACATGTGCAATTTGCTGTTTCGCAAAGTTCGAGTCAACTGTTAACATGCTTACTGTATGCTGTGAATCGATTAATGATTTTCCACGTACGCAAACAAAAAAGGCTAGAGAAACCACACAACAGCCAGGGGCTGCTGGGATTGGTTCTGCAACGTCCTGTAAAGGAAATGCAACTAACCTTTTTTAATCGAATGAAACCCAAAATAGGTGTGCCTATCCTTTGTGATGTGCTGCATTAAAGGACAACTGGATAATGAACGTCTTCACTGTGGGTACGTTTAGGACAAAGTAACCTTGTTTCGTACTTACATATACTTTAGTGACTTATCGTCAGACTAGGAACCGCTGGCTGAGCAGTAAAAAAACGATGGTAATTCACAAGAGGGAAACCCAGGTTCGAATTGTCGGTAAAGTTATGGGGTTTTGTTTTGTTTTGTTCTATCAGAGGCAAAAATAACATCCTAAACGGCAGAGTGCATTGCGACCATAAATCCGCAGTCTCACAGACCCTAATGCTGTCACAAGGAAAAAACAAAAGTGTAAATACAGGCAGGAACAAAATTGTGTGGGGGGAATCAGATGGGAGAATATTTGTTTTCGTAAGAAACACGTTTCTGGGAGAATATTTGTTTTCCTAAGAGACACGTTTGTGGGAGAATATTTGTTTTCGTAAGAGACACGTTTGTCAAGAGTCTCATGTTCACCGACTTGGACATTATTTTAAACAATCAATACCATTATGTCCTAAAAATCAATACCACAGTGCTCTGTCAGTTAATGTATAGATGTTGATCGCTGCAGTAAAGCGTCATTTGTGCAAGCATAACCTGACACACCATTCATGCCGGAATCATTGGTAAATACGAACTCAAGCGTCTTTTGGAAAAGATGCTGGCAGGGGCGCCAGGATATAGTGGTTCCTTCAACTTCAGCCACCCCTCCCTTAATTATTTTTTGTTCTGAGGGGAGGGGTAGCCTCCCATCCGAAATAAATGGGAGCAAAGTGCTTCCCCTGAGCCATATATAGACGTTCTCTGTTAAGAATTTGTTTGCGCATTTCCCATTATATCAAATATTTTTGTATATTTCATTACCATTAAGCGCACATACATTATTATTGTTGCGCACTTGAACAAGGCCCAACCCCCTTGACCACCGCCTTTTCTAGCCATCCCCTAAAAAAATTATAAGAAAGCCGCACAAAATGCAGATGAACAGACGCCTAATTACATTTTTAAAAACCAAATTATTGTGTTTCAATAATTGTATAGATAAAACAATGGTGGACATAGTCACGCTGCTTGACTTTGCAACATTACTTCAGAAGTACCAAAACTAAACGGTATACAGTTTCACCCACCATATGCCCTCAGCTAGCAATTGTTAATTGTCTTCATACCTACCATATACACGTGTTGTTTTTGTTGCTAGGGCAAAAAAAAAAAAACTCACCAGTCATATAACATTTCATAGCTATTGGGATCTCTAATACCGAATCTTGTCTTGGAAACTGAAAGATTTTGGCTATGATCAAACACTAACAGTGCATTGGCGAGAACCAAGGGTGAGGGCATTATGCCGGGTAGTAGGGGTCGGGGTCGACCAGCGCTAAGATGGGCAGAGGAGATCTGAGATACTTTGAGCAGGACTCTCCATGAAGAGGGAGAGAACTGGCGAGGGACCGTGTTTTATTCAGACAGAATGTAACAAAACTGATGTTTTGTAAAGGATCTGCTACATGATGATGATAATGATGTGATACTTTTCAAAATTTGTTTATTACAGACCCGTCTACGAGAGATTGGATTTTGGAAAACTGATCAAGTGAGCGAGATGCTTAAATCTGTCAAAGAGCTCCAGGACCAGCCTAACTCTATCGTTCTACTAAGCGTTGGCCTTCATTTTCAGTTCAATTTGCAGGTGGTTGAAAATAAGGTGAGAGAGGTTTTAGTGTTCTTTGCAATGTTTGCTATGGTGGACAGGCTTGAGGTCACATGCCTGACGTGAGTAGGTACGAGTTATCGCTGACAAGCCAGAAAGAGAGAGAGAGAGAAGAGAGAGAGAGAGAGAGAGAGAGAGAGAGAGAGAGAGAGAGAGAGAGAGAGAGAGAGAGAAAGAGAGAGACTGACATAGTGATTATGAGCTAGAAGTGATGATAACAATGCGATTTCAGAAACAGAAAAGTAAGTATAAACACTAAATGCGTTCTTTGTCATATTAGCAAGCTAGAATAGAATAGAATAGAAAAGACACAAAAAGTAGCTGCTACCTTATGTTTTTTTGCTTTTGTTTTTAAGAATTGCAAATAACCCTGTTCTTCCACCTATTCCAAACAATAATCTCTGGCAGTCACTCTTCTTTAAAGGAAGATTCATACTAATGTTTAGTTTTACATTATTTTTTTTTGTTTTTTTTTTTGTTTAACCATATTACTTTACATATTTCCTTATCTGTCATTTGTCCTATATTAGAGTACAGGCTTTAGATTAACAAAGGCAATATCTTTGAAAATCGATGTACACGCACAATTCTAGGTACCGTAAAATCTAAATCTATTGCAAAAATAGAACAGACAACCAACATCTACCTTTTAGACGCTAAAAAAAAAGACACATAAAAGCACATTTTGCATGCTGAAATATCGAAGAAATGCTAAACCACCAACGGTGCGAAAAGGGGCAACCACATGGCAACTAACTTGAATATCATTTGAGGCCACGATGAATAGCTGAGCAAGTTTTTATATTAAACACCAAGATACTACCACTGTATCCCTGGCCGACAATACTGGACCAACTTGTTCTACCTATACGACAGAACCCTTAGCTCTATGGTACCACAGTACACGAACAAGCTGCGGACACATAAACGCAGGATAACTTTTCTCATGGACAAACGTTTAGCCATGTAGATCAGTGAAACCAAAACTATTAATAACACACTACAAAGTCTAAAAGGAAACATGCTGATCTGTCCAATAAGAAAAAAATCATGCGCAGTGTGATCTATCTCACAATGGCATCAATGGTAATGAGAGCGCTGACAATTTAGCCAAGGTGGTAGGCAATGTCAAACAACAAATCTACCAGTCACTCTTTTTCCAGAAGTTCAAACAACAAATCTACCAGCCACTCTCCTTTCCAGAAGTTCAAACAACAAACCTACCAGCCACTCTCCTTTCCAGAAGTTCAAACAACAAACCTACCAGCCACTCTCCTTTCCAGAAGTTCAAACAACAAACCTACCAGCCACTCTCCTTTCCAGAAGTTCAAACAACAAACCTACCAGCCACTCTCCTTTCCAGAAGTTCAAACAACAAACCTACTAGCCACTCTCCCTTTCAGAAGTTCAAATAACAAATCTACCAGCGACTCTCTCTCTCTTCCAGAAGTTCAAACAAAAAATCTACCAGCCACTCTCCTTTCCAGAAGTTAAAAAAACAAATCTACCAGCAACTCTCCTTTCCAGAAGTTCAAACATCAAATCTACCAGCCACTCTCCTTTCTAGAAGTTCAAACAAAAAATCTACCAGCCACTCTCCTTTCCAGAAGTTAAAACAACAAATCTACCAGCCACTCTCACTTCTAGAAGTCTTCTTATTTTCATTCTCCCTACAAGTGGTTTTTAGAAGAGAAGGCCACAGGCCTGTAAGAAGTATGTGGTGTGAGGTATGTATGTGACCGTTTCATACAGCTTGGGATTCCACTGCATGTAGCGAGCAGTGCCTTTGCCATGGGCCCACGCAAGAGAATGTTTTACAAGACTGCCCGTTCCTGGGAGAGCTGCGAAACATGTGGTTAAACCCAGCAGACCAGACCGGACAGTCGAGCTTTGAGGAAACCTAAGAGACTTTGAGCTGACATCCCAGTTTATGCTGCACTGTGGAATAGGCGTCTGGCTACAGGTCGCTGAAGAAGAGGAGGAAGAACAAGACGGAGAATAAGAAGATGATAAAAAAGAAAAAAGAAAGAAAAGCAGAAAAGGAGAAAATGAAGAAGATGATGATGATAATAATGAAGAAGAAGAAGACGAAGAAGAAGAAGAAGAAGAAGAAGAAGAAGAAGAAGAAGAAGAAGAAGAAGAAGAAGAAGAAGAAGAAGAAGAAGAAGAAGAA
>CAJHNH020000014.1:483881-553881 GCA_905116865.2 Candidula unifasciata
GTATTTACACACACTGGGGCCTAGCTGCCAACCCAAACAGACACAACCGGGCCACACACTAACAAATGACGATTAGATCTGCTTTAAGGCTCCACGCAACATTTTACACACATATCCACCCGAAATTACTAACCCGTTCCTATTTCAGGAAGACAACTATAAGACCACTATGGTCACACGCGAAATAATTTCACATTTCAGAACTATCCAAAATCAAAAACTGTTTTCAGTACTTTTTGGCAAAATAAAATACTTAAAATTTTAAAACTGTAAATGGTGATCCAAAGGACGTTGTGTGGAAAAGCGCGCTCCCATACGAAATACGCCTGGCCAAATCAAAGGGAAACAACACAAACTGGAAACACTAAGAAAGACGAGGGAAGACATGCACAAGTAACAACAGGGTGGAGGACGAGCGATCTGATTCGGATGGAAGCATCAAGCCCAGAAATGGCACAATCATTAGAACTCAGTCACGAAAGTGACGCAAATAACCCAGACCACAAATATAGCAATCAGAACGTGGTCGAGCTTTTCATTTTTTTCTCCTCAAAAGGACTAGGACTAGGACGTGCTAGACTAAAGAGGTTCAAACAATTATTTCACTGAACAAACAAAAACCGAATCCATGCCCTTCAGAATACGAAGAAATGGCAACTATAGTGCGGAAACTCGGTCTTTTACGTATACCATCTCAATAACCTGTGTTCGTTGCTAGCGGGATAACACAGATACAAGTGTATGCATGCAGACAGACAGACAGACAGACAGATAGACAGACAGACAGACAGACAGACAGACAGACAGACAGACAGACAGACAGACAGACAGACAGACAGACAGACAGACAGACAGACAGACAGACAGACAGACAGACAGACAGACAGACAGACAGACAGACAGACAGACAGACAGACAGACAGACAGACAGACAGACAGACAGACAGACAGACAGACATACATACATACATACATACATACATACATACATACACACACACACATACAAACACCACGGTCACTTAGATCGTTCCTGCGGATCTCTGCAACGGGAAGCTTGAGTTTGCACTCACAAATACCTGCGTATGTTAATACTTAGTGAACAGATCGACTTTAAAAAAAAAGTAAACACTTCTTTACACGACAGTGGCTCACGGGGCTTATGATGCTAACTCACATTAGTTATAGACAACTCGAAGTGTGATGTTGTCATCATCACCCCTGTCACTTTTACTGTCCACGGCTTTCCCCCGGTACCCAATTAAGGTCGGGTCAACCTGTGAGTCAATGTCATGTTTTTTAATTTTAAATCTGGCACCAAGTGGATTTAAACACAAGACCTTCAGATCAGCAAGCGAGCGTCTAGATGCTACACCACATCGGCTCCCTCAGATCAGCTTCACTACGGATCAGACCTGTTTAGTGGAATGCTGTAGGCGTTACCCGTCTGTACACAAGAAATCAAATCGGTCTGTGTATACGTATAGACATGACGGCGCTGGTTAAGTCAACCAAATAATTGTATAGACATAATACAGCTACAGCTGTGCCGCCACGAAGACACCCTTGGTTGTGCAGGGATTGGGGTGGGGTAAAAAGGGGGGGGGGGGGGCTTAAGTCCTCCACCCAGTAATTTTGTAATTGGGTCGAGATGTCCTCCTTTATTCATGGGTGTTTGTAAAGTCTCAATAGACTGTATATATGGGATAAATGTTTAAAAAAACGAAATACATGACACCATTAAAAAAACGTGTTCCGCAGTCAATCGCGAAGCAATATGCAGTGAATGGCTGTCGTCTGCTGGGATAGTTTTTGCACTAATAAAGTATGATGTTATCAATGGAAGCGTCAACGTTTCCATTGAAGAAATAACAACAGACACGTCGCATAAGGTGTTTGACAACATGAAGAGACATGCACAGCCGTGTCATGCAACCCGTGGTGAAAGTTTCCTGATTGATTGATTGACTGATTGATTGGTACCTTTACGTCTTTTCAGACGTTAATGTTATAATGCGCTATGAGGAGGCATGGGACTTACAACCCATGGCGATGGCGAGTGTGATTAGCAAGATCCGTCTGTGTCAAGAAAAGTCTTTCACAATGATAGCACTGGATTTCAGGACCGCTATTAACAACATTTGTGTTTAATCCGTTTCTTTTCAGACGCTCAGCTCTTATCTTTTCTGCAATCATTTCTTCCTTCACTCTCATTTCCTTCCTGATATGTCCTCTCCACACAACACGATCCACGGTATTTTGTTCCAATGAGTCCACCTCAATACCTGTATAATCCATGTCCCGTATGCACATATCTTTATACCGTAGTAGAGGTCGGTCTCGACCTCTTCTACCCGTCTTTAATTCCCCATAAAGTATGTCCTTAGGGACTCTGCCATCCTCCATTCTCGAGGTGTGACCCAGCCACATGAACCTTCGCAGACTAAGCATTGAGAAGACAGTTGTAGTACCTGCTCTTTCCAGTAACTCAGAGTTTGTGATTTTGTCCTGCCACTTAATGCCAAGTATTCTTCTTAGATATCGCCTGTGAAAGTTTACAAACACCCTAAATATCTTCATTTTCTTCGTGTTCACGGGCTGTGAACTCCGACAGAAAGATCAGACAGTTGGCCCGTTTATGGATTTTAGTCTAATTCCATGACTGGAGTTTAGCGTGCACATCCGTTTTACAGATCTGGCTAATTTTATTCAGACTGTTGATTCCTTACCTATCAGGCAGATGCTCTCCGACTTCGAAGAAACCCCATAATAAGTCGACTCTCATGATATGAATGTTGAAAAAGGGGGGGGGGAGAGGGGTGGGCAATGAGTCTAGCCCCTCTTCCTACTAATACACTAGTCCTAGGAACCCAGACGGGGAGGCCATGTATATACATAATAACTTAAAGTATTGTCACATTTCACATTATTACAAGGAATCTCTTTAAAAGCATGTTCATAGAGCCTGATACAATTACTGTGGCTGTTTGCTCTGCTGCCCATGCTAGTGCTCTAGAAGCGGCGGCTGTCTCCATGGTCCTGCTTGACTTAATTGCCTGGTAACCACCACTGTCCTCTTTTACTGTTTTCCCCCATCCTTTTTGCTGTGTTCATCCATGCTCACCTTGATCCACGCTTTACGGATCCTTCTGTGTAGATCAGCGGTTCTCAAATTACTGGTCACGACCCTTTTTGGGGTCGAACGACCTTTTCACAGGGGTCGCCTAAGACCATCCGAAAACAAATATTTACTGAAGTTATAAAGTAGAAACAAAAATAAGTATATAGTTAGGGGGTCGCCACAACATGCGGAACGTTATTAAAAAGGTTGCGATACTAAACAGGTTGAGAACCACTGAGGTAGATGATAATGTCTTCTAGGTATGATTGCTGATATATCAGTGTTATTACTTCTGTGTCTATGGCCCTGCAGTACTTCCTCATTGTGATGGCAACCTTAGCATTACATACATGCCTACTGGTGTATTCGTCCGTTCTTTTCCATGATAATCTCGTCTAGGCCACATACCTGTTGGAGTAAATCTTCAGCCTTGACCATCCAGGAGCGGCATATTTTGAAACGTGTTCCCTTTGTGTCGTATATAGCTTTGCGCAGTGGGTGGTTAACGTCTACCGATACTTTCATCTACATCTTGACCCGTGCAGCTTTTTGTCTGTTAGCCATGGTCGGCAAACTCAAGACATATGGCATGTCGCGGCAAGAGATGTCTTTTGTGCAGCCGAGTGCAAGTCTCATGGCCTCATTTTGTTCTGAGTCCAATCTTTCTAGCTGAGTTCTGCTAACAGTGAGGAGGCCAAAACCGACATCACTGACGCTTTACACAAGCCCTTGATGGAGGACAAGAAATTGTTGTTCAGTACCAACTGCTGCTAGCACCTTGATGTTGTCCTTTCCAACGAAATTTGAAAAGATTTCAGGCCACATGAAGTATGAAGGATTTGCCCCCCCCCCCCCCCCCCCCCCCCCCCCCCCCCCCCCCACCTGGTCACATTATATGTGCACCCAGTACTTTTTGCCGCCAGTCCTACGCCTTCGAACAGCGACTTGTTCTTCTTTGATGTCAGCTGAGACGAAATGTGATTGTTAATGTCAGTTAAAACACCATTCGCAGACATCTACAAGAATTTGGAATGGCTTCTCCACGCCCTGCAGTGAGAATCGCTCTTTCTTCTGCTCACCGGTGTCGCCAGGATATCCAGTTTGGAGACGAGAAGACGAGCCATTTGCAGGTGATATAGTAGGAGAGGTGGATCGTTGTGGTAAGGAATCTGTAATGGCGTGTGAAGGCTTCTACGGAAACGGCGCGGCCTCTTTCTATAACATCCAAGGCAACTTGACAAACCCATGATACCAGAACGAAATCTAGATATCAGCTGTTCAGCATGCTCTAGAGGCCATAGGTGCTAATGCCATCCATCAAGATGATAACCATCGACCACGTCATGATCGTTTGTTAAATGTCTTTATTCAGCAACATGGGATCATCAGGAAGACGTGACCAGCTCATTCGTATGACCTTTCTCTGACTGAGCACCTCTGGGATGTCCTTGGTCGAAGGTTGTCAACAAATCACTACCTGCAATAGATGTTGCACAGCTCACTGCATTTCTGGTTCAGGAATGGTAAGCGATTTCTCGGGATGCTCTTTGGACCTTTGTGGACTACGCGGTTTTGAACGCCTTGATGCAAACAGTAGTCAGACCCGATTTGGAAAAGTCTAGTTGTCCAATGCCTATTGTGTGACTTTTTAAAAGCACACTTGACAGTTTCGTTGGTTTTGAATATGTGTTTCCATTCCATTAACAGATATTACTATTATTACTTACGTTTATATTATATAAACCAACAAGAATTTGCATTGATAAAACACCACAGCTAATGGATCAGATAGCCATAGAGAAACTAAAAGACAAAGATGTGGAGGAAACAGTTAAAAACACCTTCAGTACTCTAGAGAGAGGAAATGACATTGAAGAAGAGTGGCAAATTTTTAAAACCTGCATCCTGAATGTAATGACAGAAAAGTGCGGACTCCGAAAGCGAAGAAGGCACATGAAACAAACAGCATGGTGGAATGAAGAAGTTACAATTTCTATCAAAGAAAAGAAGAAATATTTTCATCAGTGGCAAAAGTCCAAATTAGATGAGGACTACATCAAATATAGAAAAGCAAGAGCAAAGAGCAAGAGGAAAGTAAATTCGGCGAAATCAGAATCATGGGCAAACTACGGAGAACAATTAGCAAGGCTATGCACTGATTCACCAGGTGAGTTCTACCGAAGCATCAAGGCTATGAGACTGAGAGAAAAGAAATTTAACCCATCAAAGATCATAAACAGCAAGGCTAAAAAAACCACTCACCAAATCCCAAGATGTTAAAAGAAGATGGCAAGAATATTTTTCTGAATTACTGAATAGTGGACCACAAGAACTAGTGTCTAATAAAATAAAAATTTGGACAAGAACAAGAACCTAATATATTAGAATCTGAAGTTGAAAAGATTCTAGAGCAAAGCAAAAGAAACAAAGCCGCCGGAACAGATGGTATTACAACAGACATAATACTTGCATGTAAAGCAACAGCAGTAAAATGGCTGACAAGAATATTCAATATGGCCTGAGAGGAAATGAAAGTTCCCGTTGACTGGCAGAGAGCAATTATAGTTCCCATATGGAAAAAGAAAGGTGATAAACGAGATTGTGAAACATACAGAGGTATCTCCTTACAAAGCCATGTAGGAAAGATGTTTGCAAAAATATTAGAACGAAGAGCAAGGGTGATATTAGAACCTCAATTAAGTAACAACCAGTTTGGATTTAGAAAAGGAAAGAGCTGCACTGATGTAATATTTACTCTTCGGCAAATTTGTGAACAGACAATCGAATATAATAAACACCAGAATCTTATATTCATTGATCAAGAGAAGGCTTTTGACAGGGTTAACATAAATAAACTATGGAACATTCTTGAAGAATATGGTGTACCGGGTCAATTATTGGGAAACATAATGGCTATCTATCAAAATAGTCAGAGCGCTGTAAGAACAACGGAAGGTATGACAGACTGGTTCCCCATTACATCAGAAGTACGACAAGGATGTGTCCTATCACCCCTACTCTTCATCACATATATGGATAAAATTGCACAGGAGTCAACCCAAAACACAGATATTATAAATGAACTACTCTTTGCAGATGACCAATGTTTGTTACAAGAAGAAGAACAGAAACTACAACAACATGTTGATTCTTTGCTCACTAACTGTACAAAATTTGACATGAAAATAAACACCTCAAAAACTGAAGTAATGACCATAGGAAAGAAACACAGTAATGTAAACATTAAGATCAATGACATACAATTAGAACAAGTTCAAGAGTTCAAGTACTTAGGATGCATATTTACAGAAGATGGAAGACTCGATAAAGAGATACAGGCTAGAGTTCAAAAAGCCAATGCAGTCAACTACCAACTGGCCCCACTTCTTCGTCATCCAAAGGTCTCGTTACCAGCCAAACAACGGATGATCAACAGCATTTTCATACCTACGTTATGTTATCAGTGCCAAACGTGGACAATGAACAAATCACATATGCAAAAAATAACTACGTGTGAAATGCGATGTCTCCGAAGAGTCAATAACAATACACGAAGAGACAGAGTCACAAACGTCAGCATTAGAGACAAAGTTGGAACAAGAGCATGTATGGAAGATATTGAAAGACAGAGAATGAAGTGATTTGGCCATTTAGTAAGAATGCAACCGGATCAGATTGCATATAAGGCCTTTTACAGTAGAACATCGGGAAGAAAGGCCAGAGGAAGACCCAGAAAAAATGGATAGATGGAGTAGCTGAATACGGCCAGAAGATCCAGAAAACTGTCACTCAAATCACGCGAGAGGCACAAAACAAATATTTTAAACCACGACACTGGGCTGCAACCGGTAAAAGTGAAGAAGACAATAGATGGTTGTAACTAGGGCTGTACCGAATAGTGATTTTTACTATTCTGCCGAATACGAATAACGAGACCAACTATTCGGCCGAATACGAATACAAATAGTGTATTGTGAATAAAATATATCTAAAACACACACACACACACACACACACACACACACACACATTCATAATGTCAAATATAAGATACACTTTTACTTCACATAAAGTAGCACAGAATAGTCGTCTTCTTCTATGGCATTCTGAGCCCTTGAGGTTTACTGCTGCAGATATCACTCGTCTCCATTCATCTCTCTGGCTGGCCTTCTCTTCACAATTTGTGACACCAGTTGTTTTGCAGTCTGGCTGGACATTATCTCCCCAACTTTGTGTGTGTGTGTGTGTGTCTGCCTCGTGGTCTACGTCCATTCCTCTCTCAGGTGTATACAGTTTTACTTCTCTGTCATCTGACATTCTTTCAATATGCCTCAACCATTTTTCTCTGTTAGCTTTCATGATGCAAGTGATCAATGGTGATTTAAACAGATTATGTGTTACGTTGTTGCTTCTCACTCTCCATTCCCAGCTGTTAGCATCTTTGATGGGTCCAAAGATTTGTCGTAAGACTGTTTTTGAAAACCTGTAATAAGGCCACATCTCTTTTATTTCTGCTTCAAGTTTCAGAGCCATATAAAACGACTGGTCTTATCAAAGTTTTGATCTTGGTGTTGCGAGACAGCACTTTGACTTTAGCAGATGTTGAAATGCAAAGTATACTTTATTTCTAGATTGTATTCTAGATTGTATTTCTTCTCTCAGCATGTTGGAGCAGTTGAAGTTTGCACCCATGTACTTATATATTTCCGTTCGTTTGATTTTCATATTATCGACTTGGATGTGGCAGGAGTTTGTATTCTTTCCATGTCTAGTTAGTATTCGTACAGAATAGTAAACATTTAGAAACATTTTATGTTTTGTATCCTTCAGTCAGTCTGTGGTAACTAATAATTAGGAATGAAAGAATCCTAAGTATTATAACAAGTAACTAAACTTGGAAGTGGTCACTGACAGCCTAGTTAAAGTAGGAAAGCTGCATTAGCTTTCAACAAAACCAATCATTCCATGTTGTCAGTATTAGGGCCGTGTATGCAGAAGCGGGTGTCATGTAACTACTATTCGTATTCGGCCCGACCCCAACTATTCGACCGAATACCGAATAGTCAATAGGTCCACTATTCGGCCCCGAAGCGAATACGAAGCGAATATTCGGTACAGCCCTAGTTGTAACCAAGGTTTTTTAAAGTGACTCTTGACTTTTGTTGAGTAGCATATATCAATCAAGTACAGTATTTTTTTTTTTTTTGCCATTAAGCATATTATTATTATTATTATTATTAATGTTACGAATGGCGAATAAATATAATACTACACTTGATTTGCAGTTTTATTGAAATGCACACCAACTTGAACTTTTTGTTGTAATTTATGCAGAACTGTGGATTATTTGTTATATCTTGTTGCATTTTATAATCTCACTAGACATTTTATCAATGTATTTACTTGGTATGTGTGAACAAATATTTTTGCAGAGAATTTCTGTAAATGGTTATATTGGTCCTCTTAATTCCCTCACAATTATGAGGTTGGGGCTTCAGGGGATTGAGCCCTAGATTTTGGTCCGTATATCTATCCACCAGTGGGGTCCTGAAAATTGTAGGGGAATAAATGTTACCGAGCCATTGTTAGTTTTCAGATCGTTATCGTTGGCCACTCTCACTTCCATCAGCCTCTCCAGAACTGAAAATGCACTGGGCATCATGACACTTAGCGCCATACAGACGAAAAAAAAAAAAAACCACGACAATGAGTGTTATTCTGGGGTAATCAGGAACACCTCCTACCGATAAATGCGATACCTGTTAGACTTGAACAACATAATAAACCTATTCAGGGCCACTGCTTTCCTCGGGTGAAATCAGACCAATTATATACGCTTCACAGTGAAAAATTCAAGCCACTTAATAGAAGCAAGTATTGGAGGGATCGTGTGGAGGATGTCATCCTGCAGATTTATCGTTTTCCAGACATTAATCTAGAAAACGAATTTATGCATTCGCCTACCGCTTCAAACATCAGCATCACGGTCCACGTCACCCTTGACAGAAGCTATAGAGAACAGATCCTGGCATAGTGGACACTTTAGTCAACACGTTTACTAACCACAACACAGATGTCAATGATGATGTGGTCTACACTTATGGGCTGGTCGCCCAAGACAAGCGAAGTACGTGGATTTTCACTGTGAGTGCAAAGAAAGAAAGAAAAAAGAAAAAAAAACAACAACACTAGACGAGTGGTGCCTTTGCTGTTACAATCAGTAGCCTGACAAAAGAGACAATGGCTGCAACAAAAGCATTTACTTAGCTGGGTACTCAAAACCTCAAACATGCATGCATACTGAGAGATTGCATGAATATGTTTGAAAAAATTCAAGCTGGCTTTATCAGACAAGAATGGATTCTCATAAATTGCATCACGAATAACTCGCTTAAACTTTATCTTAGTATCTAGCAAAGCGTGTGCTGGAGAAAATGAGCATGCAGATTATCTGGCGAACAAGGATGTGACCACGACTGGTCCGGCACTGGGCAGGATATAAGTCATTAATGCCAAGCGAAGTGCTTATTGCGAAGAAGATCGCTACCCAAAAATCCTTGTCTAGGTTGATCGAGACTGGAGTGCAGCCAGACATAAACAGTTCACCGAAGGCACAAGAGTCTTTTTAATCAACATAGAACAGGTGTGATCAGTTGTTTTACTTTTGTGAGGCTATTTAGGAAGACATCAGAGTACCCATGGGCCTGTCTGGGAGGCCATTACGATAGTCCTCATTGATAACTCTCACTTCAAGTCACCATTCGAAGATGGTATCAAGCACATAGCACGCACTCCGTAGCTCCGGCGATGACTGTCACAACAGTATTGCCAGCCTGCTAAGGACGAGGATGTCCTGACGGAGTCCAGACGTCTAGCGCCGCTCCATCGGTAAACGAGACGTTTCACGTTCACAACTGTATATACCACAGCCATTTAGCCAATATATACATAGGTCCTGGGGTAGGAGCCTGTCCTACTACTAGGCGCGTCCACCAGGTGGAGGATGGTGGAAAGGTCTCTAGATATAGAGGTTAACTACGAATATATTGAATAAGTGGCCGTGGACCAAAACAGGTGATGGTCACTGAGAGGAGGCGAGTTAGTTGGTGGGACAGCTAACTATACAAAATACCTCAAAACTCTACGACATGGCCATCGGCGGGTAAGTGGCGACATAACCTCTTCCCTCTGCTGCCTTGCATGGTAAGTTTCTTTAGACAAAGGCTATTAGAGTCAAACCATATACAAACCAGCGGAAGGCAAGGGGAAACCACCGCTGTACTATCCCAAGAAAATCATGCCTCAAAATAATACATATTCAGATAACGACGTGAATGGGTATTCCGGTGGAATCACCTCGTCCGGTAGGGAGCATCATGTTCTACGGGTGATACCCGACCGTCATCCAGCTACTGTAGAAAACGTAAATGGTATAAATATCATGAACATTGGTACATGGAATGGCAGAACACTCGTATAAAACGGAAAGTTGGATAACATCAAGATGGAAATGAAAAGAATGAACATCAACATATTAGGAATTAGTGAAATGCGATGGCCAGGAGCAGGTGAAAAGTATTCAGAATTATTTACTCGGGTGGGAAGGAATATAGTAAGGGAGTTGGTATTATTTTGGATCAAAAAAACTCAAAAACTGTGTAAGGATTTTGGACAATATCAGAAAGAGTACTATTAGTAAAACTTCGCGGCAGATCGTTTGACATCAGCTTAGTACAGATTTATGCCCCAACAGCAGATAGTTCAGAGGAAGATATTGACGCATTTTATGACGAGTTAGACATGGTTGTTGATCAATGCAAAAATTGTGAAGTAACAATGGTACTTGGAGATTTCAACGCGAAAGTAGGAAGTGAAAAAGTGTACGGAATAACGGGTGGCTATGGCCTAGGAGAAAAGAATGTGAGAGGTGACAGATTAATAGCATGGGCTGAGTCCCGCAGCATAATAATAGGTAACACCTGGTTTAAACACCATCCTCGAAGATTGTGGACTTGGAAAATTCCTGGTGATAATGTCCGCAATCAGATTGATTATATTTTGATTTCATGAAGATTCAGGAGCAGCTTAGTTGGAGCAAAAACTAGACCAGGAGCAGACTGTTTTAGTGAAGATGTTCCAGTTGTAGGAAAAATTAGAATAAAACTAAAGAACATTAGAAAAACACCACAGAACATCAAGTTAAATTTAGGAATTCTTAGAACGGATAAAGAAACAAAAGACCAGTGCAATGTCACTGTACAAAACCGGTATCATGCAATGGAAATTATACAGACTATTGATAAACAGTGGGGTATGTTGCGTGAGTCAATTCAGCAGACATCTAAAGAGACAATCCCACCAACCCATAGAGTTGCAAAAAAGAAATGGATGTCAACCGAAATTCTGCAGTTGATGGATGAAAGAAGGAAGAAAAAGAATGATAAAGAAGAATACTCTAGAATACAAAAAGAAATAGTGAACAAATGCAAAGTGGCTAAAGAAGCCTAAATGAAACAAATGTGTACAGAGATTGGGGAAAACAACAGGAAAGACTCACATTCCATGTACCAAAAGATAAATATGATAACAGGAAAGATGACACGTAACAGCACTGGATGTTTGAAATCAAAAGATGGTAACTTATTAATGGGACATAGTAATATAATTAACAGATGGACAGAGTATATAGGGGAATTGGATGATGATAATAGGCCAGAAGTAGAACTGCAGACCAACAATGATGGTCCACCAATAATGACTGCAGAAGTTGAGGATGCAATACATCATATGAAGAAAGGAAAAGCACCCGGGCCAGACAACATCTCACTAGAAGAAATCGAAGCACTGGGAGATGTTGGAATTGAAATAATAACCAAACTTTTAAATGATATTTATAATAAGGGGTACATTCCAAATGACCTTTTAAAATCCATATTTATAGCTCTGCCTTAGAAACCAGACACTATAAAATGTGAAGACAATCGCACAATAAGTCTTATGAGTCACATGACTAAGATTTTACTGAGAATAATTATGAGAAGAATAAGAAACAAAATTAAACCAGAAATCAGCGATGAACAATGTGGATTTTTAGAAGGAAAAGGTACAAACAATGCCATATACATCCTAATGACATTGTCAGAAAGAGCTATAGAAGTACAGACTGATTTGTACATATGTTTCATTGACTATAAAAAAAAAAAAAACATTTGACTGTGTGAAGCATGAAGAAGTAATCAAACTGTTAGAAAAATTAAACATTGATGGGAAAGATCTACGAATAATAGAGAATATGTATTGGCAGCAAACAGCAGCTATAAAAATTAAAAACTGTTTAGGTACATTTCAAAGCATAAAGAGGGGCGTACGACAAGGATGTGTACTGTCACCTGATTTGTTTTCAATATACAGTGAATATATAATGAGAGCTTTAATTGGTATGCCCGGAATTGTGGTGGGTGGGCACAATATAAACAATTTACGTTATACTGATGACACAGTCTTGATAGCAACAAATCAGAAAGAACTACAGGAAATGATCGACATTGTGGTGTTAGAAAGTTGAAGAATGGGCCTCAGTTTGAATAATGGGAAGACAGAAGTAATGGTGGTATCAAAGAAACGAATTATTCCTAAGTGTGTAATAAAAGTTGATGGTGTTATTTTAGGACAAGTACAGAAATTTAAGTATCCGGGCACATGGATAACATCAGATGGAAGATGCAAAACTGAGATAAGAAACAGACTAGGACAGGCAAAAACTGCATTTTATAAAATGAAAAACATCTTGTGCAATATATTCTTGTCATTGAGAGACAGAAAAAGAATTCTTGCTTGCTAAATACATCCAGTTTTAACATATGGCTGTGAATCATGGACAATCGGTAGGCAGGCCAAACAATTTCTGGAGGCCTCGGAGATGTGGTTTTACAGAAGAATGCTTAGAATACCTTGGACAGCCAAAAAGAGCAACCAAGAGGTTTTGAGAGAGGCGGGAGCCCGAATACAACTTATCACAGACATCAGAAAAAGACAGTCATCATTTTTCGGCCTTGTTATGAGAAGAGGGAAAATAGAACATGTGGTGATCACTGGAAAGATATGTGGAAGGAGAAATAGAGGAAGACATCGAGAGAAGATGCTTGACATTCTTGTTGCATGGTATGGAGGTGTGTCGGCACACGAACTGATACATGCTGCAGGAGATCGCAGATTATGGAGAGGCATGATCGCCCACACCAGTCGGCAAGGCACGTGATGATGATGATACATAGGTCAACCGTAAGCCACCACTTCAGACGTCCCGGGTAGTTAGTGTTCTTTTTGACTTTTTTTTTTCTCTCCAGGTAATCCCGGTGTGTTGGAAAATGAACAGGCAATTAGACTTCGCGGTTCTGCACTACTTGGTGGTGAATTTATGTATGACAAACTTAGTGTTTTGAGGGTCCTTTAGGAGCGAGTGAACAGTTAGGAGGCACAAATTGATTATTATGGTCTGAGGAGAATGGCGCTGCGGGGAGTTACCAGAGGATCTGACCGATGATCTGAGGGAAGGGCGAGACGAATACGCAATAAGACATTTACTAGCACCATTGGAATTGGAACTCTTCGCTTGCTGCTGAAGATGGGATGGGCGCTTATGGTGGCGTCCTGAGTGCTGTGATATCGATTTTTGATTAAATATTCAACATTCAAGAAGACACCAAATTTGGCTTTTCCCGGCGAAATGAGAATGACAATCAGCTGACAGGAAGCTGCTGATATGAAATAAAAATCAAGGCAAGCTATAACAAACTAATTTTATAATAACTTTAGCGTATTTTAAAACTTTTTGTTTAATTGTTACTGCTGTAATTTTGTATTTAAAAAAATGATTTATAGATCATGCCTTTAATTAATCGAGACTGTTTACTACTACAACTTCATTTGTTATTGAACGTCTGTTTGTTTGGCATGCATAACAAATTTGAAATAAATCTGGAACTATGTTAAATTCTGTTTTTTGTTATAATTTTGTGCAGCGCTGTTGTTTATGTTTCATAACTTGTTGAATTTTACTTTTACATCTTACTAAAAATTATATAATTGTTTTATTATTGGTTTCTACCAGCAGCCAAGAACAATATATTTTCACGATTATTGAATTTCAGCATGTCAAAAAGAGATTTCGAATTTGAAGGTAAGTACCGTCCTAATAGTAACAGTAACAGAACTATTCCTGTTCTGTACAGTACAGTACTGTAACTTAGTGAAGTGGAGTGTCGAGCACTGCCCGGAGATCGAAATTCAAAAGTAATTTTAATTAGTACTACTGAACAGTAAACAAAACACACAAAAATATGTGAATATTGAAGAACAAAGTCCAGCCTATTAAGTTTTATCTCCAAAAAAAAAAAAAAAAAATATAGGATAGGCATAGATTAATTAATCCCATTCATTTCTCTATACATCAGTTGTCATCATCATCCTCATATCAATTATCAGTTGTTAATTTGTCACAGTGTCAGATGGTGCAGAGGGAAGTACCCAATTAATAATTAGGCTTTCCTCCCAATAACGGTCCCAAATTATTGAGGCCGAAAGTATACCCTAACAGGGCCTCAGTCACATGTAAATTAAAATTGCCGACCTCTTTCCGGTGACTATACCGCCGAGAGTATCTCACCCGCCGCTACACGGAATGGGGCTAAACTAGATGGCTGGGACTCATGAGCAAATAAAATGGAGAAGCTGTATGAGATGCGGTGGCTGCTGCTATTGTGTCCCAGCCATCTGGTTTAGCCCTGCTCTGCGCTGCATTTAGCGGCGCGGGAGCTACTCTCGGCAGTGACTAACTCGGCGGGAGCTTTTCATCTGTATGCTGTGTAGTCGCCGGAAAGACGTCAGCTATTTAGTACACACATGTAAATTATTTACATGTGACTGAGGCCCTGTTAGGGTATATTTTTGGCCTTGATAATTTGGGACCATTATTCGGAGGACAGCCAATTATTATAGTATAATGAATAATGATGCCTCCACAAAAGAGAACTGGATCACTTCTAATTCTGTAGTACTTTGAACTTTGGTATACTAGTGCTTTGGAATTCAACATAATTCTTTCTTAGACAGCGTTTAAATTCTAAATCGTTTGAGTTGCAAGGCAGTTTTTCAAATGAAAAATAATGCCATTTAATGGCAACTAATCTTTCAGCGTCCAACGAACTCAGATTTTAATTTTCTATTCTATAGTTATTTAAAAAGACTAATAATACTAATAACCTTTAGTACCTTTTTAACCCTGTAATCATGAGAAGCTGTTAAACTGACACTCCCGAATTGGGTCAATTTCCCCGTAAATGTCACTTTTTAGACTTTTCAGTGATGGATGCATGAATGAGATGTAAAGATAATGATATTCACTGAGTTTGCACCTGTGCAAACATTAAGGAGTCAGGATATGAAAAGTATATTACCTAAATATAGCATTTGGGGGCGGCTGATGTTCCTTGAACAAGATAACTTTTATAAAGCCAAGTTTCCTATAAGCCTCAGTGTGAGTGATAGAAGTCATGGGGTCATGGCATGAGTCACCCTATAGATATTGTTTTATTTTTAGGCCCCAGGAAATCTATTCTATTTAATGCTTTTCTGTGTGTTCATTGATAACTGCTTTTATATGTGTTTTTATGTTCCCAAAGTTTAAAAAAAATGTAAATAGCTTTTTAATACATTTCTAAGTACCTTATCTAAAAAAATAAAAATAAATTCAAAAAGTATTTTTTAGAAATTCCTATGAGGTCATGACCCATTTTTTTTAAGGGTTATCAATGGTGATAGGTTGAGGACTTTTTGTGTAGACATTACTAACTTGAACATCAGGGATGCAAGTATAGATGGATGCAACTATTATATTAGGTCCTATATGGATGGCATGTTCCTAGGTGTTTAAAAAAAAGAAGCATCTAATCCTATGACCTTTACTGAAACACACCTACATTACTTGCTACATGTATGACCTATTTGTGTCTGTATCAGATCTATCTGTTTATTAGTGCTATACCATACACCTCCCCCAGCTTTACTTTACTTTGGTTGCATATCCTTTGCTGAGTATTACAGAATCGACCGCAGCATTTTGTTTAGTTTTACTGGGCAAGTTTTACATTTATTAGTTTATGATTGCTGTCTAAATGGTCGGCTCTCTATACCATTGCCGACATTAGAACAAAGCTTGAAGCTAATACATTGATATCTAAAGCAGTTTTGAATTGTCATTCATGTAGATCATTAATAACAAACAAGGAATGCCTGTTTCAGTGACACAAAAGCTTCATTTAGTGTTCCCTTCATTCATGGATTTTACCTGTTTCAGTTATTTGCTCATCTCTGTTTCACATTTCTGACTTCTCTTAAACAGTTTCTGTTTGATTAAATATTATTTTCTGTTTTACTGAAATGACTTTGAGGTGTTAATTTCAGTTTGTTCTTACTCTGTTGACTTCTTGTCATATACAAATTTGTTTTCCAGAAATTGTAGCTCAGTCCAGAATAAAAGAAATTATCTGTCTGTTAGCAAATCTCCTCTGATGTCAATATCTGCATTTCCCCATCTTTCTGAGTAACAGTTAAAGTTTCTGACTAATTTGCAGTTTGTGCCATTTTGTTTTATTTTAAAAAATGGTTTATGTTTTTCATCATCTCGGGGCTAAGATTATATATTCTGACTTTCACTTCCTTTCACTTTATCATCAGGATAAACTTTCACTTTCACTGTATGTGTCCCAGGGAGGAATAGTTTGTAGTCCAACATTCTCAGTAGCCCTGTCGGTTGTAATTCTGTGTAAATGTAGAATGCCTTTAATGTCATCCATTCATTTTTTTGTCCTTTGCTTTCACATAAGATTTTTTTTAAAGTTATAGTGCTTGCCATTGTTGCATTCTAATGAAATACTGAGCCATTTAATCTTCTGCTTCTCAGTGAATTTGATGCAGAATGTTGTTCTGATAGTATCATTTTTTATTCAATCTGTTCGAGTAGTCTTGTAGTGTGCCTGCCTCCCTGTAGAGCAGTGATAATTTACAAATAGTAGCTTGTTTTTTGTGTGTCGGTCTAATCCTTCATCTGGATATTTAACTGTTAACGGTTTATGATAACTTTTTAACCAGTTAACAATAATTTAGTCAAATTAATGTAGTCATTTTTATTTGATACACGGCAAGTAGTGTGCTTTAGTAACTGTCTATAAGAATCAACTCAGTTAAAAATAGGCGTGCCCATGGGATCATTTCTATGTCCACTACTTTTTGCCACATATATTAACAACCTTCCATCGCATCTCAGTAAAACGTGTGATCCGTTTGCTGACGACTGTACAATATATGCTAGTCATGAGAATTATAATGAGTTGGAAAGTTCTTTACAGAAAGAGGTAAATGAAATCTTATTAAATGGAACAATAACAATCACATGCAAGTTAACATAAATAGGACTTTCATCAATACACTTCCACGACCCTAATGGGTCAAGGGTTATGGTATATGTTATTATGTATATAACATAAATAAAACTAAATCTATGCTTATAAAACAAGATAAAAGTTACAAACATTAGCACTACACAAGCCACCACTTGAGCTTTACATAGATCAGTTACCTATTGTGAGCATAAAACATTAGGCCTTACAATTGACAATCAATTAACTTGGAATTCTCATGTTTGTATCATAGCAAAGAAATTAGCACGAAAAGTTTATCAGCTTGCCAAAATTTAGCACTTCCTAGATAAAGATACACAACAAATATTTTACACGTCCTACATTCAAACACGTTGTTGACTATTGTTCAACAGTTTGGACTGGTGTGCCTGTATATGTGTATGTATATATGTATGTGTGTTTGCATGTGTGTCTGTGTATGTATCTGTGTGTGTCTGTAAATGTCTGCTCTGTGTGCCTATGTATGTGTGTGTGTATGTAATATGTATATATGTATATTGGTGTGTATGCATATGTGTGAGTGAGTGAGTGGACATGTGCGTGCTCGTGAGTGCATGCATGCATTTTACCACCAAAGCTTTTGTGTTTTTCTTGATATTCATAATATGCATATTATTATATTAGCATAACACGGCGTCCGTGGCTAAGGCGTTGCGAGTCCGACTCGTGAGCCAGCATACCGCGATCGAAACCCACTGCAGGCTGCGTGGATTTTTGTCGTATGGGACGTCGCAGGTCGACCCAGCCTAAAATGGGTACCAGGATGGGCTGTCCTGGGAAAGTAAAGACAGCCGGCGTAATGCTGACCACATTACCTACAGAGTGCTGATGGTCTGTAAAAATATGGGAAGCTCTGCCCATTTGCCCGATGCGCCGAAAGGCGTGAAAAGGGATCTTTACTTCTTTTTTACTTTTTATAACATGCTTTATTGATAAAATATAGCTGCTATGTCAAAGATGTGTATTTGGAATGGCCTAATGTAAGACGGGTCTGTGTGCCCAATTTATGAGCCTTTGAAAATAAAGTTTGTTGGTTTGTTCCTTCTGGGATGATCTGGGTTTTCTGAGCTGAATACTTTAAAGCTTGCTTCTTTAGATATTCTGTGTGAATATTAAATAAGAAGGGAAAACACTGTTACACTCACACTTTTTATGTTCTTGTGTGCTTTAGCTAGTGTGGTACATGGCCATAATGTTATATAGCAGTTGTTGATCCCTGTATCCTTAAATCTTTAATAATAGGCCATATGTCATACCATTTCTGTCAAATTTGGTTTGGTTGTTAAACTTCAAAATACTTGACAGATTGTCTTTTAGATTTACTTAAGTATATTCTTACAGTTCTCTTGTGTTGTCCGAATTTATGGCCTAATATTTTCTGACTAGAAATTTGTAATGACCATTCATATATCTCTTTGACACCTTTTAAAACAATTGTATCTATGTATAGATGATTTGTTGGGGCATTTCTATATGTGTGACTCCTTCATTGTTCCACTGTAGATTGTTCATAGTCTCTTATGTTTGATCAGTAGCTCTTACCCAGTTACTCTATGCGTTGTCAAGAAAAGAAGAAACTATGATGTGCTAGTGTTTGATCACCACCAGTTTTGTTTGGAAGAGATTGATTGTGTTGACTCTTATATGGGCTAAGTGCAAGTTTTGTCTTGATTTTGTGTATGTGACTTACTTTTTTTTTTTCATTTTAGATATGAGAAAAGATGATCAAGATGATGGGGGAGCTTCAGCAAGATCTGGCAGGGTATGAATAGATTTACAATTTTGCTGACAGTAGTTTATGCTAAGAACATTCGAGTGTGCCTATATTTTCAAATTATAGAGGCAGGATTTGTCTATGTGGATAAATTGTCACCCATGGTATTAATTTGTCATTTATTGGGTTTGCTTTTGACATTATCTCTATATGGGTTCAACCTCCTCACCCCAATTATGAATGAAAAACAAATTAATAAACCTATTGCCTCCCTAACAAGCATGTAGTAAGAGTCGAGTAATTAGGGGTTTCCTTTGAAGTCGGGGTGCATCTGCCTGAGAGGCAAGGAACCAGCAGTCAGCATACAAATAAGCCAGATCTATAAAATGGATGTGGATGCAAAACTCTCTACAACAAAACTCAAGTCCAGTTGTTTACGAACAATCAGAACTTTCTGCCTGGGGTTTACCTACATCTGGTTAACATGAAAAAGAAGAAGACAGCTTTATCATTGAGTAAAATATTTTTCTGGTGGATGTCGGCAAATGTGTCATTTGGTAGGTTATTATTCTGGTGGATGTCAGCAAATTTGTCATTTAGTAGGTTGTTATTATGGTGGATGTCAGCAAATTTGTCATTTAGTAGGTTGCTATTCTGGTGGATGTCAGCAAATTTGTCATTTAGAAGGTTATTATTCTGGTGTTTAATATATTTTTTGTTTTTAATAAACAGGTCAGAAAGAAATCAGCCAAAGTTCTGGAAATGGAAGAATTTGAGCAGGTTGAAAAGACACAGTTAGTTACTAAAAAGGGCAAAACTCCCAAGATTGTAGGGAAAATGCCAACTGAGCAAGATTCTCCATTTAGCGACAAAACACCACCAGTAAAAAAGATGAAAATCACAAAACCTCCAGTTGTCGGTGCATTGTCTGCAACACTGGACCTAACACCTTTGTCGTCTAAAGTGGTGAAAGCTGTACCAGCAAAATCAGAGCTGAGTGCACACCAGACCAAGCCGGTCCAGCAGTTTGTCTCCATTCAGACGAGTGGCATCCTCACACGTGCTGTACGTACCTTTCCTCCGTACTCATTATTTTAACCTCTCATTTTTATACACATATTTTAAACATAGCTACATTATTGTGCTTCTTAACTCTTTGAGTCCCAAGAAATGCATCATATGTTTAAAGGTTCCTACCTAGAGGCCCAATAAACGCAAGATGCGCCAATTTTACATCTTTCTTGACTACCCCTTGGGTCTCTGATGCTAAACCCCCTGGGACTCAATGAGTTAAAGGCTTTCTTTTGCATCTAAAGAAAAAATTATTTGTTAAAAAATTGTGTTTGCTTTCAGCGGCTATTTTTAGTTGTTTTGTCCTGAAATGGCCATACCTTATACTGATTGTTATAAATTTGAATATTTGCTTGTAATATTAGTCTTTTCATCCATCTGTCAGTCAGTCAGTCTATCTACATGCCTGTCCATCGATCATCCATCCACCTAATCTTCCATCTTTGTTTCTATATGTTATATGAGACAGACTTGCTAGAGCTTTGTCTACCAACATCCTACCTGTGTTGAATATAATGGTTGTATTTTATTATTGTGTTAAGCAAAAGTAAGAGGTACTTTTCCACACCTTGAGGTGTACTGTGTGTGACGTCTAGCCCCATATCTTTATAGACCAGTGGCGCTTGATAACTGAATGGGTCACAGTCGCACCGACCATGTTAGTTTCTCAGAGAATTTTCTGGCACCCGTTTTGGCTTAAGGTTAACCCAGGAGCCCAGGCCAGGTTAAATGCAATTTCAGCTTTTGTGATGATTTAAACATGTGACTCTCAGCAGGTTAATGTGCTTGTCACTGAACTACCAAGAGTTTATTTAAAAAAAAAAAAAAATCATGCTAACCGGAGACTCCGATTAATACATCCTTCCTGGGATTCTTAGGTGAGTTTGTGATAACAAGGTTCTATTGTATCATGAATCTTGCATGCTCAGTTTGTTTCTTCTTGGTCATGTCTGACCTTTAACTACATTGTTTCAGTCAGTCTGTCTTACTGTTTTAGGTCTCTTATTTGATTTTTTGCAGTCAGCAATTTTTAAGGATACAACTTTCACTTTGCTTTCTCGTTTGTCTGCTTTGCCTTCTGATAAAGTTCACATCATCATCATCAAGTGCCTTGCCCATTGGTGTTGGCGATCCTGCCTCTCTGTAGTCTGCAGTCTTCAACAGCATGTATCAGTTTGTGTGTTGACACCCCTCCATGACAAAAGGCTGTCTAGAATCTTCTAGCATTGTTTTGCTCTGTCTCTCTTCCCAAAGGTCTTTGCAGTGGTCACAACATGTTCTAGCTTCCTTCTTCTCATAACATGACCACATGATGACTGCCTCTATCTGATGTTTGTAATAAGTTGTCTTCGAGCCTTCACCTTTTTCAAAACATCAGGGTTGGGTGGTTCACATATAATTAATTTATTTGTAAATTTGTTATCAATAATTGATTTGTGGGCTTTATTCATTCCAGCTGCCTGGTGATTTGACATTGAGTCCGACAGATTTGATGACCACTACGTTAAAACCAGAATATGAAACTGACCTGTCTATTATGTCAGACCTAGGTCTGCAACAGCAGATACTGCAGCACTCACCAGTTAGATCTGAAGACCAGAAAAGTGTTATTAAGTATCTGCTCAGTTCCCCTTCTGCTGGCTCCAAGCCTTCGGTGAGCACGACTGTCTTCAGTAGAACAGAACCTTCTCCAGTTCTCATCAGTGAGACACCTGCAGCAGCTAAAAAACCTACTAAGAAACCACCAAAGTCACAAGATGCAGGTGCTGTAAAAATGCCTAAATCCAAAAAGGTGAAGGCGGATGACATGACAGGTGTGGAGCAACCAGGAGCAGGTCTGAAGATAAAGATATTCTCTAGTAGTGATCCGAGCACTGCTCAGGTCACCCTCAGCACTCACACAGAGCAGACGTCACCAGCTAAACTTAAAAAACAGCCTAAGAAAATTAAGCAGATAGAAACAGAGCACGACTTCCTAATGGACACTGTCGATGTTCTGGGACTTTCCAAGGTAAATAAAGATGAGCTAGCCGACACTTCTGTAAAAAAGACTAAGAAAGTGTCAAAGAAGAAAGAGAAATTGATACAAGATGCTATATCTGCTGCTCAGCAGGTGCCCAATCTGGCAGCTTTAGGTATGTATATACCAGAGAGGATTATTTTATTATTAGCATTATGTCTTCACAGAAAGGCGTGCTCCATAATTTATTAACTTGTAAATTGAATCTACTCTATTTTGTATGCTATATTGTTCCTTAAGCAGTTTTGATGTTACTGTGGAAATTTTCTGATAATTTCATACAAGGTATACTTGCTATCTTTCTGTTTCATTATATGTACACGAAAACTTATGAAAAGTATATTCACATATATTGGTCAGCCCTCACAAGAACTTAGGAAAGTTGTAGAATTCAGAGGAACACGGGGCCAATATTTACAGATCATGCTAGTTTTATCATATCTATGATATACGTTTGTATATATATGTGTGTGCGTGCGCGCGCGCGCGTGTGTGGTTAACTCTTTCACAGTACAGGAAATCATTATCATCATGCTCAGTTGTTATCCCTCAGCTGCCGCTTTAAATAAAATACTAAATATAATATTTGGCTACCTAAACACATTTGCATCGCAGACACATTTGCCAAGCCATGCTTCTGTGTATAAATAAAATGCTTTTTGGAGACTGGCCAGTATGATTTAAAATAATTACCTGTTTCTCTGGGATTTATAACACAGCAAAACCAATATTTCATTTTGGTGATACAGAAGGGTTAAATACTTTATTGGTGGTATAAAAAATACAAATCCATGCTGCATATATACATTTCCTATAACTGTAGGGCAGTCTGTCCCAAACCTTGAAATGTCATGAGGTATTGATATGTGCTAAACATGTGTCACCTGTCACAAAATGCCAAACTGTCACTCTTGCAATTTCATGAGGTGGGAAGTCAAAACCAGCCAAACTGCAGCCATTTCTGGAGTATATGCTTAAAGCTAGCCCACCTTCAGGGGAAGAACGCCAAGCAACACATTTCTGCTGTTCTTTCTAGGCTGATTAAGTTCAGGCCACTTGCACCAACATTGAGCTGCAATTCTTGTGTATGACCATTAGTGTTGGCACAGCTGGCTTATGCGTTTTTACTTTGCGTGTGCAAGCTTCAAGATTTTGCTGGGGCTGAAAAAATTGTCCACTGCTTTTCAAATGGGATATTTTGTGTGATTTCTATCGACACAGGAACTGAGCAGTGATAATGTAACCTCTGCTAACTTCCAGGATTAATACCATGTAAAGAACTTGTTGTCCACAGAAAAGAATGCAGAAGCCACAATTCAGACCCTTGATCCAAGAAAAATTAGCATATTCTACCATGAGAGTTGGTGTTATCTTACCTAGGGGTATAACACTGATGTGGAAATCCCAAGTCTACAGACTGCATCTGTTTGTCTCATCTGTAAAGATTTAGGCCCTGATGAATGGAAGCACCAATATACAAAAGTTTGGCTGAGCGGACATCTTCATAGCATCGTGATTCCTCAGATCAGCTCAGTGCCAGATCATATCTAAGCATTTAGGCAAGCTGCTTTAGGTTATGGGAGATGCCTGTTTACTACCTGAGCTTTCCTTTGAGGGCTGATCTTCATACATTCAGCCGTTGTTGGTGAATCTGTTACACCACCTGCTTATTGGACTGCAGAGATGATGTAACCACTGTAAAGAAGTCATATGTTCTACAGAACTACCTATGTGGGTTACCCAGAAATGCCAGGTAGAAGACAGGTGATGTGTCAACCAAAAGGCTTAGATATCATAACTTTGCCATAAACAGGGACAACCATTATGTGAAATATTAGAAAAATGCATAAAAAAAGTCCACTGACAACTCTTAGCTGCAATAGCTGTTCCTTCATTTATTACAGTTAGTAGTCTGCTTTTCTTTGCTCCCTACCATCAATTCCCTTCCCCCCTCCCCTTTCCATAAATTACTTAGGAATCCCATTTTGGAGCCAACCTTTATTGTAATAGAAACTAGCCAGGAAAAAACTATATTGAGTGAAGGTATTTATTCTGAGGTCATGTTGCCTCAAGTCAATTAGATCACAAATAATTTCTTAATGGAATTTGTTGAGAGGGAAGGGGAATGCTTCAGTAACTTCTACACTGTGCTGCGGCGCATCAGAATATAATGCAAGCCTGAATATCTGGTATAACTATCAATGCTTGCTATATAGGCAGAATTTTAAAAAATTGAAATAACAATCAGATTTTATTTTACTATGCTATGAAGGTATACTTATAATATTTCTGACTACTTTCCTCAGTTGCATCACAGACACTTTTGCCAAGCCAGCTTCAGGAACATTTAGTATCACAGTCATCATTATTCACTCCAGGACAGAAACCTTTCAAGCCTCAAAAGAAAAAAATGAAAACAGTGTCACCACTCTCTGGGTCAGCCAGGTATGGTCATCTAGTGGTACAGGAGAACAATTTTCTGCCTTAGATGACTGAAATAGCATAAGCATTGTAATATTGACTTCCCTGTATGGGTTTTAGAGCCCAACGTTGAGGGTAAAAATAATTGACCTGATGCCCCCTTAATAGACAATCTGTGAAAGGGGATTAATTAAGGGTTTGCTCAATTAAATGTTTTAATCAGAAAGCCTAGCATCACAGTCTAGCTGTAAATCACAAGACTGTTTGCTAACAACTGTTTTAAGGAGGAGCAAAGAATATTCACTGAATGAATATAGTATTAAGTCTTCTTACTTTACTTAGTTGCTGTTGTTCTACCTTGGCATATGGGGTTTGCCAGAGAGATCACCAGACTTTTCTCTATCTACAGATTTCTTTCTAGCTTTGTTACATTCCAGTTCTCCTTCAGTCAGGACTGTAAGATATTGTCTTCCCAGCGGACCCTGGGTCAGTCTGGAGGCCTGGTTCTCTGGTTCCTAGCCTTCCATGCCTGCCATGGTGGCCGATTTTCTCCTATTCTGCATATTCCATCGTATTTGTGACTGATCCACTCAAGTTTGTAAGGCCTGAGTTTCAAGATCTTGGCATAATGTCTGCGAACTTTGTTCGTTCTTGTCACTTAGACACCTTTCTCAGATATCTCATTTGTGAGGCCTGAAGCTGGCTTCTATAAGCTGTTGTCATTGCCCATGACTCACACTCATAAGTCAGGACTGGCACATAGGTGGAGCGGTAAACAGCTATTTTCGTCCTTTTGCCAATTTATATTTTGCTGAGAAACCCTCAGTTTATGGTATGCAGTCTTCAGATACTATAAATACTTGCGTAGATGATCTCGTCACTCCCCAACTTTTGCTATCATAATTCTTACATTGACATCTTACTGCAGTTCACTTTGCTGTCCTTTCATATGTTTTATTTCTGTCTACTTTTTGTCCCTGTGTTCACAGTATGTTAAAAGAAAAAATAGGGTGCATTGGGGTTGACAAATTTGTTGTCAGTATTATATTTTGTATTAAAATTTTTTTTTAAAAATAATAAGCAGCCCAGATGAGTAGAGCTAGTTATAGTTAGCTTATGAGTAATTCACAGTTACACAAGAAAAACCACATGTTCCACTGTCATTGTTATCAATTAATTGCTTCAGATCTAGTATTTTAAAAACTAGTAATTCATTTTTTACCCTGAAACTCATAATAACTATGATTACATTTTTTTATCGTTTCAAGTCATTCTTAGCAGATAACTATGTTTGTTGTAGAGCAGTGAATACCTACTAGATCTTTCCAGATATAAATAGCAGGCTTTAACTGCGCTGAGCGTATGCCAACCTCAAAATCACTGAGGTCTGTACCCATCCACTACATAATGAACTGAATACACGTAAAGGTAACAGATTTAAACGAGGCCAGTCTTGTTTGAGCTGGGCCCTTCAGAGGGACTACCAGTAAAACAGTTCAGCACTCTGATGACAAGACAATGCTGTGATTTGGTGCCATCAGTAGTTGATGTAGACGTGAAAGCATAGAGCAGACGCCCTGGCTGGCAGTGCAACTATTAGGAATGGGCCATCTGTGGACAGGAGAGACATCATCAGTGCCATATAAGAGACTGAACGCTGTAAGGCTTTCAGCTTCATGGAAAATGATTTTTCACTTCATAGACTGCATACCATGAGTGAACTAGTTGGAGCAGCAAGAAAGGAAAACCATATGGAAGCCATCCGTCGTTACATCAACCAGAACAGAATGGAAGTTATTAGCCTAAAAACACTTGGAGACATCCGTCATTACATCAACCAGAACAGAATGGGAGTTATTAGCCTAAAAACACTTGGAGACATCCGTCGTTACATCAACCAGAACAGAATGGGAGTTATTAGCCTAAAAACACTTGGAGACATCCGTCGTTACATCAACCAGAACAGAATGGGAGTTATTAGCCTAAAAACACTTGGAGACATCCGTCGTTACATCAACCAGAACAGAATGGGAGTTATTAGCCTAAAAACACTTGGAGACATCCTTCGTTACATCAACCAGAACAGAATGGGAGTTTTTAGCCTAAAAACACTTGGAGACATCTGTGGTTACATCAACCAGAACAGAATGGGAGTTATTAGCCTAAAAACACTTAGAGACATCCGTCATTACATCAACCAGAACAGAATGGGAGTTATTAGCCTAAAAACACTTGGAGACATCCGTCGTTACATCAACCAGAACAGAATGGGAGTTATTAGCCTAAAAACACTTGGAGACATCCGTCGTTACATCAACCAGAACAGAATGGGAGTTATTAGCCTAAAAACACTTGGAGACATGCATAGGAGGAGATCAGAGCACTTATGATCATGTCCGATGTGCAATGATCTTTCATTAAACAATGAACAACTATGTTTGTTGATCACTTCATGTCTGACATTTCTTCCCATTCTGTTATGTAGGTAGGCAGTAATCTTAGCATTCACCGGATTTAAACTCCAGCAGAAAGTTATGATTGTTCATCCATTTTTGGACTCTGGTCTTGTTCCAGACCTCGAGTTTTTAAGACACATTTGTTTTACAGATCTGACTTTTTTGTTCGCAGACTGTTGGTTCCTGGCCATTATCACATTATCACATAAATAGATGTGAATTATGGACTCTTACTCAGCCATTGATTAAAAAATGTGAACTTTTCAATTGAAATGCTACAAATTCTTAGAATACCATGGACCAAGAAGAAGAAAAACATCAATATCCCAAATGGTCTGAACATCAAGGAGAACTGGCTCATAAACAGCATCCTGTTGTGAAAGCTGAGGTATTTTGGCCATGTTATACGCCATGGTGGCTGACCCTCATGAATGTAGATAGAAGACGTTGAAGATGCATAAACATGTAAGCCTGGAGACTTGGCTATAGAAAGTGACTTTCAGGCATGCTGTGATGGGAGTGACATTCTGTAAAGAACCTGCTGATTGATGGTAGCCCATCTTATGAGGACACCTTATTTCAGAGCCTGTAAAGAAATAATTCTGCCTCTACTGGAGATTGAACCTGGACCAGTTTGGCCGGTTTTATGGAAGCTCAGATAAATTTATTGCACAGGGTTGCTCAATATAGTTGCCAGCTTTAATCTCTTCTTTGCAGTATTTCATTGTTTATGTGTCTGTAATTTAAAAAAAAAAATTATGTTTTGTTGTGTTTTTGAGAAGTCACATCATAGTGTTAACATAATGTTGTTTTAAAATTTGTAGCAGCAGTGATGATCCTAATGACAGTCTGGGCAAGTCTGACCTGTCTTTTGGAGATGATGGGGAAGAATCTCACCTTGTTATTGCAGAAACAGAACGGAAGAAGAAAAAACAATTCAGTAAAAAGAAAGGTGCGGTACTAGTTCTTAGAATTGTGTATATTTGTTTGTGGGTGCAGGTTCGTTGTAAGGCTGTTCTCTGTAATTTTGCAGTAAGGCTTCCTCTCAGTTAGTTGTACTAAAGTTTTCAAAGCCATATAAAATAGCTGGTGTTATCAGTGTTTTGTTATAAGATAGCTGGTGTTATCAGTGTTTTGTTAAAAGATAGCTGGTGTTATTAGTGTTTTGTCATAAGATAGCTGGTGTTATCAATGTTTTGTTATAAGTTAGCTGGTGTTATCAGTGTTTTGTATATTGTGATCTTTGTTTAAGAGAGAACATTTAAAACTTAGCAGGATCTTGTAAGGCATAATAAGTAACCTGGAAAAATGTATATTTGTCTATACAAATAGAGGTCTTGCCCTATATTCCTAATACGCCTAGAGGTGTGGAAAAGGAAGTATTCCTTTTACAATACTTATTATGTCATTCCAACATATTGGAAAAACAAAAATATAGTTATGAAAACCAAGGTAAGAAAGAGACATCAGTGTGTGAAATCTATTGCAGGAAAACTTGTAGAGGCAGCACCTAATTCTTAATTAGGACTTGTGAAATGTGAGAAAGAATTCACATAGTTTCATCTTTTGTGAGGCGTGTCATTTTCGACTCCCTTTTAATCTTCTTATTTAAAAAGAAGGAATATTTATTTTGACATATATTTTTTGATTTCAGTTCTCTTACATAAGGACAAATCAGAGTCAGACAGTCCAAAAGTGAGTAAATTATTGTTATTCTTCGTATTTCCAGAAGTGTATTCATGTTGGGTTCCCTTTGTCTTTTGTGTGTGGGGAGAATTTAGCTGTTGGTTTTCTAACACAGATGTTACTTGAATCTTATCACTTGCATTGGATTATGCTGTCCATATATGATTGTCACATTGTGGACAGTGGTAGAACACTTTGCTTCTTAGCCTGTTAACCCCATCAAAGTACAGTCTCCCGGCTAACTCAAGGCAGGCCATCCTATTCATTTACCACCTTCTGATGCTGATTCCATGTTCTTGACATTTATCTCTGGCTTTAACTCTGCATGTTTTTAAGTGTCCTTCTTTCTGTGAGTTCCATTGTTTAATCACTACAAATTTTCCTCAGTGAATATCGTTGCCAGCATCCTTTCCTTGTCTAAGGGTACTTTTCTTAAGCAGATTCTAAAAGTTGTTTAATGTCTGTTGTCTTGTGTCCATTTCTATGTTGCTAGAATTTTTTAGTAATATTTTTCAGCAAGTTTTTTTGTAGAAGAATTAATCGAAAAGGAGGGCTCAAATCAGATACACTCCAAACAAGGGAACAACAGCGAGAGTGAGAAACAAACATGAAATTAATAATGCATATCTGAAGAATTTATGAAACTTGGAAAAATGTCTGATCACAGATGATGGCAGAATTGACAGAAAAATGAAAATAAAAAGCCAAACGGCAGGTGAAGTTATTTACCAAATGTCACCCATTTAAGAACAGTCGTATCTAACTGTGTTCACAAAACAACAGGTTATAAGTAGCATATTCATTTCAGCATTATGGTGCCAGTGCCAAACTTGAATATGATTTTTTTTTTTAAAAGCTGAGTTTTATTCTCTTGATCAGTCTGGGTTACTAGGTTCTTAGATATAAGGCATAATAGACATGTTCAAACCACTGCTGGTACCATCAGAATTGGAACTCTGTTCAGGCTGCTGAAGACAGGGTCAGAGCACTTTTGGGGATGGCCCAAGTTCTAGTGTCAATTCTTAGCTCAGCTCAACAACCAGGTAATCTTAGCCTAAATTGAGGGCCAAGAAATTTCCAGGGAAGTTTTTGAGTCTTACTGTAGAACCAGCTAGTCTGTGCTTGTTCATTGCCCATTGCACGTACATGACCTGAAGAAATACCCAAAGGATGCTAAGTACCCTGGACCTCTGAAGCGACGCATGCCACTCTGCATGAAGCATGCCTGTTTCCACCTTTCTGAGCAAGCTTTGCGAGTCTGTTAAAATCGCAGCATGTGTGTGCACCTGATTCTTGAGCCAGTGAAAGGTCACAGTAACTGCCTCTACCTCCATTCTCAAACTAGTTGTGAAATCATATGTCAGGCTTTGTTGCGCTAAGGGTTGTCTGTTCTTTTTGTGTGTGCTATGAACTCCCATGTACTTCTTCTGCCTTAACACAGAGCCAGTGGAAAAGATGATCACATCATCTGGAGCGGAAATAGTCATGAATCAGTTGTTGAATTCCTGACCAGTAAACCACAGTAAAATAAATACCTATTCTGTTTCATTGTTTTCTTGTAGCTCCAAGAGTTGTTGTGGTAACTTCTGTTGTCTATGCTTATCTATGTAAATTGTTTGTTGTCAGGGAGACAAAGGAGACAAAAAATTATCCAAACGGGCCCCAACTGCTTACATGCTGTTCTGCAACACCCACAGAGCAGCCATTGTTAATGAGAATCCAGGAATTGGTAAGCTGTTTACTGCATTCATTGTTTAACATCTCTTTTGTGATGTTTTTTCAGTTTTGTCCACCAGTATAATCTCTTTAGAATGATTTGCTCATTTTCAAGCCTAGTGCTTTATATGGCAGTGAGTCCACAATGTTAGAGTTGGAATTAAAAAAAAAAATTTCAATTGGAGATCCATCAGTTTAAGAAGAGACTATTCTCTTGGTTTTCAGACAGTAATTTGTATGTGACACTTGAGTAGTATATGACACTTAGATAGTAAGTGACACTTAGATAGTATGTGTCACATATGTAGTATGTGTCACATATGTAGTATGTGGCACATATGTAGTATGTGGCACTTATGTAGTATGTGACACATAAGTAAGATGTGACATAAATAATATGTGGCACATATGTAGTGTGTGGCGTATTTGTAGTATCTGACAAATAAGTAAGATATGGCACATAAGTGAGTGGTATGTGACACATAAGTAATGTGTGACGGATAAGTGGTATGTGACACATAAGTAATGTGTGATGGATAAGTGGTATGTGACACAATGGAAGAGACTAAAGTCTCACCACCTAATATTCCCACAGATGGCAGTGGATGCAGAAATCCCCTGCAGCCAATATGTTCATGAAGATCGAGACAGGTTGGATTAGAAAACAATGGTTGGAGTCTGAGGTAATCTCATCTGACAGGAATCAGCTTAATGTTTGTACCAGGACACTCTGGAGTAAGAGGGAATGAATGAGTGGATTAGTTTGCTGGCAGAGCCACAGTAAGCAGAGATAAAGCAGTGGACTGGGCCAATGTTCTCACTGCTGTCAAGAAGCAGGACAAGTAGGTAATTTACGAGACCATGAGCAGTTGTTAACCTTGGCAAGACTGCGTGTCAAAAGAGGGGAATGAGATACATTTCATACAAAGAAGAATAGTAAGCCAATGCACAACTGGTGTTATCAGTTTTCACACGCTGTGGGAGATACTGAAGATGGTATTCAAACAATTATAGACTTTTCCAATGCACATTGAGGATGTTCGATCAATCATCTAACTATTCCCTGCAGCCACCCTTCATTATAGACTGGACTTCCGGTCGGAATGGACACTAAGCACGGCGACTGAGCCCTGACAAATTTTTTGCTTCTGCCAGAAGGTGGCCGTTGCATTCTTGCTCCATTTGTAGATATAGTTTCGTCGTCTAGCTTCTGAGTTAAATGCATGGTGTGACACTGTGGATTTCATTTGGAATGGTTTTCGGCTGACCAACGTGGTGGTGTGAATTGTAGATTTAGAAAATGGTGGGGTGCCCATTGTCACAATATTGGTGGTGCCATTAGGTGATTAAAAAGGATCGCTTGTGCAACTGCTGATCTGTTGGTGACTTTTGCTACCATCCATGATGAACTGCATTTCTAATGTCAGACTGTTTGTGTTAGCACTTCAGATGGCTGCTGTATGCTTTTAATGTGTGTGTATGCTAGATATGCTGAGACAGCAGTATGTCAGTCTTTCCACAAGAGACTGATAAACATTCTGGGTGTTTTTTGTTGGCATAGGAGCAACTATGGGGTGACCCGTTTGCTTTGAAGCTGAAACTAAGATTACTAGATTCATTATAGAGACGGCATATATTTTTTTTAATGCTTTGCTGCAAGAAATGATCACCATATTCATTAAAGTGGAGGAAAATTGTTCTTCCAATACTTTAAATGACATACAGTCACAACATATAAATGCTAACATGGAAAGGTGATCTTGCCTTATTCATATGTTATGCAAACATTCAGTATCACTGAATCCATTTAATTTTCTCATATGCTGAATTTGATTCTGTGCCGACCCTTTTATCCACAGAAATCAGATCACTGGTCACATTTCTGCTTTGGGTGGTGGGGGCTTTGTGAGTGAGTGGCTCAGAGGTTATGACGTCCGCCTTTTATGAACTATAATTAGGGTAGTTACCTCTCCTCCCCTTCCTTCCCCCCATTGTTGGCTGGGTTTTTATAAACCAAACCTAAAGCAGTATACTTCCTTTCTTCCTCTTAAACTCCCCCCCACCCCACCCCCCCCCCCACACACACCCCCCCCCCACTATCACTTCTTTTTTGGCCACGTTTTAAAACAAAACTAAAAATGGTATGCTTCCTTTCTCCCTCTTAGTCTCTCTCGCACTCCCTCCCCTCCCCCAGTCCTCCAACCATACTAACATTAAGGTTATAGACTTTCATTTTCTCCAACCAGCTCACCCCATAATTATTTGCTCAAACAAGGATGACAATCTCTGAGGACTTATTAGCATATTATGCGCATAAAAAAACACCTAGCCACTGCATATGTAGAATTTTAAACTTTTAGAAACCCGCTGACAAGAGAATGTGTGTTTGATTCTGGTAAGCAGATATAACATTTTGCCTTGTCAGTTGTGCAGTTTGCTAAAATGTTCTTTGTTGTATGAAAGGAACACTAAACAGATATCCTTGTGCAGTGATTGGTCCTGTACGGAAAACTAATTGTTTACAGATCTAGTATTATAATTACAATTAGTTACATATTCTTTAGGGAGCTTCTGTAATGTAGCGGCTAGACACTCACTTGCTCGTGGGTTCAAATCCAATTGGAGCTGAAATTTTCTTTTCTTTTAAAGATAACTTTTGGCTCCCAGATTGACCCAGCCTCAAATGAGTACCAGCTAAAGTCCTGGGGCATCAAGGTGGCCAGCGTGATGGTGACTACATCACCCATCGAGTGCCAATTGGTCTATAAAATATATGTCTAGTACTAAATTCCCAGTATACCTAAAGTCATGGAAAAGACTTTACATATCCTTTACATGATTTTTCAACTCAAGTCACTTTCATCCAGTTATCATCCTAGATAGCGTACATCCCTCAGGCATGGTGCAGTAGCTACCAGGCAGTGAAGGTTGCACAGGGAGAAAATGGAGGCAGGCTAGAGAGAACAGTATTGCTAATCCCACACTTACTGTGGCTTCCATCTGTTGTCTGCACTGCTCAAGTACTTTCCAGGCTCATATTGGATTAATCAGCCACCTTTGTATTTATAGTCGTTGTTCATAACTACTTTGGATGAAAGTGGTCTTCATCACTCGTGATGGACGAACAAAAACACACATGATTTTACAAATTAACCTCATCATTTGTTTGGCTGTTTGGGGTTTTGCCCGGCAGGTCTGTTTTCAGCAGTCTGCAATTGTACTCTGAATGGATCACTGCTTAAATGATTGTTAACATCACCACAAAATCATTTGCTGCCAAATCACCTGCAACTAAAAACAACACAGGATACCAGAATTATGAAACTGCTTTTATAACCTTTAAGCCACACCCACCTCTGGATATAGTTTTAGTCTTAGATTTCACATAATCACATCCCATCTTGAACACTTCAAGTTCATTGAAAAAATAGTCTCTCTGTAGGTCGGTAAGCTATTGAATGCATTTGTGTTACAGTTGTTATGTGTTCAATAAATATCAACTTTCATTTGTTTGTCCTATTCTTCAGAATTTGCTGCAATAAGTCGGAGGTTGGGTGAAATGTGGCAGAACTTGTCAAATAAACAAAAACTGGTAATGTCATTTTCTTTTGTTCTTAGCCTGACACAGTGATAATTGAGAATCAACTAGAGAGTTCATATTTTCTTTGTGTGTGTATGTGTGTGCATGCGCAGCAGTTCTTCTCTACTTCCACTGACCCCATTGGAGTGTTGGGGGAACATAAAAGGATTGCCTTTTTGTTTTCTTTGATTCATTGTATAAGTTAGTCTTTATTTCTTTAAGCTGCTCTTGATGCCACCATTCAGTATTTTTGATTATCTTCTTCTTGCTCTGTGTTCATTATATTTGGCTGTTTGTAGAGGTTGGTACCAGATGGCCAAACCCCAATGGTTGTTCTTTAATGAATTATAATAAGGAATTAAATGAATTTCAGCAATAGTCTCTTGTTTTCTTCATTTTTAATTTTATCTCATTCCCCCCGCCCCTCCCCCTTCAAAGATATCTTATATCTGTTATGATTTTGCACTCATTAGTTGAAGGTCCACGTTTGACAATGGTTGAATAAAGTCCTCCTCCCCTCCACCCCAAATAGTTTTTATATTTGCCTTGGTAGACATGTGTATGACAAAAGTGATGTTAGTTTTCTGAGTACCTGATTTGCTTTTGCACATCATATGTTGATTGCTCTGTTCATGCTTCCTTAAGATATGATAATTGACTCTGGATGTTTAAGTTCACTGCAGTTAGTTGATAGGTGCAAATATAGCAGGGGCCGAGTGAGTTCTCTGTTCCTCTGACACTCTTTCCTTTGTTGGCTCGAGATCACTGCATTCACCAGAAGCTTGTGAAGTCCCTGTGTCCTGCATTCACAGAACGAACATACTAAGTCCACAATTGATGGGCGTAAACATTGTTGAGTTGTGTTTAAACCTTTTTTTAAAAAAATATTTCAGAAATTTATAGTCTCTGTCGGCAGTTAAAGTTGTCAAGATATTGTTGAGTCATCGTCAGTGGAATATCCTACTTAGCATCATTATAGACAGCAGTAGATGAAAAAAAAAGACTTGAATTTTCATTCTTTGGGAAATACTGCATCAGCAGGAAGACAAATGGTAATCGGTTGAATGATTCTCAGTTGGGCTGATCTTGAGGAGAATCGTTAGACCAGAGTAGAACCCTGCTCTTCCATATTCGCGTTGATAACAGTTTACAGGACATTGTAGAACCAACCCCAACAGCCCCTGGCTGTTGTGTGGTTTTTCTAGGCAAATTTATGTCCAGTAGTTTGCCATTGCTTGCAGGACGGTCCGCTTTCTTGATACCACTGTCGAAAACAATACAAGGCGCATGGCCAGCAGCTGGGATCGAACCCGGCATCCCGGTGCGTTCGCATCGACTTAGCCACACAGCCGAGTGATAACAGTTACTGTTTATAAAAAGAAAAAAGTACTTTGTTAGAGAAACACCATTGGCAAATATTATCAAAGGAAGAGGATGTAGATGGCTTGGACATGGTTGCAGATTGCCTTATGACACTTTGACAAAGCAGCTCTTCGGTGGATGGCAGAAAAGAAAAGGAGAAATGCACTGTTAGCACATGCATCTTAAATTAGTATATTTTAGATCAATTAAGTTTAAGTGTACTTTTTTGTGTTTTATCAATTATAAAAGTTTTTTAAATACTGCATTTTCCCCCTCATAATCTAGCAATGGCGCAGAAAAGCTCAGAGACGAAGGAAAAAAGGGTCGAACCTAATCTCTACTGGTAAGGCAGGCAGAGAATCAGGTTCCCTCACCCATACGCCTGTCTCATCCATCCAGTCACATCAAAGCCCAGGGTTAAAGCTGTCAGCAATGATGCAGAAAGCTCAACGGTCTTCCCCTGAAGACACCCCACAAAGTCCAACAAAGGTACACCTTTTACCAAGGTTGTGATAGTCAATTACAGAATTAGTTGTTACAGTTTGCAGTTTTTTTTCTTTACCCAGTTGCTGCTTTAAGTCTGTCATGTCCAGTGAATTAAATTTAGTGCAGATCTGTGAGCCTTTTTTTTTTTTTTAAACTTGTCGATGCATCACTTTCTTTCACTCTTCCCTTTCCTTCTGCTACTGCTTTTTTTTGCTTCTGATGGTATTGCATCCAAGTACAATCCCTATAGCTCTCATGAAGATTCTGTATAAATTCATGATTGTATATCAATGCATAATCTGGTTGGGCTGTTCTTCTTTTACCTTCTTCCATCTCCATTAGTCAAGATACCCAGATGTGTGAACATATCAACTTTCTTCAGACTAGTTCCATTTATTTTGATCTAGCATTCTGGAAGACATTTGTTTGTAATTATGATTTATTTATTGCTTTATGCACACATACTTTTATTTGGACTTTCTGTTTTGCCAATAATATCTACCATTTCAAGTAACTGCATTTAATTATCAGAATGGTGAGCATATCAGGAAAGTTGTATTTTTTACATATCATGACCACATAAAGAATTTTTTTTGTCAGTTTTGGTTCCCTTGCTAGTAAATGTAAAAATATTCTTCTTCTTCAATGTTCGTATGGTGACCTAATTATTTTGTGCCTGTTTACAGCATAGCTGGTATGTTTGGGCCCTTCGGCATGTAAGAATATTGGCTTCATACTACTGCCTGCCCAGTTTCCTTTCTAACCTATATGGTTTATGTATGGGTAGGGAGGGAGGGGAGGTCTAGCAGTGTGCAAGTATGGCATTGAAGTGGCATGTACATGGAAACAGTAAAGAATCATGAACATTTGTTTACTGCAGCCTTGTAGAGTTAATATATCTGATGTCTTGTAAGAATAATTTACCCTCATTCACTTACAGTTGCCTTTCTACAGACCTGCAGTCATATTTCCTGGCCACTGATTCATGAACTTTAAAATGATCATTAATCAGATGAGTTTTTTGGAGGCTTTAATTGACAGGTGAGGTAAAGATCCCTGTATATGCCAGTGACGCGTCAGGCAAATGAGGCTAGACTCATATTTTTTCTAGATCAGTTGGCCCTTGATGTGGTTAGCTTGAGGCCTGCCACCTTTACTTCAGCAACTTTTACCTGGTACCTATTTAAGGATGAGTCAACTTGCGAGTAAGGTCTTGTAAAAAAAAAAAAACACAGGCTTCATGTAGATTTGAACCCTTCAGCTTTGGTTCCCAGGTTAGCGTCTAGCCCAGGGCCATTTAACTGTTTACTCAGGGGCCAGAATATTGGGAAATGGTCATCACCGGCGCCTGAGCCCCAGTATAGAGAGATAATACAATACATTGGCAGGTGATTCACGGGCACTTACTAGGCCTCTGTGGCCCAGATTTGGTCAGCGGATCACCAGTTGAATAGCCCTAGTCTAGCTGCTACACCATGTAGGCTCCCCATTAACAAGAGCATTTAATATTTCCCGAAGCACACAAACCAGCACTGTCCACATGTTTGCGCTTTACCTGGATTTGCAGGTTGCAAGAGGAAGGTGATGAAAGGATAAGATTTAATAAATATTTCATGGTTATTGAGATTTGTTCTAATGTATAGCAGTGATATTATAACTCTTCACTTGCTGCTGAAGGTGGGGATGCAGCGCTTATGGGAGTGTCCTGAATGCTATGATGTCAGTTTTTAATTCAACATTTAACATTCAGCGAGCCTTAGAATGTGTATGAACTGCCAATGTGAGTTCTGGTGCCTGACTTTTGAGAACAAATAATAGACCCACTGCTTCTTCGTAGCCTGAAGTTAAAGGTCACTAGTTAAGGATCTGTTGAAATCAAATGTTTTTGAGCAGTAAAGCTTAGATATTGCAGCCTACAACTATAACACAGCGTTCTAGCCATCTTTTGAGGGCAGGTGCAAGAGAATAAGAACAGACAAGTTCGGAAGAAATTCAAGGCAGCAGTGATGTGACTCCTCAGATACATGTTTGCTAGTATGTTTAGATAGCCAGAGTTGCTGTGTAGGTTCTAAAAAGATGATCATATCATTTTAACTACTTCTTAACCCTACCAGACCTGAGGCCCTGAACTTAACTGCCCCTAACTGCCCATTAACGCGAAAAAATCAACATGATATACAAAAATATTAATTACATGCAAACAAGTGGTAAGAAAACGTTGAAACTTGGAGACATTGTAGAAAATAGGTTAATCTTTCATCTAGCGCCCATATTCCACCTTTGTGTGCCAATTCACTCAGCAGGATCTGCCTTGTTTCACAAAGTGAATACCAGATGTTGCTGTTTGAAGGACACACCCCCTTCTTCCACTATCGATCTATTTCTAGATTTATAATTTATAAGATTCTCCTCATTATTCTAGCTCTCTCCCTTCAACTGTGAACGTATTCTTCATGAAATTATGACTCCGCATAGTCTGAATAAATCAAAGTATCGATCACCTGTTGGGCTGTGACAATCCTAGACCTGTTTCACTTTCCTGTCGAAGTGCTTGGTTCATCAGCCAATCGTTTTATTGTGAATTTTCAGAATTTTCTCTTGTAAAACAACACAAATTTAAACCAAACATGTGCGGGCGGACATCTAGGAAGACTATTCACGAGGTCTGATGACGATTGGCTAGTCATTTTTAGTCTGTGACTTTATTTCACCTACTAGGCAAATAGTCGAAAATTAGGGACAGCGGTATAGCATCAGGTTAAGAAATCCCGAAAAATCAGGTCAGCGGTCTGGTAGAGTTAAGTAGTTTTATGAAAGGTGTTCCCATAATCTGTCTAATAGTATCATGTCGTACTCTGTTTAGGGTGGATAAGTTGGTAACTTTCTTTAGGTATCTTATCATGCATGAGGTGTTTGGGGGGGGGGGGGGGGAGATGAGATGTTTATATTTACACCTATGACTGCCTGTACTATTCGATAAAGCACATTGAGATTTAATATTTAAAATCGAAGAGTTAGTTGGGTACTGTCTTCTTCAGCGATCTCTTTTCTTGTGCTTAATCTACTTTATTCTATAACTTTGGTTGTAAGTTAAATGTTTTTTTTAAATGTTGAATTAAGAATCTACATCATAGCACTTGTGACACTCCCATAACCGCTCCATCCCCATCTTCAGCAGCAAACAGAGTTCAAATTCCGATGGCACCAGTAACTATATGTCTGTCTCGCCTTTCCCCTGAATGTTGAGCATCGGTCAGATCCCCTGGCAACTCCTCGCAGCGCCATTCCCCTCAGACCATAATGATCTATTTGTGTGTCCACACTGTTCACTCGCTCCCAGAGGGCCCTCATCTAGCTTGTCATACATCATTTCACCACCAGGTGGTGCAGAACTGTCCAGTCTATCTATCTGGTAATTTCCCAACACACCGGCATGATCTGGAGAGAATATCTAAAGGATGCTAACTACCTGGGACTTCTGAAGTGAAGCTTGCCACTCTGCACGGAGCATACCTGTCTCCACCTTTCTCAGTATGCTATGTGAGTCAGTTACAGTCACGGCATGTGTGTAAGCTGATTCTCAAGCCAGCGGATTGCAGCAGCGACTGCTTCCACCTCTATTCTCAAACTAGATGTGATATCATATGCCAGGCTTTGTTGCACTAAGCGACGTATATTCGCTTTTGCTATGAACCCCCATGCACTTTGTCTGCCCCATCAAGACAGAGCCATCTATATAGATAATCACATCACTTGAGCGGGAATTGCCATGAATCATTTGTTAAACTTCTGATTCTGCAGCGCAATCTGGCTAGTCCCTGCACTCACGACCCATAGGGATAAGAACCCTACAAAAGTATGAAACTTGCTCTAACATTTTGACCCACTCCTCACCTAGCACAGATTTATCAAGCCTGCACACAAGTCTGATTGTGTTTTCAGCTTTTGCCATGCAAGACACTTCCTCTTTTTAGTCTTTGACCCTTAAGTCTACACAGGACTTCATGCAGGAGGTGCTTTTTGTCTGCAATTACTCTGAGATATGACTTTGCATGCAGAATATTGAGCCTATCTGCCATAGTAGGCAGTACAAGCATATATCGCATACATACTACCGGGGTATTTGTTGTACATCCCAGAATTACCTGCATGGCTTCATTCTATATACGTTTAAGTTTCATCAGCTGACTTTTTGATACGGTAAGCATTCCAAGTCCGTAATCTGTCATCGACAGGATCACATGCTGGAACATTGTAAACAGCATTCTTTGTTCCATGTCCATTGTTGCCTTAATCTTGAAAGCAATGAGTCCTTTTTGGCATTTCACCACAACTGCCTCCACATGATCTCAGAAGGACAGGCTTCTATCAAAAATGATATCCAGGTACCTCAGTTTGCTTTCTCTTTTGATGTTACTGTTTTTAACTGTGAGGTTTAGAACGCTAGCTTTTACAATTCTATTGTCCAGAGAGCACCTGGTGCTTCAAGTTCTGCAGTCTTGCTTGTATACATATTTAGGGGTCACTACACAGCATTTTTTTCCAATTTATGACAAAAATATCAGTTTTTCAATGTGTTCATTTTTGTAATGTTCGGCATTCGTAGAATAGATTACACACACAATTTTTGTCATTGGTAAACAGTTTAGCATTGAAAATTTAATACTAAAGACACCAACCCATGCACTTTTTTAAGTAAAAAAAAGTATAAAAGTCACTTTTCTAGCAATTCTATTTTTTCTGTTTGTTGTGTGTGGGATCTCCTAAAATCTCAGCTAATATAAAGACTAGAGATGTGAAATTTGGTGTGGATACTCCTAACACAATATTATAGGGTCAGGTCTATTTGAAATTACAGTTTATTAAGTCATTTATTTTTTAAACTTGATTATTAAATGAAAAAGCTACATTTTTGTATTTTTTCAACATACCAAAATTTTAATATTCTAAAATAAAAATTTAAAACATCTTTGAAGTAAATAAACTAAACCTGACCCTAAACATAAGTTTAAAGTTCATAAATCAATCATTTGTTTCTCAATACCTCTGTTTGTTTTTGAGATTTTAGCTATCTAAGTACATGTTTTTTTCCCCATTAAGATGGCGGCTGTTGCCATGGCAACCATGTTTTTTTAAACTTGAAGTCTACAAATGTATCAACATACATCCCTACAAATGACCATTATAAAATAATTGGTCTAACATTGTAAGTAACAAAAAAATTTGTTTCCTGTAGTGACCCCTTAAAGATCACCAGTGAAATTGCAGAACCCTGGGGTAGTCCCGAGCGATAGTACACGGTTCTGAGGTTCATGTATCTAGGCGAAGAGCTACCATACATGTATGCAGGACAGCTGCTATCTAGTTCACAAGCCAGATACAAACCCCCTTCTCTGTGAGTGCAGATAGCAAAACCTCAAATCAGACTCCATTGTAGGCATCCTCAAGATCAGGTGCTGCCACAACTGTCTCCTGTCTGTTCTGGAAGCCCTCATAAACATCAAAAGCAAAAGTAGAAGCATTTGACCCGGTAACAGGCCGCATTAGCATAGTCGATAAGAAGCTCGCTTTCAAATCCAGCTGTGACTCGCTGCAGCCACGGTCAGTGTTCGAAACCGTGCGGTTCCTCTAGTAAATTGGTACCAGAGTTGACAATCTGGGGTAAATGAAGGAACGTCGCTCTTGCTAAAGAGTTAGGTGCGAAGGGCGACACAGGCGGACAATTCTTATCAACTGTCCGAACTGGTGGCAGAGCACTTATGGTTTATAACCATGTGCAATGACGCTGGTTCACACCTCCCGACTTTACCTTTTTTAACTAAACAAACCTTTTGGCACGAGCTCTTCCCTTTCCAAAAACATTTGTAGTTTAACAGCAATAATCTTTTCTAGCACATAGCCCAAAGCATTTTTTAAGGTGATAATCCTGAAACTGCTGAGTCTGGAATGATCTTTATCTGGTTTTGGAAGTTGGATTAGGTAGCTGTGTACCCACTCCTGGGGTACTGAAGCTGTTCTAATGCTCTGGTTGAAATCAAAAGCCATCTTCCTCCTGTCTTTATCACTCATGCACCTCATATGGGCATACCTGACTCCGTCTGGCCACGGTAAAGTGTCTTTTGTTTTTTTGCAATATATATTTTATATCGTCCATCCTTTTGATATCTTAAAGAAAGTTATCATTTATAGTACTGGACAGGTTAACTCTGACTGAATTTCTAAGCTCCCTATCATTATGATCAGTTTGGAATATGAATCTTTCCAAAATAGCTTCCCATTTCTCTTTGTCTGTTGTCATTGGCTTATCGTTATCAGTGTATATAATGCCTGTTGTGACAGGCCAATTCTTCATTTGCATCTGTCTATGAAGTTTCTAAAACCTGTCCAGTGATCTATCCCCTCCAATTTCACTCATAAAATATTACCATTTAGCCTTTTTTGCATCTGCTGCACACCACTTGAACTCTTTTACTTGTTCTTTTCTGTCTCTTTCTAGCTTCTCTACATCCTCTTGTATCCTGTGAGGTGCCTGTTACACTTTCTGTAATTGCTTAACTGCTGCTCGATATTTGCTCTCCACGCCTGTTCTACTTCCTGGGTTCACCATGGAGGCTGCAAAAAAGCAGAGGAGGTGGTTCTGCTGCATACTAAGGTTTCTTAGGTTTCTTCAAAGCTTATTTGTCAGATCTACTGAATGTTATGCAGCTCCTACAGCCTCGCAATACATATTCTTGGTTTGATATGGTAACCAACTGCGTGTGTGCTTGTTTGTCTTGCCCAGAATTTCAGCATTGAACCTATTGATGTGGCTGCACATCTAAAATTGCTGGGAGAATCACTAAGCATCATTGGCATGAGACTGCAAGAACACAAGGTAGAGTCCTGATGTTTTATTTTCTCGTGGCAGATATTTAAATGTTTGTGATGATTTTATTGGTATCTGTTGTTTAGGAAATAGTTTATTGCACCTAATAAACAAATCAAAACCAATCTCAACAGACAAATCAGAAACATTTACAGCTGAAGGGATTTAAGTAAAGGACTCTGTTCAAGCCATTGGTACATTGGACATATGGTGCTAGACCTGTCTTTAAATATACTAGTTGACTCCTAATGGATGAATGTTTAATAAAATGTTAGCAATTTTTACCTCCAATGACATTTTCTGCACCCATTTTGTGCTGGAAGCCCAAGTACGCTGTAATGCAGGTTAACACACAAGACCTCCCAGCCACCCAACAAGCATCTAACCACTGTACAGCTGCACTTCCCAGAAAAGGATTAGTGTATTTAGAAAAAAATTCACCAATCCTAAATTAGTAGAATATATATTATTCTCAAAATAGTGATTAGAAAGGAAAAAATGATTCAAGAGGATTTGTAGAGAGTTATCGATCTGAAAGATTGTATATAGGTAATACAAAGCAGATAGCAAGCTAGTGCATATAAAACGAAATAAAAATGGTTATGACTTCTAGTCAGTCATGCCACAGTAACATAGTCATGCTACAAGACACTGTTTTTTTTATTTGTTTTTTTTTATACCATAGCACCATTTTAGGACTATGGTATAAGACCATACTTTTTATTTTGAAACCAACTGGCACTTAACAGCACAGATGATTTTTGTCAGTAAAATCAGCAGACTTAATTACATACAAATTGTTTCTTATTTGATTAGGCTGGGTCAATCTTGAAGCCATGTGGTCCTGAAAATACCTCACGTTTGGAAGTTCAGACAAGTGCAGGGGAATGCATGAAACTGTTGCATTCTCCCGACTCCTGGCATTTATGAACAGGGGTCAAGGTTCAACCCCTTTCTTCTTTTTTGTCTAAAACTTGCAATAGTAGAAGGCATTGATTCTATATGTTGTTGGGTTATTTTAATTTTAATACTTTGTTACAAGTAATTTTTTTTTTGAAAAAGTTGATGTTTTAATTTTCTGCAGGGTATGATTGCAGTTCAGGGCAGCCTGTCTGTTCTTCTAGATTCTTTGCTTTGCGCCTGCGGACCATTGCTGTGTTTGACCCAGCAAGTTCCTGGTATGGATGGATGTTCTCCACTGGTACATGCCCAGACTTTAGACAGTGTGGCCTATGTCATGCCTGGTCTCTAGACAGCCCTCGGCGTTAACATGGGTGTTATTATGTTCATATATCTGTCATTGAATTCACTTTATGTTCCTGGTAGTTGATGGATGTTCACTAACTAGTACAGGTTCAGACTGGAGACAGTGTGGTCTGTGTCAAGCCTGAACAAAACAAACTGTTAATGTGTAGGTTATTATAAATATATCTCTGCCATTGAATTCATGCTGTTGAGTTTATCTGCATTTATATGTGTGTCCATTACTGATGCATGGTTGTATACGAATTTGATTGGTATGAATTCCTGGATGTCATATTAGATGTTGTCTGGGTGCCTTATCTGTTAATGAGCTAGAATGTTAAACTATTTAAGTGTTTGTGTGCACACACATGCACACACAAAACAAAGGCAAAACTGTGTTTACTGCATGTATTTACTTCTTTTGAGGGGGGGGGGGGGGGGGGGGGTTGTTGAAGCCTTAGGATTTAAGTCAAAATGGCTAGTGCAATCGCCACAATTCACAATTGAAAATAATCTGAATTCATGGTCTGTGGAACGATGTCTGTAAAATTGTAGACTGTTGGTCATTGAGGCAGCAATAAACCTTATTGTCTTGGCAGTATTCTCTCTGTGGTCTTGTTAATTTCTAGAGTAGACATTGCATGCAGCAATAAATGGTGTAGGTTTATAACATGAAGATGCATTGAGATATAACATCTAACTTGTTAAAGCTTTTATACTGTTAGGATGTGCATGTTCTTTAATTAGCACAAACTGTGACTATGAAGGTTAACAAAGAAAAGGACAGATGCCTGCAGATATAAGTGGATCAGATTTTATTTCATGCGTGACAGTTATGGAAGCAGTAATGTGGTGAAGAAACAGTACATGTTACTTGGAGTTAGTGTGGCTTCTCTGTGAGCAAGACATAACTGGATGGCTTCTCTGTGAGCAAGACATAACGATGGGTTCTCTGTGAGCAAGACATAACTGGATGGCTTCTCTGTGAGCAAGACATAACAATGGGTTCTCTGTGAGCAAGACATAACTGGATGGCTTCTCTGTGAGCAAGACATAACTGGATGGCTTCTCTGTGAGCAAGACATAACAATGGGTTCTCTGTGAGCAAGACATAACTGGATGGCTTCTCTGTGAGCAAGACATAACAATGGGTTCTCTGTGAGCAAGACATAACTGGATGGCTTCTCTGTGAGCAAGACATAACAATGGGTTCTCTGTGAGCAAGACATAACTGGATGGCTTCTCTGTGAGCAAGACATAACTGGATGGCTTCTCTGTGAGCAAGACATAACTGGATGGGTTCTCTGTGAGCAAGACATAACAATGGGTTCTCTGTGAGCAAGACATAACTGGATGGCTTCTCTGTGAGCAAGACATAACTGGATGGCTTCTCTGTGAGCAAGACATAACTGGATGGGTTCTCTGTGAGCAAGACATAACAATGGGTTCTCTGTGAGCAAGACATAACAATGGGTTCTCTGTGAGCAAGACATAACTGGATGGCTTCTCTGTGAGCAAGACATAACAATGGGTTCTCTGTGAGCAAGACATAACTGGATGGCTTCTCTGTGAGCAAGACATAACTGGATGGGTTCTCTGTGAGCAAGACATAACAATGGGTTCTCTGTGAGCAAGACATAACTGGATGGCTTCTCTGTGAGCAAGACATAACAATGGGTTCTCTGTGAGCAAGACATAACTGGATGGCTTCTTTGTGAGCAAGACATAACAATGGGTTCTCTGTGAGCAAGACATAACTGGATGGCTTCTCTGTGAGCAAGACATAACAATGGGTTCTCTGTGAGCAAGACATAACAATGGGTTCTCTGTGAGCAAGACATAACAATGGGTTCTCTGTGAGCAAGACATAACAATGGGTTCTCTGTGAGCAAGACATAACAATGGGTTCTCTGTGAGCAAGACATAACGATGGCTTCTCTGTGAGCAAGACATCACTGGATGGCTTCTCTGTGAGCAAGACATAACGATGGCTTCTCTGTGAGCAAGACATCACTGGACAGTACATTGTATAATTTTATGAATGTGTTTAGAAGGAATGTTGCAGAACCAACCCCAGCATTATTGGCTATTGTGGTTTTTCTAGGCAAATTTTACGTTCAGTAGTTTGCCATTGCTTTTGGAACGGTCAGCTCTCTGTACCACTGTCAAAACCACATGTTACTTGGAGTTAGTGTGGCTTCTCTGAGAGCTAAACATCACTGGATAGTACATTGTTTAATTTTATGAGTGCAGTTAAAAGCATAGGGGCAATTTTTATTTGCCTTTGAGGCAACAGACAAAAATGGAACCTTTTGGTCAACAAATTTACACCTTCTGTTTTAGAGTGAATCTTATTTGATGATCAGATTTTGTGTTATGAGATACTTTCAATGATTCTAGAATGTTTACTTGCATTGTTTATAAAACAAAGAAAAACCAGCAAGCTGCATGGATCTTTCCAACTTAAGACCTGATAGGTTGCTGAACACAGTTTCTAGTCTTTATCAAAATGGAATTTAGCATCAGTACCTTTGTCCATTGTTCAGACATCAGTATTCGTAAATAATACAACCAGTGTAGACTGGGTGGTGTCAGTATAGTTGAAACTACAGTTACTTGTATATCTTGATATTCTCTCATTGAATTCATCAATTGTCCCTCTCCTACTCCTGTGGGTATTAAGTACTTCTACTTTCATGAGCTGTTTTTCTTGGCTATCCAAGACTGTGTCCAGGTCCAACAGACCTCAGACCCAACGCTTGAAGTTGTAGATATAAAAGCACAATTTTGTTCAGCCACGATCTTTCTCTTCACTAGCTGAAAATCCCCAGCCGGACCTTACATCTCGGTAAATAGAAACATCTGTATACACTATATCACCATCTAGCCTAGCATTTTGATCTATCACCTGTGTACCCCTAATTCTCCATTCTACCATTACACCAATCTCTACATTCTCTTCTTAATGTGATAATGTCCTGATGGAAACAGCTGTTGTTTGTATTCAAATCAACCTATTTTGGCCCTCTGTGTATTTGCAACCAATCTGATGATATCTTCAGCTTTTGAATTAGCTGCATAATGAACACATCCCCCCCCCCCCCCCTTTTTTTTTAACCTTTAAAACAAGCATTCATTTTTGAATTTACCAATTACAAGTAAAGGCAGTTTTTCTGAACCATCCATATTTATTTGTACACACAGCAGACCTTTGACGGATTCACTTGTGCTCTCGATTCCTGGCACCACTCACTGAGTCTGTCTAGTTCATGCTGAAGCATGGTTGCAATTTCGTGCCTGTTTCTACCTCGATGGTACACAACGATATCATGTACATACGATACTGTTCTGCCCAGGCCTGCGCTTTGTGCACTGGTGACTCCTGCTGTGTACTAACTGAAGAGCAGAAGGACATTGGTGATCCCATTAAGACCCTTTGAGGTTTCGATGTCCATGAACCACATTGCAGCGACACTGTTCTTTTGAATAGCGCTGTTGCGATCCAGTTGACATATTTTATTCCTATGTGCATATCTAACAGTCATCTGATAAACATGTTGTATGGGACGCTGTTGTGCGCATCTTCTCTGTCAGTAGCGGCTACAGCCGTCTCAATTATGTTGTCCATCTTTAGCTCAGGCATAACAGAGGTTTGTGGAGACCCAAGCAGCTTCTCCCATTCCTCAGGGATGTCCAGCATATTGGAAAGTAGTGGCCGGTTTCTGGGACCTTGTGCATGTTGTTTTTGTAATTTTACCAGAATCTGACATAAAAGATGGTAGCTTCTATGATGTCCTTGTACGACCCACTGTCAGAGTGTACTCATGCTTGAAGAGACCAGAGTGAGAATGAGGGCACTGTCTGTATCACCTTCTCTGTCTGGGATTCTGGTGGGCCTGTCAAAATTCAGTCAGATTAACTTAAATCAATGTTTATTAGTGCTTTCCCTAATGCTTCACCATTTCTGTAACCTTCATGTGGCCCCATAACCTGCTCATGGTATTGAAGTCACAACACATGATGATGTAAGTGGTTATCTGCTCGCACATGTTACTTAAAATTGTCCACTTTTCTTTGTCAACTTTATTATTGTAGTCATATATGCTGGTTACTGTGAAAGGATTACTCCCATGGACCTTCACCACCTGCACCAATTTTGTTGTTCCATCCAATTGGGTCTTTTTTTTTTTTTTTTGCGTTCACCGGCTGTGAATTCCGGCGGAAGGTCCCAGTTAATCGTCCGCTTGGACTTTTGGCTTTCACCCGGATCTGATTTTTGCGTGTACAACCGTTTTAATGTTCCCTGCCTTATGGGCAGCTGTACTCCGACTTCGAAGGAACGATTCCGTCTACAATTGAGGATTTTATTTGGCACCTGACTAGGATTGCCTAGCCTAGGTGTTTGCACTTGTAATAAGTTCGGAAGCCTGAGATATTCAGAACTTCTCCGTGTTCAGCCGGACCTCCTGAAGTGTGATTGCGTCAGCATCATATGTCAGCGTTTCCAAGACTGGGACTCTATGTCGAACGCTCTGGCAGTTCCATCATAGAATGTGGAGATGACCCTTGCCAAGGGGTTTTGACTTAGATTGGCTTTTGTGTGCACCACACGTGTATTGCATCGTCTTCTACCATCCTGACCTCTCCTCCTTCTGTACCTTGCAGATGTTGTCACCTCAGATCTCAGCAAGGACGCACGAACTCTGTAGCTCCAGTGGGAATCGGGTTGATCAAAATTGTCTACCATGTTTAATTAATACACTAGTGAGGGTTTATAAACGGCCACCTTTCACTGGTGCCTTCATGCTGGGGAAGGGACTAGGGATGTAATGCACATCAGCAAGGTGTCGCCCTCTACAACCTGATTGCCTCCATTAACTACTGTCGTCCCCACAGCCATGCAGTTCTTTGGCACAAAGGTCACACCTTAAGCTTGGGTTCTGGACTACCGACTTCCTACATGCGGACACGCATGTGTTATTGATGTACGCAAAGTTATTTTTTCTTCTTTCATCTAACATTAGCCTTATGTTACAGCATACACTTGTAAATAAAGTTTGTATTTTCATACTAGTAATAATTGTAACAACAATTAATAATAATTAACAGCAAAAATGTGTTCCCACATCAAAGTTCAGGGCGGGAAAGAGAGAGAGGGCACCTGTACACACACACATATATATATATATATATATATATATATATATATAGAGAGAGAGAGAGAGAGAGACAGACAGACAGACAGACAAAGAAGAGGAGGATAGAGTCCTCCAAATCAGCAGGTCTCTATTAATTTTGTTCACTGCAGCACCCTTGTCGGGGGTGGTGGGGGGGGGGGGCGGTGTGGCGCACCTACCCTTAAAGTGGTTTGAATACTTAAGAAAATGTGCTAGCGGAAAGAAAACAAGAAAAACAAGAGGTAAGTAGATGAGCAAAAGAAATACTGCTAGAACAAAATGTAGTAGCTTCCTGCTGAACAACAAAAACAGGAAAAGTAAAGAAAAGACAAGGGTTCTTCTATGCAGGGGCCATGAAATATTTCATCTTAGCCCTGGTGATAAATATGTGAGTTACACAACTAGAACAAAATATGACTATACACACCTAGACCAACCACGTGCATGGACTACAAATTCGAACTTGTATCAAGCAAATGAATTATATGTATCACATTCAACATCTGTTTATTTTACTAAACATATAATTAACGCATACTTCACAAATAACATTACATTAACAACTATCCACATGCTCGACCAGAATCTAGAGTTTTAATCATCTCCAGGTACGAAGAAAATAGATTAACGAACGCATACGTTCAGACAAATTACATCAGTGATGGCAAAATAAGAAACATTTTAACATGTACGTTAATCTTAAGGACACCTGATCTGTAAATCCCTTATAGCGACCAGCAATCAACGTATCTCCAAACTAGAATGCACAATCTAGGTCTACAGCTTAACTACTAGAGAAAATTTATATTTCAGCAAAACTAACCATTGAACACACACTGCAATAATCACCGAGCCAGACTCTCTATCTCGGCCCGGCCAATCGTCATGTACCGCGATGACACCACGTGCGATTAACATCACAAACACAGTGAACAGTGCGAGGCACAGATAGATCATTACGGTCTGAGGAGAATGGCACTGCGAGGAGTTTCAAGGGGATCTGGCTGACGCTCGACAGTCAGAGGAAAGGCGAGACAGATATACAATTAGTTACTGGTGCCATCGAAATGTTAACTCTTCGCTTTCTGCTGAAGATGAGGACGTAGCGTTTATGGGGGTGTCCCAAATGATGTGATGTAGATTATTAATTCAACATTGACACGAGGATCTTCTCATTTTCCCTGTGGCCAAGTAGCTATAACGTGGCACTCTCATAACGCAAAACCACAGTACTGTGATAGCGTTGATTTTTTTTATTTCTGTTGGGAGCAAAAATAAATGTTGAAACAGTTTGTGGCGACAACACTAGCCATGCGGTTCTAAATACCCAGACCTAAGATCCCTGCTCTCTTGTGGGATCTGGCACCTAACAGGAAAGGTGGGATACTGTAGATTCACTGACTTCCAAGGTCATGTCTAACTTAGGGCTTTGCTTGCTAAAATATTTTGCGTTTTTGGTGTGTCGTGTCAAAAGGCACGGAAAGTTCTGGATCAAGAATAAAGTCCAGTAATGGACGAACAGACAAAACTGTATGCAGGTTTACAGCTGGTAAAGTGTAGGAGAAAGAGGAAGAAGAAGTAATCCAAATAACAGTTAATGACAAGAAGTGCTAAACACAACATAAAGTATGACTTGAAAGCTCAACGGGGGGAATGGAACAATTTTGAGAGCATGCATGCATCCTCCCTGTTGCAACATACGGATGTTGGTCGTCGACTATCTCCCAGTGCTTAGGAAAGAAAATAGGGGCGTTTGAGCTGAAATGGTGTAGACATATTCTCAGAACACCATGGACAAAGAAGAGAAGAAGTACAGATCAATAAACACTGGACAATAAACGGCATCTTGTCTCGGAAGCTAAAATATTTTGGTGATATCAAGTCCAATGGCGGAGTGGAACAAATAATTGCAGAAGACATTGTACTAGAAAGGAGCGGCAGGAGTCGACCAACACAAAACGGGCGCAGAATATGGGTGACTCTTAAGTATGAAAGTGCACGAGTTTATTTACCCCAGAGTGTTAACTCTGGTACCCATTTCCTAGAGGTTGGGTGAACCCCGGGAACCGCCCGGTTTCGAACACCGATCGTGGCTGCAGCGATTCGCAGGTGAATTTAAAAGCGAGTCTCCGAACGACTGCGCTAACGTGGTTTCCAAATTCAGTAAATTCAAGATAGCTTAAATAAAGAACTTTTTAAAATATTTGCAAACTTAACAAATTTAGAAGTCTGAAAGATGTTTTTGTTGAAATGAGTACATTCCTTAATTTTCTGAATAACGTGTATGAGTTTGCTTGTCCATGAGAGACGTTAAACTACAAATGCAGTGTCCCCACCGCCGATGGTGGCTACAATGGACTGCCAACTCACTTTTCATTCCTTCTCTCTCACCCTTCTAGGACACATGTACTCATTTCGGCCCAAAATAAATCAAACAGTAAGAGACTTTAAGCTGCTTTTTTTTTTTTTTTAAGGGATAGGTTTCCACAGACAGGATAATGAGCACGTGACATAAAAGATATTTTCGGTAGAAAATTGCATGAAGTGGGAGACCTGGCGTGGAATCGAGTTTCAAGGACACACAATGACCCAAACTGACACAAAGTGTCTCAATTCGGATGAGAATGCTGTGTGCACATGTCCCAAAACCCACGTTAGTTATATTACGGCCTCCGACGACAACTGGGTGAGGCTTTAGAATAACAAAGAAAAATCGTTTTCTGTAAGGCAGGTAGATAGGTAGGTAGGTAAGTTGTACCCCACCAGGACATGACACAAGCGATAAAAACACGGTGACACAAAGTGCCACCATGCGGATGAGGATCACACGTGGAGAGGTCCCGAAAACCCCGTTATGCCATATTTAGGCCCCGGTTATATTTAGGGCTCCCGGCAGGAGCCAGGGTGGGGCTTCAAAATAACTAAACATTGCATTCCACACAGGGACGACAGTATATCACATTTTTGTGTAACGATAGTTGCAATCGAGATGGGAGTGTGCTTGGTAAAAGTCCTATTGGGTGATGATTAGGGAATTGTAGGCAAAAAGTGGTCGTTTGAGTCGCTGGGCGTTAATCTTTCAGAATGCAAGCATTGGGGAATCATTTAAAAAGAGGCGGGTAAAACTGCTGGGAAATAATATAGCCTCGGACCTTCGTTTCTGCTCATTTTTTTTTTCTATGTCGATGTCCCTTTATTTATTACTAAGGCTAGCTTATGAATACGTTTTAGTCTATGGAGTCATCATCGTGCTTTTAAATTTAAATGTAATTTGAATTTTGTTAATCAGTTGAACTTGATAGGGGGTTCCCCCGTGTGGGTTCCGGGGTCATATTATAGGGAAAACAAGAATTGACACACTGCCTACCCACAAGCATGTCGTAAGAGTTGACTAATTGGCAGCTTCTTTCGAAGTCGGAGTGCATCTGCCTGAGAGGCAAGGGTCCCACAGTCACCCCACAAATGTGTCAAATCTGTCAAAGGGATGCACAGGCAAAATTTAGGTTCTGGGACAGGGGTGCAGTCCAGAAGTGGAAGAACAACCAGAACTTTCCACCAGAGTTTAAAGCTGGTTAACCCAAAGAAGAAGAAGAAAATAGGGGTTTGTTAAAAAAAAAATAATAGCAGAAATACTAGACAACTTTCCATAAAGCATTGCAAAATTGATTGAGCATACTTTCTACTAACAGTGGGTATACTTAATAGTAAATTAAACGAGCTATATCTTAATTTTTCGAGCAGAGGTTGTGGTCGGCTGGCAAGGCTACTATGCCTCTTGGTGTACTGAATAAAAAAAAAAAAAACTGAAGTGGATGTCCAAGAGACGCAGTTCGAAAATACTTCTTCTTATACTCCATTTATATGGCATTGGTAGTCATGCCTTTTCACAACCCTCTGTCTCGTGTACTTTGGATATTTTCCCAGGTCATGCCGGTGTGTTGGGAAACACCTGCATTCAGAACTCTTCTTGGCTTTCTTCACGGTGTTTCATTTTTAAACTGATGTATTCAAGCAGAGACTATCCTCCGAATAACGGGCACATATTATGGCGGCCAAAAACAGGGCCTCAGTCATATGTAAATTGCGATCTTCCGGCGACCTAATTTGCGGACTACCTCCACCACCGAGAGTACCTGAAACGCCGCTCACGCGTCGTGGATTGGGGTTAAACTAGATGCCTGGGACTCACCAGCAGCAGCTTTGGCATCTCCTGCAGCCTCGCTCTAATTACAAATGCGGGACAAGTCGAATGCAAAAGTATGGTTAATCGAAACATAATTTTTTTTTGGTCCTGTTTAAAACAAAGAATCTAGCTGTACCCGGCCACGCGTTGCTGTGGCCTGGAATGATGAAATGGAAAAGAAAGAAAATAGCTTTCAGCTAACAGTGTCTGTCATATCACCCCCCCCCCACCACCCCCTCTTCCCTCGACCCAGTCATATCTCCCTCTCCGAAGGATTGAAAAATCATCCCTGGCGAAATTATTTAAAAAAGAAATAGTTAACAAATGAGAACTTTAAAATAATGTTTTATACTCTCTCTCTCTCTCAGCTAAGTGCGTCTGGCATAACCTCCCCCCCCCCCCCCCATCATAACTCCCTCTCTGAAGGATTAAAAAATCATCACCTGGCAAAATTATTAAAATAGAAATAGTTAAAAAATGAGAACTTTAAAATAAAGTGTTAGGCTCTGTCAGTTAACAGTGTCTACCATAACCCCCCCCCTCCTTTTTACCCCCCCCCCCCTCGCCACATCTGAAGTATGGGAAAGTCATCATCTGACGAAATATTGTAACTAAATTGAGCTTGGCATACGTGTCCACCCAGACTAAAATTGGTAGCATTTTTTTTTGTACTGAGAAGTAAATGTGGCCAGTGTAACAGCTACTACATCACTCATCCAGTACCAGTACTACTGCTACCACTACCACCACCACCACCACCATCCCAACAACGACAAAAACTGTCACTACTGTCTGTGCAGGTCGGTGTAGCCAGAGGAGTTAGTGCTGCATGTTGTCGCCACGGAATGTTTAGTTAAATTTTGCCCCGACATAGAAAAAAAAAAAACACAACAGAAAGTTTTTTTTTTTGGTGGGAGGGGGGCCTTAACTGGGTGGCTGGCACGTTGTGTTGTTGTTTATGGCTAGGCTGTCATATCTACGCCTTTTTCTGTCTTGGGGTTTACAGCTAGCCTGCGATAGCAACGACCTGATGCTCAATTATCATGTCACAGGTAATCTTCGTTCGCCCTTGAAAGGGCTGTTGGCCCGTTGTGTTGTGGTTTACAGCTAGGTTGCGATATCTAACCCAAACTCTTCAACCTTCGGTAGTATAGCTGTGAGTATTCCACCCTTCACGCGGGTGACCGGTGTTCGATTCCCTGTTGGGTGATAATTGTTTATTTTCACTCAAAAGGGTGGTTGTCACGTTATGTTGTGGTTTACATCTAGGCTGCAATATCTGCGCCTTTCGCCCAAAGACATCCGAATTCAGTAAAGTCCTAGTTAGCCTTTCCGCGACTCTTCTCGATCAAAAAATGTTCGCTGATGAGAGAAACTGTTAGCTAAGACGGCTTACAGTCCAGTTTAGTTTGGGTAGACACGAATGCTAGGGTCAGTTAAAAATCGTCCCCTCGGAGAGGGAGAGATGGCAGGTGCGGGGTATTTTTCTCCGCTATTTGTGAGTATAGTGTACTTTTTACTGTGGGTACCATCACTGGTTAGGTGATGAAGTTTTTTTTTAGTGGCACATGAGGCTTCTGAGAGGACTTTCCATGCTTTCCTGTCCTGTGCAATCTTCAGTGCAGTTTTCCATGTCAAAGATGCCGCACTCAGGTCACTTTCCATCGTTTGTCTCCGTGTTGTTTTTGGGCGCCCCTGTTTTCTCTTACCCTCTGGTGTCCATCTGAGAGCTGTTTTGGCAGGTATATCAAGATTCATTCTCATAACGTGGCCAATCTATTTCCATCTTCTCTTGGTTATCATACTGTCTAAAGTTTCTTGGTTTGTGATTTGAAGTAGTTTAGTGTTTGATATTGTTTCTGGCCAGAAAATGTTGATAATTCTACGTAGACATGTGTGGTGGAAGGTGGACAGCTTGTGTGCATCCTTTTTGGTCATTCTCCAGCATTCCGCTCCATAAAGAAGAACTGGCAAAATGATGCTCTTGTAGAGTCGGAGTTTCGTTCCTCTGCAGTAATTGTTTTCCAGATTTGCCTCATCCTTCCAAAAGCAGCTTTAGCTTTGTTCAGACGTGACTGTATGTCCTCTTCGGTCCCTCCTGGCAGGGACACCACACTGCCAAGATATGTGAAATGTTCTACATTTTCAAGAGTTTGGTTATTTATGGTCACTGTCACGATACGATCTCAGTGATTCCAGAAGTTAGTACTTGTAATAAGTTCTTCTGGTTATTGAGAGACAAGAGACTATGACCTTAAACCAAATGTTACTTTAAACCGTATTGATTTAAACGTTTCCAGTCCTTAGTCCAGACAAAGCGACTGAACCTTGGGTAATATTACCTAAAACTTTACACTGTAGCTAGGAATTCTATTCTCATGCCAGTGTCAGAATGTTATCTCCTGACCAGACTGTAGAGACTGAGCGGGGCCCTTTTGAACAGGTAAATTGAGTAGACGCTAGACATTGTGGAGCCGGGAGGTCGGAGTTTAACACGTCAGTGTAATTCTGGAGAGAACAGGTGTTTGGCAATTAGGAATGTTTTATCTTGATCTTGGTCACGTAGGAAACACAATGGCTTCACTGACCGTCTTTCACACCGGCCAGTTAGATTCGGTGTAAACTAGATTGGGGCACTTAAGAATGTTTGCTCTAGGGATGTCAGTCCAGAATTGACTGACAGGCCACTTGTTAGCTAATGTGATCTGTTGGGTACTCCGGAGGCGTGGCTTAAGTCATCGTCTTGAGGGTTGGGCAGAACCCAGTAAAGGGAGGAGATTAATTTGGACAATAGATTGATACTTATACTTCGAGCCTGTGGAATTCCCGTCATTAATCGCAGCCTGCCGGCAAACAACACAGATCGATGTGAAGGTAATTTTACGGTCGCATTCTGTTTTGGCGATTAATGGGAAGTTCCCAGGTAAGAGAAAATATTAATTTTAATCTTGTATACATAGGTTAGGGAGTTAAGCTTAGTCTATACTACCTTTTCCTAATTTGTCTGCACATTCTGCTTGAAATAGTTCTTTGTGAGAATTCAGTATCTCAGTTAGGGAACTGCTAAACTATTCCTATTTCTTGTATGTTTGTGTCACATGTTTTTCAGTGTATGTTTCCATGTGTAGAAAATAAGATGTGAACAAGGACATTTGATATAATGAAATGTAATTATATTGTTTCCATGATGCCCATATGTGCAGGGATGCTGCTACGTCTTGTGTGCCCACCATGTGCTCACTTAATGTGTTCACCTAAACAGGGGATTTATAACCTCAGGGGAAGAATGATGGGTGTATAGAATTCACTGTCACTGAAAGATAATATTCAGGACAGCGTGCACATATAAATTGTTTGCGTTTTCAGCACTTAACCTGCTCCACGTGGTCATGTAATATCAATGTCAGCCAGTTGTTGGAAGTCTGAGTGATGACGGACAACAGACTTAGAAAGTCAACTATCATGACATAGCATGAAGAGGGAAGGCAGGATATGTGACGCCCATGTAAGACAAAAGACCTTCAGACTAGACTGGAGAGGATGTGGAACATGAGGAGGAGTGATGGGCTATATTTTATTATTCTATGTTATATTAATTGATACATGTATTCTTAGTGTAAGTCAAGATACTACACGTATGTGTTTTGTTTCCATGATTACAGCGCCCATGTGACGATCAGTCCATGAAAGAGACTACATTGTGTTAGACTCGGCCAGCTGGGAACGAGGTGGAGAACGAGGTGGAGAACGAGGTGCAGAACGAGGTAGAGAACGATGTGGAGAACGAGGTGGGAAGGAAAGGGAGAATAAGCTGAAACAGGCAGACAACAGGCAAGGAAGAGTTGGACAAGCTTGACAGTTCCTCACGGCTGTCAGAGGCTTATAAGTTGAGTTAACCCCTTTATGTTAACCTTTTATCATCATTATCATACCACTCTAAACCCCGAGCTGTTTGTCTCGCTGAAGCGTATCACTTTCATTAACCAGTCACTGTTTGTGTAAATCAACAAACTGGTAATTTCATTGTAGTAAATAAAGCTGTATGTCAAGTTTTAAACTACATAGTTTGTTAAATTCCAAATGTCTGTTCTTACATGTTTAATTAAACTGTTAGGATAGAATACCATTTGGTGGGGGCTCAAATGATATAATAATTCTTTAATTATTCATAATAACACCGGGAGAAGGTAGATGAGGGAGGAATCACTTGCCCTGTCTAATAATTCATTTAGTATGATAGACATCTAAAATTCCTTGCTTTCTCTTGTGGGTACCAAGTGCAGCTAATGTTAAAGTACTTAACAAGCCAATATGGTTGTTTTCTTGGGTATCCAGGACTTTGTCTGAGAGCAACATAGCTCAGATTTTAGTTCCGTTAATCTGGTGGAGGGAATGTGTTGAAAGGAAGATCCCTACTCAACATTATAAACATTTTAAACCACGCGTCACGTCACAGTCACTGGTTGTTGGTTTGGACTGCTTGTCATGATATTAGTTTACTTTGCATTTATTCTCAGTCCCACCATTTCTGCTGTGCTGTCTAGTCTGTTACTTTTTTCTTGTATATGTTCATGCTTATGTGATAGGAGTGCTATATCATCTGCAAAATCAAGGTCCTCAAGCATGGTGAATGGAGTCCATCGTATGCCTCTCAATGTCCTGTCTACTGTGTTCTTTAGTATCCAATCAATCACAAGGTTGAGGAGGAGAGATGACATAACACACCCCTGTCTTACACCTGTCTTTACTGAGAAAAATGTATTATAATTTTTTATACTGCAGGAACAGTCATTATAGAAGAGAGCAATTATGTTGACTATTTTTGCTGGAATTCCATAATGTCGTAAAATTTTCCATAGACTGTCTCTATGGACGCTGTCAAAAGCTTTCTCAAAGTCCACAAAATTTATATATATATACTTCTCTGCTATTCATTGCATTGTTCTAAAATGTTACGTATGGCGAAGATGTGTTCAGTTGTTCCTCTGCCCTTTCTGAATCCTGCTTGTTCTACTCGTAGGCATTTATCTACTCCTTTTTCAAGCCGCATTATGATAATTTTACAAAATATTTTGCTTGGTACTGAGAGTACAGTAATTCCCCTCCAATTATTGCAGTCTGTTAAGTCTCCTTTTTTGGTGATTTGGACTATTGTTCCTTCAGTCCAGTCATCAGGCAACACTTATTTTTCCCAAATATCCTTGAACAATGGTTGTAGAATGCTAGCAGTTGTGTTGGGATCTACTTTGAGAAGTTCTGCGGGCAGTTCGTCTTTGTCTGGTGCTTTGTTGTTCTTTAAAGTGTGGATAGCTTTAAGGATTTCTTGCTTGCTTGGTGGTTCAGTAATAATGTCAATGTCCTGAGAGGCTGCTTGAATATCTGAGCGATTTTCAGGATCAGGTCTGTTCAAGAGGTCAGAGAAGTGTTTAGTCCACTGCATGTCTTATTTTTGCTCTGTGGTGAGTTGTCTGCCTTGGTTATCTCTGATGGATTTGCTGTAATAATTATTTCTGCTTCCGCAAATGTGCTGGGTAATTTTGTGTTGGGTTTGTAGATCATGTGCTTTAGCAGCATTTTCTGCTATATTTTCCATAAATATTCTTTTGTCAGCTCTGGCACTTTTCTTTGTCATTTTATTTTGTTCGCTATATTCTAACATTAGTTTGTCTTTCTGACGTTCTGATTTAGTGTGATTTATTAGGTTCTTTATTCTTTTTTCGCTTGGCAATATAGTCCATGGTTTGACTGCTTATCCATTCTTTGTGATGTTGTTTCCTGGTTCCTAATATGTTGTTGCTAGTTGATTTGTATGTTTCTTTGATATTATTTTTGGAATTGAATGGATACCCGTGCCTCCTGCTCCAAGCATTAACAATACAGCCCACATCACACTTGATGGAAGCTGTAGACAGCAGATTCCTGACATTGTGGACACTTTAGTCAGAGCACTAACTGACAAAAGCACACACGAAGGTGATACTATAATTTACACAGACAGATCAGTAACTCAGGGCTTGCGAAGTGCATGGGCATTCACAGTAAACTCAAAGGTGGTACTTAAGATCTGGTTCCATCTGTCTTGAATGCTGATTGCATTTTTAGTGTCTGGGTCACTTGATATGGTTTGAAATCTATTCTTGTGTTCTACTATGGCAATGTCTTTTTTTCTTAAAAGGTTAACATTGTAGCGTGCTGTCTGTGTTTTAACTGGCGTGTGAACTTTTTTGAGTTAAAGTCGTAGTAGAGCAAATACAAGGTGATGATCGCTTTCTTCGTCTGCTCCCCTTTTGACACGCACATCGAGTAGGGACCCACGCCATTTTCTGTTTACCATGAAATGGTCGATCTGTTCTGTTTGGGGATATCCATGTAAGCTTGTGGGCTGGTGTCTACAAGATGGAAACCTCTGTTCACTGTAGATGAACTTGGCTGTTGTTATGTTAACATCATGATCTGTCTTGATATTTGCTTTAACAAGTTCTGCAAAGATGTTTTGTTTTAGTCGTTTCCTTCCAAATTCTGACATACAAGGTGTTTTGAGGATCTTGTAAACTGCTTTGCTCGTTGCTGGCTTCTCATAGTTGATCTTGCATTGACTGTAGAGGTGATCTATCTACTCCACAACATGTTGGGTGTTGCCTTCATGACCCTAGTTATAATCAGCGATCATTGATAGTGGACTTATTTCATTGACACCTGAAACAGCCGCTGTTGCCAGTACTACAGCATATTTAGTCACGTTAAATGCTCACTAATTTGCATTGGACGTGTGCATGTTTTATCAAATGAACATCGGTATCGTAGTCTAGTGCTATCTATTGTCCTCAGGTGTTGCAGTCTAACTGCTGTGTAATACTCGTTCAGTTTAAGTAGGCGTTTTTAATTGTCTTTCTACCATTTGAGGTAGGTATTAATTGAAATTTTTTGAGGTTCTATAGACTACATGCTATCATAACTCCTCCTGTTCATATATATATATATATATATATATATATATATATATATATATATATATATATATATATATATATATATATCCTTATCTGTTCCCCCGTCTGTGTTTATAAGTCGACCAAACTTTACAACTTGGAATGTTATTCCAATTTTTTTTAATTAATAGTGAATTCCTAAATAGGGAATTCTAAATAAATGTCTTCCAGTGCTTTCCTCCGTAGTGGTCTTGTGTGCCAAATAATAGGTTGTCAAACAAGAAACTGCTGATATGTTTATTGAAATGTAATAGCTTGCCACGGAACTTTAGAGGATCTAGTTAAAGTGATGAAACTCTTGTCTGTGGTGCTCCTGCCAAATATTATGGGTGTTTGTGTTTGTATCTGTAAAGCAAGTGTGTCATTTAATTTGTGAGATCTTGTTACTTAACAAGTTCTGGAGACTGTTTAAATATATGCAGGAAAAGAAGAATAATAGCAGTATACCACGGTTTCAGTCGCAGTACAGGAACTTACTGCAGACGGACCAGGAAAGGGGGAAAAAGGGGGGGGGGGGCCTTTCTAAACAGCTTCTTACATCAGACAGACTGCAAAGACAATGACACAAGACAGAAGTTAGAAATGATAGCACAATGCCTTCTCCAGCTTGTGCCTCGGTGCCCTTTCGCTAGTTGTATGCCGTAGGCTAAGATTAAAGCGAACAAAGTCGTTATTTTTCAGTGACCTGAAAGGGGAACTGTGATTTTTTGCAGTTTGTATGCATTTTGTTGTATTCAAATTTCCGAACAAGACTATTCTTGTGTTAAATATTCCTGCCATATGTTCTGTAACTGAGTGTTACTAGAATTATGAATCTTCAAGTACGTTTAAATTTCCTTCTCATTGTCTTTTAAAATAAATATGGCTGAAAAAAATTCCATGGAAAAATTTGACTCCTCAGGAACATCAGGGTAATATTTGTGAAACATTTTTGTGCGTCTGATATCGTTATATCTGATAAATATACAGAGCAATTTAAAGTTGAGGAAACACTGCATGTTTATAAGAAAATCTCGTATGTTGTGCTTCCCCATCAAAGAACTCTGTAAAATGTAACTTCACAATTGTCATTGTCTACTGATACTGGCAGCATTTCACCGTACTTGAAATTGAAATAAGACAAACTGACTAAGCTAAGAAAGTATGTAGTGGTTCAGATGGATGAAACGTATGCTGAATCTGCAATTACTACTCTAGGGGCAAACTATTTAGCCACGCACACAATGCACAAGAAGCAAAAACAGCAATGCAGGCTTTCTTCATTTCTTCAGTTTTTGGGAGCTATCAGCAAGTAATAGAACTTTCACTTATAAAAAGAATGACATATCAAGATTTGCGTTTAAAATTACTACACTGTATTCACTTTGCGTCGGTTCTGTGGCTAAGTCGAGAGAGTAATGGCAAACTACTGGATGTAAATTTGCCTAGACAAAACCACACAACAGCCAGGGGCTGTTAAGGTTGGTTCTGCAACGTCCTGTAAAGGATACGCAACTAACCGTATCCACTTTGCACAGAGGTGTGGCTCCACAGTAGTTGTGATTGCTGATAATGGTACCGTTAATCGCAGAGTTTACACTGATCTGTTGAAACCAGGCCAACCATTTATTGAAAACTCAGATTTTGCTGATGAAAAATACTTTATTGCATGATTTTGTGCACTTGCTGAAATCCATTTGGAGGAACTGAATCAACTAGAAGGAAAAACACCAGACACCTACTGATTTTTCAATACCTGGACAAATGCTGAATGCCTCTGATACTCATAGAGCTGCAGCAGCTAACGTGTCTTATTTCAAGAAACTGTATTACAATAAGCAAAAAAATATTGCAAAACTGACACCTAAAATTCCCTACAAAGCCATCTATACCTCGATCATGGACCGACAGAACGTTCCTTTTGCTGCTCTATCAATTTTTAGTGAATACAATGTTGCTGCTCTTCGGCGAGTGGGCTTCCAAAGCGCTGCCTTCTCTGGCAAATGTGTGTGTGTGTGTGTGTGTGTGTGTGTGTGGTGTGTGTTTTAAATTGACTATAGAAAAGTTCAAAACGATACATCCTTCCTGGATAAATCATTTAAGAAAAGAAAACTGGCTAAGTTCATTCCCGAATATTATGTGACTACATTATGGGACATATTGCAGCTAAATCTAAGTAGTTTCTCTTGTGCATTCTGTTGCTATGTTGTCCTATTGTGTATACCTATGTACATGTTTTATTCTGGAGCTTATTCCTAGAACTTGTGGTGGGGGTGGGGAGGGAGTGGAGGGGGAAGTACTCAGGAGATGCCCGGAAACACACCTAATAAAAGAGACTGTCAAAGTTTACCCGGAACGTATTGTTAGCCCAAGGTGGAGACTTCACGTGAGGCTGATAACATCAGCACAAAGACCTTTTATCAGAAGGCATTGGATAGCACACGATATACATTCCTGTAAAGCTGACAAGAGCAGACGTTGCATTACAGAGACCGACATCATGTTCTTGCCTAAACCGTTGAAAAATATTTCACAAAGACATGATGCAGTTTAAAATGTTGACATAATGAGTACGGAAGACAGCTAACGAAGTTGTGCAATTTACACTGTGACAGCATCATGAATGGAACAGCTCTGGTAGACTGGCTGTACAGTTACCTCAAACATCTACCTAAATCTGACAAAGAAAACACCAGGATAAACAGCAATATGATTATTGCCATTTAAAATACAATAGATAAACTTACTGAACAAATCATATCTTGCAGACGATACTGGATCTTGGAAAGTGAGGGGTTACTCCCCCCTACCATTATAGAAATGAGGTTTTGAGGTTTTGAACAACAGACCAACATCATGGCACACGGGTAGTAACCCATAAGGACTTCGTTCTTTTTCTAACTCAGTCTAGTCCAAAGAAGCTCAGCCCAGTGCACAAGCTCTGTAGCTCTGTAATTGCCCCTGGTCTGTGGGTATTGAGATCGGGTTCCCGTAAGAAATCCATTGGCAGTCGGACATAAAAAAAAAGAGTAGCCTAACGCCAGGGCCAAAATTTGGAGTTAAAAATCAACAAAAAATATTTTAGGGTCTTCGCCGATGCAACAGAGCTCACTGCGCTGAGATTTTTCGGACTCAGTTTGAGTTAGAAAAAGAACGGAGCACCTATGGGTTACTACCCTTGTGCCATGATGTTGAACTGTTGAATATACTTAAACCTTATTTATACTGATCTAGGCGGCTGCGTGGTCTCGAGGCATAGAGTCTTTCTCAAGTGCTAAAGGTTTCAGGTTCAAGCCCCGGTGAAGGCTAGCAATTTTAGCAATTTCCCCTCGTCTCTGGGTATTAGGATCGGACGCCTATGTGTGTTGTTGAGCACGTAAAAAATCCCTTGGCAGTTGGAAATTGAAAAGAGTAGCCTCTCGGCGCTGCCCGGGACAATTTAAAGTTTAAAATCTTCACAAAGTACTTAGGGGTCTTCACAGGAGTTCGTGCACTGCGCTGAGATTCTTCGGAATAGGCTTGAGTCATAAGTAGAACGGAGCACTTATGGTTTGCTACCCATGTGCGTGATATTGATCCGTCGTCTAAACCTAAACCTATACACAACTTTTTCTTTGTTCCTGTCGTTTATCAATTTATTTTAGGTAGCCTCACAATACAGTTAAACAGATATATATGCAATTTACAGTTATACATTATATATATATATATATATATATATATATATATATATATATATACACACACATACGTATACATGCATACATACACACATATACTCATAGAGATAGATACGTAGAGTAGGTAACGTATAGAGGCACATATTCATATATATATATACACACATACATATACATGCATAATACACACATATACTCATAGAGATAGATACGTAGAGTAGGTAACGTATAGAGGCACATGGTCAGAGAGAGAGTTTTTTTTTTTTTTTTTTTTTTTTACATTTTTTGTCAATGGTTACAACACCAGCATGACTGTTACACTTTCCAGTTCTCCGATTCTAACCTGATATGGTACCATCTGTGTTTAGCACACGAAATCTGTGTTAGTTAAAAATTCACCATATCTGAAGTATTCATCTTGGATATTTGCGACTGATGTAAAAATTGTTACGCAGCTGGTGCCAGGGTTTTTTTTTTTTTGAAAGGGCGAAGCGTATATGGACTGGGTAACACGTATTTTCATATGGGTGAAACCCTACCAGACCTGAGGCCTTGAAGCTAACTGTCCCCTATACCTGAGCTCCTCGCCATTAACGCGAAAAAGCCAGCATGATATACACAAATATTAGTTACATCGAAACAAGTGGTTAGAATCAGATGAAGTTTGGAGACATTGTAAATAATAGGTTTACCTTTCATCTAGCGCCAATATTCCACCTTTGTGTGCCAATCCACCCAGCAGGATCAAACTTGGTCCAGAAAGCGAGCACCAGATTTTGATGTTTAAGGAACACGCCCCTTTCTCTTTCTATCTATCTATTTTTAAATCTATTATTTTCAAGATTCTCCTCATCACTCAAACTCTCACTGACTGTGTCACTTGAACTGGTAACGTACTCCTCATGAAATTCTGACTCATCAAAGTCTGAATCAACCAAAGTATCGATCACCTGTTGGACTGTAAAAAGCCTAGACCAACTTCACTTTCCTGTCGAAATGGTTTGTTCACCAGCCGCTCGTTTCATTGTGAATTTTCTGGATTTTTTTCCTGTTAAACCACACTAAGTAAATTGAAACACACGTGAGCAACTATTCGCAAAGACTAACCACGAGGTTTGATCACGATTTGTTGGTTATTTTTAGTTTTTGACATGTTTTATCACGTAGTACGCAAAGTACCGAAAATTAGCTATAGCTATAGTTTGTGACGTTTTTTATCACGTAGTACTCAAAGTACCGAAAATTAGATACAGCTGTTTAGGAACAGATAAGGAAATTACTGAAAAAGCGGCACAGTCGTCTGGTAGATTTGCTAATCGTATTTTTACCATTCGTCGGGAATAAACGCAGCCCAACAACGTAGGTTGTTAAGCGAAAATGTCGATAAACTTGGATTGTGACAGGTTGCGTTGGTGACTGTAATCATTTATACATATATTATTTTCTGGCAAATGTTTTGTTTATGCGCAGTTTTCTTCCGTCAGTTTCAACCAGGCGGCATTGTCAATTTCTTATTCACTAAGTCGTACACTGACTTTTATCAAATCTGTTACTACCAGCGTCGATTATTTACACTAGCTTTGTCGACTTTTTTTTTATCCTTTGTCCTTGTCAAAGTCATCCACTACTGAGGTTAATTGCCTAACTTACTGAACTAGGGAATAAGTTGTCCCAGAGGAGAAAGACATTAAGTGCCTAAAGGGTTCCAAGGATACTGGCCGACTTGCCAAGGGAAATTCAGTGAGCGACTCGGCAAAACGAGTGAACAGACTTGTGTTCTACAATGAGTGACAAGGTGTTCCCCAAGGATGAAGACATCGAGTGACTTGTGACCATCAGATAGCAGTCGACTTACCAAGACATTGAGTGAACAACTTGAGAGGTACCTTGGGTGACTTAGGATGTTCCAAAAGGAGAAATATTTTGAGTATCCTAATGTATCCCAAGGAAAGTGGATCACTTGCCAAAAAGCTTTAGTCACCAACCTATCAAGACCAGTGACAAGCCTGTGTTGTATATTGATTGACTCAAGTTGCCGTAGACAGAAAGACTTCGGGTAACTTGTAGTGTCCCCCAGATGGTAGTTTACTTACGGAGGAACTTCAGAGAACAGCTTGAGAATTACTGTAACTTATGGTATCCCAAAAGGCGAAATTTATCGACTGAGTCTTAGTATCTCAGGTATAGTGGACAACTTACTAAAGAATTTCCGTGACATATATCAAGACCAATAACAGACTTATGCTGCATATTACGTGACCCTGAGGCGACTTAAGGTGTCCCAAAAAGAACAAGACTTTAAGCGATGTCCACGAAAGACTGCTATTGGCTTACCAAGAAACAGACGTGAAAGCGAGACTTAAGGTTGGTAACCCGATTAATGGTCGACAACTAAAAAAAAAAAAGTCTACACGATTAGTGCCAGTAGTCGACGCTGGTAATAAGAGCGTTGACAAGAGTCAGTGGACACCTTACACAGTGAAGAAAATAATTGACAAAATACTTGAAAATTACAATGAATGTACTGTAAAAAAAAGTTGTCAAGTCCAAGAGTCATTTTAGGAATGCGTCGAATAAATCTGTAGGAAAAAAATAAGGGGAGGGGTGGGAGAGGGGGGGGGGGGGGAGTAGAGAAGTTGACAATGTTAGTATCAATAGTCGACATGGTAGTAACAGCTTTGATAAAAGTCAGTGAACAACTTTCTCAGTGAAGAAGTTAATAATGCGTACTGTTGTAACTGAGAAAACTGCGCGTAAACAAAACTTTTGCAAGCAAATAATACATTTCAACATTTCCCTTAACAATCTACATTGTTGGTCTCCGTTTATAGCGGATGGATGGTAAAAGTAGAATTATGACATTTAAGTGTCACCCCTGTGGCAAAACCTGTTATCTAGTCAGTTATCGCATCTTCCCTAAAATAACCTCGCACAAACTGTATAGCAAAATAACCGCGAGGGAAGCTTCAGATATGGTGAATTTTTAATTAACAGCGACATTTGCGCTCAACTCAGATCTTACTTTACCGGGGTGGAGGGGAACAATTCTGTTGTGTAATATTTATGTTGGTGTTGCCGGAAAGTTTTTCAAAGTCAACAAATGCTCAATGAAGTCGAATGTGTCGGCCAAAAATGACATGTATCACAGCTTTGCTGGGAACAGGCACAATACATTTACACCACTCGACGAACGCATAATAAAAGAGAGAATATACTGGTGTTGTTACTGTTAACAATCAAAAAAAAAAAAAAACCCTCTCTGACTAGAAGAACGCGTTCTTGTTTCTTCTGTTATATATGTATATAAGCATATATGTATCTCAGTGTGTATAAAGCGCGTCTCCCCCCTTTTTTCCGAATCCCATTCGTATAACTGTATGTACGTTCATAGTTTGTTATGTGTCTCAATACGTGTTTACCTGGTCTACATGTCTATCTCTATGTGCCTCTATGTATATTTATATAAAATGTATTATGTAAACTGTATAAATGTCTAGTTAACTGTATTGTGAGGCTACCTTAAGGAAATTATTAGTGATAGAAACAAAAAGAGTATAGCGCTGTATAAGCAATAAAGCAAAGGAGATAAGAAAAACCTTCCCCCTTTTTCCCGGTCTCTAAGTTGGTCATCTTGGTTGACGGGAGCCGATCCCGATCCATAAATTTTACACCACTTAATTACCATCCACCATCTTGGTTGGGTAGCCACCATCCAGTCTTCTCGTTTGGGTAGCTGTCCATCTCGGCTGGGGGAGCTATCTAAAGTAGAATACTTCTGTAGGTGTGCTCCTTAAAATAAGCCATACCCATCGAGAACCCCTAAAACATATGTCAGATGTCAAGAAGACAGACCTCCTTACTAAACAACGCGACACCAACACACTTCTCACTCTGTCTTTTTTTTCTAACTCTGTAAAGTCATATCACCATATGTATAGAGAGGAACATTAAAACGCCTAACTAGATAATATGACGACTTGTGTCTGTATATAGAGCCTGCTCAGGTCTCTACATTCGCTGGTCTATAATCAGTAAGTATAAAATGTCATCGCCTTCCGTGGTCACCACAGCTACCGTCGTTGTGTTGTATCTTGAAACAAGTCTTTCAACCTAAAAATGTTAGTGTTGGATTTTCGTTCTTGAGCTGATCTTTATTTCTTGGTGGGTTGACTGCAACTTGAAGCGCGTGCCAACAGAATGTTGGAAATTGTGAAAAATGGAAGCGATGACCTCAGTAAGACCTGTAACTCCTTCTTGTTGTTTTCCCTTATGATGTGAATTTTTTTTTTCGTCGTCTTATTGAGTAACAACCCATCCGCCCCTGGTTTTCTTTAACTTCGCCACAGATCGCTTCTTCTGACTTCCGGCAAAAATGGAGGCAAGGCTTGACAAAATGTAGAGCTTCGAAGTTATTTTTGCTCCCGTCAGTCTACGGTCTCGCTGCCCAAGTCTCGCTGCACTGAGCTAGTGCTTGGTTGCAGCCCTGTGAGCTGTGTTTTTTTTTTCTATGGAGTGCATTTCATTTGTGCAACTCTTGTGTCGTTATTTTCAATATGGCCGGTGGCCGGTTTACTTGTGAGCTGGTGAAATACTGACTTCCGCTTGGTTGAAATGATTCGTTAGACTACCTTCTATCATTACTGCCTTGATCTGTTTAACTGCTGCAACTAGCATTTTAGGTTGTTGTTTTTCTCGCCGGTATTGACAACATCCTTCATTGGTGCAGACCTAGTCCGACTGGTAGTTTGGTTTCCCGTCTTCTGGTCATCTACTTTATGTGAGGCCCGACGCCTGATAGTTTGTTTTCCTTTGTTTCAACATTCTCCTCTATACCTGTATACAGAAATCTGGTATCTTGACAAAATAGTGCAGCACAACAGTTGTCCGTCCGACTGACTGAGTATTCTGGAAACAAATGTCTTCTCTACACATTACTTGGTCGCTATAGATTGTCTTAGTATCTGATCAGGTACTGGTTTCTGCAGAAGTGGAGTCCTGGAATTAACAATTTAGAGTTGCCGTTGTCTGTTTTTGAAAACAAATCTACTATCTTGGTGCGCATTCGGGCAGAGTAAACCCACTCGGCCACTTTCCACCTAGAGCAATCATGAAGATCCTATCAACCTAACATTAAAGGTAAACGTTTCTATACCGATGTCTCGGTCTGTTTCAACAGACGGCTAGCTGTAGTCGGGAGCTTTGCATGAAGTATTTATAGTGGTCTTGGGTAGTTGTATGAAGACTAATGTTTCTATTGTGAGCTTGCATACGTGTTGAGTCTCATTTATTCGTTATGGTAAAAGATTATTTTTGAGGTGGATTTTGTTGTGTATCACTTAAATGGTGTCTTTTCTATTATTCAAAGTACAGCATATGAAGGATTATTATTGTGTAAGAAACCTCTATGCATACAGCACATGTGTTCAGAAATGCTTTTTTTTTTTAAATCATTAAAAAGTACACATGTCTGTGTTTTAGTAATGTTAAAATGTGATATTGTGTAAACATATAACAGTTATGAAACATATGGTAAATTTATAAAATGTAACTATATACAGATATTACCACATTTATAAAAGCATAGAAAAAAATTAGAATGATAAAAGGAAGGCATTGGGGCTTTCAAACAGTGTGGCTAGTTAACTTGTGAAAGTCTTCTGGTCTAGTTTCCATCTTTCTGTCGAGTCTATCCTCCTCTGTAAATATACTTGAAAAGATATTAGGATAAAAGGACACGTATAGCAGTAAATATACGTAAATATGCTTCCTATG
>CAJHNH020000014.1:558881-682842 GCA_905116865.2 Candidula unifasciata
TATTTCCCAGGACTCTTGTAAAATCAAAAAACCAAGCGAGTGAACGTCGATTCAAGTGTCAATCAAACAGTTAACGCCAGAGACAACTTATTTTTCACGGAAAAAAACAACTGAATTTTTTTGTTGTGACTATGATTTTTCACAGCTTAAAAGAGAGCTGGAAATACATGGTATTCATTTCTCTTTTCACTGTCATATTGTCAGTGCTGTTTATACAAAAGTTAGGCTTTAAAATAAACATTCATGCACCTACAACGCAGTCGTTGTTTGGTAGCATGGACCAAGAGATGAAGCCGTCATGTACTAACGTGTCAAGCAATATGGTCTTGGGTAGCTGGGTAAAAGACAATCGGAAACAAGCGGAGATGGCTGATTTGGTGAACTTTCATAAAAAAATCAGAACGTTTTTTGGGATATCGCAAAGTTTACAACGCACAGATAATCAATGTGGTAAGTTGTTAATAAAGCTGTTTATTGTTTATATATGCAACTAGTTAAAAGTCAAAGACCTCTCTATCACTATAAATTAAACAGATACACAGAGACAACCATGTGACGCGTCAATAAAAGCGCCTCTGACTGAGTACACATTTACGTACACAACAAGCCTTCAACTTCTAAGTTCCCACACAGTCTTTACTAGATGCTCGGGGCAACATAATAGTCCGCCTTCTCGACCAAAGCCAGACCGCCCCTAAAGACAGTCGCACAGACCTGCCAGTAGGTTGTGAGACAACAAGTGTGTCAGGCCGACAATCGCTGTGGGGCGATGATTCACTTGTGCATTTAACAAAATGGCTGCCTCTTAGGCTGAAGTCGAACATATGAAGGAAAAAGTCCAGCAACAAATCTGACGCAGGCTCCATTGGTGCTTGTATGTATGTGGTATACAAAAGCTGACCGAAATTTGCCCAAAAGCTCCACCGCTTACTAAGACTAAGGTGTAGCCACAGGTAAGAAGTGGCAGAATTCCGAAGAATTCTACATTCCCAAGAAGCGATATATTCAAAATCAGTTCGATCACACTTTTAAACCTCGAGAGCAAGGTATTCTTCTCGGTTATGGCACGCAGGCTGACCAAGTACTTAATGCAGATAATGTATCTCGATACCTTGGTCCAGAAAGGTGGTATACCGGGCATCCCCGGACGCCTTGAGTATGGATCTATGATCTGACAGAGTATTCAGAAAGCGAAGACACAAAAGAACGAACATGTGATTTGGTTGGACTTCGCCAACGCTTATAGGTCGGTAGCCCATTGCTACCTTGGAAGGCCCTTCTTATGTTTTATGTTGACCCACAAATCATTGAGACGATCGAGCAGTATTTTTCTGAATCCTCCGTACGCACCTCTAGATGGTTTTCAAGTGGTCTACGATTTCGCTGATACTGTTTTTCAAGGCTACACAGCAGTGTTGCTAGATTTAAAAAAAAAAAAAAAACTAATTGTAAGCCAAACTACTACCAAAAATACGACAGAAAATTCCAAATAAAGTGTAACGTCGTACCCATTTCACATCAAAAGCTCTGGATATATTTCTTCACTGTCATCCTCAATGAAATAAGCGAAAGACACAGTGTAAACCTTTTCAGATGTGAAATCTGTAAGTATTTTCTCAGATGGGGTGAAGTCTTTGCAGCATTTGTTTGATTTCAATAGTTGTTCTCTAATTCTCACAACTGCATCAAGAAAATCTAGTTGCATTTTTTTTTCTTGCTTTTGATTTAACTCAAGTAAAAAGAGAGAATATTCTCTCAACTATCGCATTGCTTACTGGCATTATTATGCAAGTAATGGTGAAACTGGCCAGCTCTTTAAATGCCTGGTGTCAAAGTGCGCCTATCCAAAACTCTTCACTGTTTGTAAGAAGTCAATGCTTATTAAATATAGATAAGAGACGAAGCGTACACAATACGAGTCTTTGCCGTCGAAGTGGAGCGAGAGATCTCGTTTCCACTTCACTCTGCAATGTGATTAAAGAACTAGGCTTACGTGGTAATGAACGCAAACGGACACTTAAACAGCTGGGCAAGGTTGCTGAGAGGGCCTCGAGCTGGCTCTGGACACAACAAAACAACGTAGGGGACGGGCCTCGGTGAGCTGGTCCGGGTGTCTAGCGGAAAAGATTTTCTCATCCCTTGAAGTCCATCGTGTCCGAATTGTCTGCCAGTGTCCCTCTGCCACCTGCTAACGAAGTCCAACATGTGTCCGGTATACCAATCGTAAGCTTGCCGCTCGGTCGTCCAGGTTTGCAGACTGCTTTAATTATGCTACCGCGACGACTTCTTATCTCACAGTACCTTCTGCAAAATCACCAATTCTTCTTGTCCCTATCCGAACAACATCCGGTAATTCATGCAGCAGGGGAAACCAACCCTGAGCTTCATGAACTCAGGTGGGCCCACTCTTTGAGAATGTCTAGGAGCTCGTGGGCCGAAACATTTGTCGACGAGAGGTTAACTTCTACTGATGATTGGTAGACCCCTGCTGTACATGCTACCCTGTGGAGTTTCTTCTTATTGTAAGTGGCTAGCCCACAAGACAACCAGGATAGGCTGGTGACTATCGGGAAAGATGTTTTGACACCTATGGAAAGACTGACCACCCGGTATCGCCAGGGGGGATAAACTGACATCTGGAGACAGATGTCGACTGCGGACCGGGTTGATCACCCCTATCACAGTATAATACCTCTGATTTCGTAAACCAATATAGAAAGATGCCTGTCATGAGTCAACTTTACCACACACTATGAGATAAAGACAAACAACGACTAGACTGACTCATAACAGCAGACAGGTCAATTACTGGTCAGACGGCTTGTGTGTAGACCCGCAGGGCGAAACAGGTAACTGAGTGGGGAGGTTACACGGGGACTGGACAAACAGGTAGAGCGACACACGGCAGTTAGTAGTTGGACAGTCCAGTGAACGGATGTGTTTTGTTTGGGGCCCTTTTAAAAGGTGGGAATTGTTTTTCGCTTGGAATGGACTGGATTTAAAACTGTGAACAGAACAGTAGTGGTTATTCATACTGGTGATAAGTGTTTCTGTGGTATAAAGCTGGATTATAAAGTTAAGTGTAGTAGTTAGGAGGATACGGAATTATTGCTATAGAGTCATCAGCTAGCCTCTCGTGACTTTGTTCATATTGCGAGGATGAGTTTGTGATCAGCTATACCAGCGTATTGTTGATGTATTTAGCCAATGACTACCTGAGATTAGTGTGCTTATGAACCATACGAATACAATCTGTGGCTGCTCAGTAGTGGAAGCCATACTAACTTTGCAATTATCATGAGTTCTTAAATAAACATACTAACTTTGCAATTATCAAGAGTTTATTAAATAAACATTGTTTAAGAACAGGAACAAGGTCATCAGCATTTACATGTTCATGGAAGTGTGGGTACACCTGGCACAAATAACAATTCTACTTGTGTCACACCTATAAAAGGTGTCTGACAACTTGGGCGCTCGTCGATTGAACCCCGGCATACCCGACGCATTTCCCAGGGATACACGAAATGACGTCACTAGAAGAATTAATTACCTTAGGACAGAAGATGGGATTGGCAGACAAAGAGCTACAGAGATGGTCAGAGGATCAGTTTCGCGAATGGAAGAGTGAACAGAGGGAAGAGCGTCTGCAGACCAGAGAAGCAGAGAAGGAGTTAAAAATGGTGGAACTAGCTGCTGAAAAGGAAATAAAATTAGCCCAAATAGCGTTTGAAAGGGAGAAACTCCTGGCTGAAGTATCATTAAAAGAAAAAGAAGTGGCCATGCAGGTTAGAGTAAAGGAAATGGACCTAGAAAAGGAGACGGAAAGTAGTTTACGACAGGCACAGATAAAGGCTTCTGAAAACAAGATCAAACGAAATCAGGGCATTGTTCAAAACTTCACTAAGGGTGATTCGGTCTCCGCGTGGATCTCTAACTTTGAGATTATGATGAAACACTACTCTGTTCCTAAGGACGAATGGCACATAATCTTTCACAGACATCTAGCATTGGAACCCCTTAAAATTGTGGAAACGATACCGGAAGAACTCCGTATGGACTACGAGTATGTGAGAGATCGAGTACTAGCCCATTTTAGTCTTGATGAGGAAGGGTACAGAACACTTTTCAAAACTCTGGCACCAAAAAGCAACCAGACGTTTGTGGACTATGTCGCAGAGGTGCAGAGTACTCTAGATAGATGGCTGAAAGCGGCAAAAGTCCAAGACTCTTTCTACTTATTGAAGGATTTGCTAGTGCGTGATAAACTCTTAGTCTCAATTCCTGCTGGTATGTCCACGTTCTTACAAGAGAATAGATGCACATCAGTAGGTGACATGGAGAAAAAAGGAGAAGCATTCTTTTACGCCCATAAGGAGGTCTTTGCGACCTGCTCTCAACTCGATCTAGCTTTTGGGGCAGCTGCGACATATTCTCAAGAGAGAAGTCCCTACAGCTATCAAAACGATAGCACATATCAGAGAAAACCACGACACCCAGTAGCAAAACGAGGAACTCTAATAACATGTTCACACTGCAATCACAAGCATGGTAGCTTAGATATGTGTGATAAAAACCCAAATTACATGAAGTATCTACGAGATTTTGTCCAAAAAACAACAATCTAAGGTAACAAGGTATGCCACAAACCTACAGTGCTTTAAATGTGGGGCATTTGGCCATATACGCAGGGACTGCCATGCAAGAAGTATAATAAGAGAGGCTAATATGGTCCTGAACTCATCAAGCAGTGAATCGGAAGAAGACTTAATAGCCAACTCAGTCCAAGAGATTGCCGAACTGGGGATCGAAAACTGCAAGATATGCAAAGAATTCCATGAAGATGGGAATCTAACTTGCGGACACAGTGTGCCGATTCAAGAAGCACACTCGGCTAACATGACCAGTGGATCCTTGCGCTACTTCAGGGGATTCGCTAACAGTATACCTTGCACAGTAATTCGAGATACAGGCGCGACACTAATTGGTGTACACAGAGCATTAGTGCAAGAGAAAGACTACACAGGAGAGCACATTGTGTGCAGAACTTATGGAGGTAATAAGGAAAGATATAAGGTAGCTCTTGTAAAAATAAATTGCCCCTTTTACACTGGCATAACAAAGGCAGCAGTACTGCCCGCGCCATGTGCCGGAATACTCATTGGTAATGTACCAAATGTAAATACTGATGATGAGTTAGCAATAAAAAACTGGGAGGAACAGTTTCCTAATGTAAATGCTGTCACAAGACAGCAAACGCAAAAACAAGAAGATAAAGCACAGACAGATCTGATTCGATCCATCAGCATCCCTAACATGGAAACCCCAGCAGGTGGTCAACCCTCATTTTCAGAACTCCAGAGGATGGACCCCACATTAAAGAAATTTTTCAACATCGTAAATGAAAAGCCTAGAATTTCAAAGTCTGGTAGATGGTGGTTTACACTGAAAAAGGATATCTTGGCAAGGGTGTATAAAAAAGGAACGATGACAGTATCACAAACGGTGCTGCCGGAACAGTTTCGCAAAAAAGTACTAGAAATGGCACATGATGCGCCTTTTTCTGGTCATATGGGAACGGCTAAAACAAAATCAAGAATCCTAGGGCAGTTCTACTGGCCAGGGTACAGCAAGGACACAAAAACATTTGTTCGTACCTGTGAGATTTGTCAAAAACAGTCACAGAAAGGGAAAAACCCAAAGGCTCATATCCAGGTGACTGACTTAGCATCTAGACCATTTCAAAAAATTGCAGTGGACATAATCGGACCATTAAATGTTACCTCAAACAAGGGAAACAGATATATCCTTACAGTAATAGATCTGTGTACCAGATGGCCTGAAGCGATTCCGCTTCGAAATATTACAGCTGAGGCTATTGTAGAAGCCTTCTTACACATTTTCTCAAGAATCGGCTTCCCTAGAACAATTCTTTCCGACAGAGGAACACAATTTATCTCTGCTGCCACACAAGCAGTCACTAAAATGATGGGTATTAAACAGCAATTTGCGAGTCCATACCACCCACAGACAAATGGTATTGTAGAAAACTTAAATGGTACATTGAAACGAATGTTGGCAAAAATTTCAGCTGAACGCCCCGCAGACTGGGACATATTTCTACCAGCCATCCTGTTCGCCTATAGAGAGGTGCCGCAGAGTAGTACAGGACATTCCCCATTTGAGTTGGTCTATGGAGCCAACCCCCGTGGACCATTGCAAATTTATAAAGAACTAATTACGGGGAAAGTTGAAGACCAGCCAACCATAGATGCCTATAATATGGTCATCAGTTTACGGGAGAGGATTATAAAGTCCTGCATGGCTGCAAAACAGGCCCTTGAAACCTCGGGTACTGTGTACAGACAGTATGCAAATAGAAAGGCTAAGACAGTTGCCTTAAAAGAAGACGAAGAAGTGCTTTTACTATTACCACTTCCATCTGATAAACTGTCAGTATCATGGCAAGGTCCATACAAGGTAACCAAAAAAATTTCGGATGTGGATTACGAGATACTGGTGAAAGGCAAGCCAAAAATCTTCCACATTAACATGCTAAAGCCATTTAAGATTCGAGATGAGCTACAACCCCCCAGGCATATAAACGAGCATGTTGCATCTTTAGCCTTAACCATCAATGAGCAACAGGAAGACACTATAACTGACCAAATTCCTACACCTTCAACAACAGTCGAATCGTCGTGGAAAGATATTAAAGTCAACAGCGAAATTCCTCATGAGGATAGAGCACTACTAATGAAGATCCTTCAACAGTTCCAAGACATCTTTTCAGATACGCCAGGCAGCACATCGGTAATCAAACATCACATAAGACTCACAACAGAAATACCAGTTAAGACAAAACCATACCCCATCCCGCTGCACTATCAAAAACAAGTAGAGGCTGAAATATCTGAATTGGAAAAATGTGGTATTATTAGGAGGTCATCTTTTCCAACTATTCATCACCGCTGGTAATCGTCAAAAAAAAAAAAGACACGAGCGATTAAGAACACAACCTTCAACTAAATGATGGCATGCGGTACAAGGAATAGCATGGGTTAGCATCATAAATTGGCTGGGACCTTCATAAATCCAGAATTTATACTAGTATAGATAGAAAATGGTAATGACATGATACATGCAAGGTGACCAGACAATCTATCTAGAGATTTACACACGGGTAGCACCAAAAGAACATAACACAGGGTACAATAACGAACCATGAACAGAAATGATACATAGTATCATTTTGAAAAAGCGGGGGTGAAACTGTCATGAGTCAACTTTACCACACACTATGAGATAAAGACAAACAACGACTAGACTGACTCATAACAGCAGACAGGTCAATTACTGGTCAGACGGCTTGTGTGTAGACCCGCAGGGCGAAACAGGTAACTGAGTGGGGAGGTTACACGGGGACTGGACAAACAGGTAGAGCGACACACGGCAGTTAGTAGTTGGACAGTCCAGTGAACGGATGTGTTTTGTTTGGGGCCCTTTTAAAAGGTGGGAATTGTTTTTCGCTTGGAATGGACTGGATTTAAAACTGTGAACAGAACAGTAGTGGTTATTCATACTGGTGATAAGTGTTTCTGTGGTACAAAGCTGGATTATAAAGTTAAGTGTAGTAGTTAGGAGGATACGGAATTATTGCTATAGAGTCATCAGCTAGCCTCTCGTGACTTTGTTCATATTGCGAGGATGAGTTTGTGATCAGCTATACCAGCGTATTGTTGATGTATTTAGCCAATGACTACCTGAGATTAGAGTGCTTATGAACCATACGAATACAATCTGTGGCTGCTCAGTAGTGGAAGCCATACTAACTTCGCAATTATCATGAGTTCTTAAATAAACATACTAACTTTGCAATTATCAAGAGTTTATTAAATAAACATTGTTTAAGAACTGGAACAAGGTCATCAGCGTTTACATGTTCATGGAAGTGTGGGTACACCTGGCACAAATAACAATTCTACTTGTGTCACACCTATAAAAGGTGTCTGACAATGCCCCCAGGGCCCTTCGAAAGAGGGGGAGGGGGAATGATGGGCCCAATCAATTGATACAAACCGTGACGACAATGCTAGCTCCCGGACTCCGATTCCTGCCCAACGTCCAGTATGGCTCTGGACATGTGGAAAGAGCTTCAGGGGGTTGCATGGTCTGAGAACGCATGCCGGAAGGATGAAATGCGAGGGTGCTCCACGCAGTAAACGCCGTCGCAAAACTACTACTCCTGTGGTAGTTTCTGAGTCGTTAGGGAACGACGGGCAGGGTGAAACCCACTTGCCCATAGAGGCCCATAACGTTGACTGCGGAGGCGCAATTTTGATGATTCCCGAGGAAGTGCGCTCCAGGATCAGGTTTCCACCTGCGAGCGATAAGGTGTTGTGGTGCAAGTTAGAAGGTACATTATGTGAGATACTAATTCATGATTTAAAAAAGAAGTCGTTAGGCGACAAGCTTACAAAGTTTGGTGATGTAATATACGAGCACTGTTCCCGTGAGTTCGGGACAGTGGAAAAGGCGCCGCCGGGCGTCAAGCAGAATATGAGCAGGAGACAAAGGGACATTCTGAAGTGTCGGGCAGTCAAGAATGCCCTCAGAAAACGGTTCAAAGCCGCTACAGGCAGCGAACGGGAGGGGCTGCATGAAGTCTGGTTGCATTTAAAGAACAGACACAGTGCCCTCTGTCGCTGAGCGTTTCTGTCACAACAGGAGAAGAACCAAAAGGGAGCGAGAGAAATTCTTTAGAGACCCGTTCCAGTTTGCCCGAGGTCTATTCAAGCAACCGAAGTCTGGGACTCTGGCTGTCAGTAAAGAGGAGCTTGAGTCACATTTACGCAAAATGTACTCTGACAAAAATGAGGAATGAGCCTCTTGATAACAATCCAGAGAACCTTAGCGGCCTCAAGCAGCCTGAGTTGCCGAAGGTGTCATTTAAAGCGATACCTCCCATTTGGTCTGAAGTTGAGGAAATTGGGAAATTAGCCAGCGGCAAGTCTGCTCCAGGTCCAAATGGTGTTCCGTACGTTCTTTACAAGCGTTGTTCGAAGGTCTTACTTATGCTTCACGGCTTGTTGAGACAAGCGTGGAGCCGAAAACACACTAGCAAGCAGCAAAAAGAGAGTGAAGAGGGAGAAACGAGAAAATGACGAGAGAAGAAAGCAGAGACATAGAAGGACAGGAGCTGGAGATTTAAGCGAAAAATAAGGGCTGGGGTTTAACCATGTAAAAGTGAGGTTTTGGAACTGTCGCAGTGTCAGACAGAGAGGGTTCATACTAGAGAGGTTGATATACGATTTTGATGTAATCATGCTTCAAGGGCTGAATGCAGACAAATATCATTGCCCTGGATATGTGAGCTACGTAAACCCTGCTGGACATCATGGGAGACATGGGCAATGTCTGTTAGTGAAGGACGGCTTGAAACATGTGGTGCTTGACCTGATTCGGTGGAATCATGATGCCGTGGAGGTGCAGGGAATACGGATGGAGATTGGTAGCCTAAGCTGCAACATTGCACATATATTTGCTGTTGTGGGTTAATTAGTCACAAAGCAACAGTAGGACTAGTCGAAAGACCTAGAGGAGATCTCTGGCAACAGGTTCCTCATTTGTGGAGATTTCAATGCACGCAACATTGGATGGGACTGTACTGGAGAAAATCGACAGTGAGTTGCGCTTGCTGATGCCATGGCCCACTCAAATTTTGTCTGCATTAATGATTGGAGGCCAACCAAAATGGCTGTGAGGCTTGGTGATGCAGACACGCATACTGACCTGGCGTTTGTTACAGTCAGCAGTACTGGGTACCAAGTGTACTGTTTTGGGAGATTACAAAAACAATCATCTGCCATGTTCGGTATTGGTCTCCAAATCCAGTAAAGTCAAGGCTTCAAAAACTCATAGGTCTTTCAAGTATGAGTGGACAAACACCCTTATTTGATGCCTCCAACAGAGGGCATGGAAGAGGAATATCAAATCTACTTTTGTGTAGCCTCAATAGTGGACCTCAGAGGTAGAACAGGCATGAAAGTTAAATAGAGTTACAGAAAGTGCGGCAAACATCCCTGAGCACACAGGAAGAATTAGAGTGCGCGGAAAGAGGTAAGAAAAATAGGATATTGGTTTTCAAGCGTTGTGCAGCTGAGGCTAAAAGAGCAAGATGGGCAATTTTTTTAAAAGGAGATTGGGGGCGATAAGACATTGGGAAAGTTCGGGAAGCTACATAAGCGGATGTACATAAGCGGCATAGTTGGAACAATTCATAGAGATGACTGTATGCTGTTAACAACAGACAAACAGATGGGGGAGGCTTTCCTGGAGCGATTCATTTCACAGACAGACTACAATCATGGAGAAAACATAGATACAGTTAGAGAAGATCTGGCAGCAATCTTAAAGAATAAACATTATGAATACATCATACAAGTAGAAGATGTAAAACGTGTTCTGAAAATGGCGAAAGACGCTGTACCCGGATCCGATGCGGCTAGATATTCCCAGAAGAGTGGATGCACAGCTACCTGATTCCACTTCCTAAGCCTGGCAAGAATCATTCAACACTCAGTGGCTTTAGGATCATAACCCTATAAAACACCTTTGGTATAGTGTTGGAGAAGATAGTGGCCGGTAGGCTACAATAATTTTTGGAACAGAGAAAGCTCCTTCCAGAAGGTTTGGGAAGTTACCGTTCAGGGACAGACACATGACCAAATGCAGCCACTTTTGCATCACTTGATTTACAAGATGCTTACAACAGAGTCAGGTACAGTATCTTGATGAAAGCGCTTATGGTAGTCTGTCCTTGGTTGATGAAATGGATAGCAGCCGTTTTTTTATACTCGCCGGGTAGCTCTCCGTCTGGGTTCATGGACCTCTGAACCATGTATTATAGCTCCAGTACTACCACTGGGATTTGCAGTTTCATCTGTGCTGTTCTATGTTTTTACGAGCAAGATAGCGTACCAGGAAACACCTGCAGTTGGCAAAAAATTGACATTTACAGATGATGTTCTCGTGTATAGGAGGGGGAGAGGTCGGGATCACATAGCTCGAGTTACAGGCGACAGTAGATAAGGGGATTGACTGGTGTACAGAGATAAGATGAAACTCAGAAAAGGCAACCGTTCATTTGTTTTCTTTGGACAACAGGATTGTTAGAGAGGACATCAAAAGAGACAAAATACTGTGGTACCTCGGTATCACTTTTGACGGAAGTTTGTCGTTCTGGGATCACATAGAGGAGGTTGTAACAAAGCCTTAAAAAAGTTTGAATGCACTAAAGGTTATGGCAGCGATGGACATGGAGCAGAGAATGCTGTTAAAACTTTACCAGCACTTAATCATCTCAGTGACTGATTATGTATAGGGGTTACTCACTGTCTCGAAGAGTCAACTAGAGAAACTGGAGCGCATACAGAATGAAGCTAACCGGGTGATCCTGGGATGTACACCCTGACTGAGTGCATGCGATACATCCTTGCATTGACTATTGCAGATATGCTGAAGGTGCTGCAGGCTTATTCATATCAGAGTAGCCGTAGAACCCCCTCTGTATGAAGCTTCAGCTGCAGGTAAGGGTCAGAGGCTGAAAAGGGGGAAATCGTAGATGGCTTAAGCAGAAGACACAATGAGACAAGTATGCATGCTGGAGAAAATTGTGCGAGGAAAGGAGTGAGTCAGAGTACCAGAGGAAATGTCTGACCTGTGTAGGGTTATGATAACATTGGGCCGGGTGTGCAGAGAGTGGTCAGCGGGTGTTACGGAGGTGGAAGTCCAACAGTTGATTCACGACAATTCACGCCCAGGTGATCTGATAATCTTTATAGATGTTTCTGTGGTAAGAAGAAAGAGAATTTAAACAGACTCTGAAATCATAATGAGGAAGGTAAGGACGGGGATTTTTCAAACCAAAGTGGACAGCATCGCTGGGAAGGTCACAGGTAGTGAGCCTAGTTTGGATCTCTTCTCCAGGCTATGCCGGCGTAGTGAGTAATGAATAGACAGATAGATTGGCTGGATCTTCACCACTGGGTGGTGAACTGATACATGACAAGGCAGATGTGGTCAAGGCCCTTTGAGAACAAGCAAGGTCTCAGTAGAGAAACAAGAGGATTATGGCCTGGAGCTAATGAGGGTGTAACCAGAGGGTCTGATCGGCTAATTGCACTCAGAGGAAAGGCAAGACAGACTATACACCAGATTGTGACCGGTACCATCAGTATAGGAACTCTGCGTTGGCTGCCGAAGATGAGGACGGAGCACGCATGTGAATGCCCCGAGTGTTGTGATGTCAGTTCTTCACTCACCTCAACTTAACTCAACTCAACGGGTGTACCATTCGTCGTGTCAGACAAGAAGGAAGTCAAGCGAATAAATGGGTACTTGGCTACAGGCCTGCTTGTTATCGACCAGAGATTACATGTTATATTCGTTTCTGTATAATTATATTATCAGTGATCCTATATAGCATTATATATGCATTATATATATATATATATATATATATATATATATATATATATAAAGAAGAGAGAGAGAAAGAGAGAGAGAGAGAGAGAGAGAGAGAGAGAGAGAGAGAGCGAAAGAGAGATTCACTGATGCTGTATAACTGGATGGTGAACTGATGCAAGAGAAACTACATGTTATCAAGGCTATTAGGAGCAATTGAATACAAGGTCTGACAATTAAGTGATGAGACTAATTCCATAAAATAAAATAATCAACAGTTGAAGATATAATATGTTTTTTATTTAAAGAAAGCCCCTTGTGTATTGATACTGCGAATGGCACGATCTAACAAACACTGGAACGACCTCTGTATTTGTTCTGTTACTATGGCCCTTAAAGTCAGTGTTACAGCCCTTTTGGGTGTCATCAATATCGTCAAAGAAGCGTCCTTTCAATAGTAACTTTAATAGAATAGAAAATAATCACAGGAAGACAAATTTGCGAATTATGGGGGATGGTTGAGAATACACACTTGTTTTGGGGCTAAGAATTCTTGTTTTGATGATGTCTAGTGGGTACTCAACCTGCTGATGTTTTTGGTCATCAGACAGCGAATGTGGTACAAATGTGCAAGCAACTTTTTGGGAGCCCAAATCTTGCACTAAAATTTTACAAAGGGTCACTCTATTAATACCAGATTCATTTGCCATCATCCTAACAGTAAGACAACCTTGTATCCGTTCTGTGACTTTTGCATTGAGTTCATCATTACAAACAGAAATTGGGCGACCAGGTCTGGTTGCATTAGCAATCATTTCTACTCCATTTTTTAATCATGAAAACCATCTGCAAATATGTGTACCAGATAAGCAATTATCCCCGTAATATTGTCACGTCAATTTAACAGTATCAATGGCGCTTTTTCTGAGTTTTAAACAAAATGTAATGTTAGCTTTTTGCTCCATGCTGATTTCGTAACAATGAACATTTAAGTAGATCAATAAAATGGCGGCTTGTTTGTCATCTGCTTATCAGGCGGCTATGCAAAGTTGCCAGATCATAGGTGATTGTTGTCTCTTTGGATTCCATGCTTTGTTTCATAGATGACACTTTTGTCTTGGCCGTAGTAAAATCAGTCTCATTACCTAATTGTTGGACCTTGTAAAACATTATGCTCTGGAGAAAATGGTACAAAGGAATGTGACCGGATGATGTGGTCGACACTCAGTACGCAGAGAAAATACAAGACGGACATATAAATAATCAAATTACTATTGACAGTTGAATTAAGAATTTACATCATAGCACTCAGGACACTCTTACAAGCTTTCCGTCCTAATCTTCAGTAGCAAAATAGGCGTTTCAATTCCGAAGGCACCAGTAACTGATTGTATATATGTCGCTCCTTTCCCTTGAGTTTTAAACGTCGGCCAGATCATCTGGTAACTCCTCGTAGCGCCATTTTCCTCAGACCGTGATGATCCATTTGCTCAAACTACCGTTGCTACATCAAAACTGGAACTCTGATCTGACTGCTGAAGATATAAGTGGGACACTTATCGTAAATCTCACGACTGGCGTGCTGTCCACCTGTTCGGGGCAGAGGCTACCTTTTGCGATTTTCATAAGCCTGTTAAAAGAATCTGATGTCATTGCCACATATATGGCTTCTTCTTCTTCTGTCCATGCACGTGGTCTGGAGGTGGAAGTTAATTCCATACTTAACCTCGATGTAGTTCCCTCTTAAGCACCCATGCGTTAATAGACCATTTGACTAATTTTTAGTCACCGTTCTGGTGATTCCCCCCCCCCCCTCTTAATTAAAATCCTGACCTTCACAGTCCGTGGGGACAGCACTAGCGATGCTGCCATAAATCACGACCATAATCGTCGCCCTAAAAAAAAAAAAGTGTTATAAGAAACAGAATAACAGTTCTGGTGAAGATATCGTCCCCATGGAAATTCCGACGGTGTTCTGAAGCTAGATGATTCTGTAGCCGTTTATTCTTGGGTGATCTTTCCGATGCTCATGAAGACATCAGAAGTATCTCTGTAGCCGTTTATTCTATTGTGATCTTTCCGATGCTTATGAAGAGATCTGAAGTATCTCTGTAGCCGTTTATTCTATTGTGATCTTTCCGATGCTCATGAAGAGATCCGAAGTATCTCTGTAGCCGTTTATTCTATTGTGATCTTTCCGATGCTCATGAAGAGATCTGAAGTATCTCTGTAGCCGTTTATTCTATTGTGATCTTTCCGAGGCTCATGAAGAGATCTGAAGTATCTCTGTAGCCGTTTATTCTATTGTGATCTTTCCGATGCTCATGAAGAGATCCGAAGTATCTCTGTAGCCGTTTATTCTATTGTGATCTTTCCGATGCTTATGAAGAGATCTGAAGTATCTCTGTAGCCGTTTATTCTATTGTGATCTTTCCGATGCTCATGAAGAGATCCGAAGTATCTCTGTAGCCGTTTATTCTATTGTGATCTTTCCGATGCTCATGAAGAGATCTGAAGTATCTCTGTAGCCGTTTATTCTATTGTGATCTTTCCGAGGCTCATGAAGAGATCTGAAGTATCTCTGTAGCCATTTATTCTATTGTGATCTTTCCGATGCTCATGAAGAGATCTGAAGTATCTCTGTAGCCAGTCGCCAGAAACAATTCTTTTTTTTTTTTGTTTTACGTCTACCATCATCTGATATTAAAAGTTAATTGCGCATGACGTTGGAGAGCCAACCCCAGCAATTTTGTTTTGCTGTTGTAGTTTTCTAAGCAAATGTTTGTCCAGTAGTTTGCCATTGCTCTCTGGACGGTCGGCTTCTTGATACCACTGTCGAAACCAGCGCAAGCCGCAAGGCCCGTAGCTGTGATTAAACCCGGCACCCCGGCATTTCGCAACGCCAGCGCCACAGACGCCGACATTTGTTATTACATGCCCAAATAGCAGACACTTGATACTTGTTCTTACATTCCTTTAGTGTGATCTTTACTGCTGGTCCCACCTTTGCATTATTATTTATTATAGTTTTTTTTGTGGGGGGGGGGGGGGGGGGGGGTTGTTTTCTTTGTGTATTTTTAATATTAATTTCTACGCCTTGCCCTTTCTTAATTCAGGTCATGTTAGCTAAGTATGTAACGTCCTAATGTTTGTTTACTGACTTGTATGTTGTACTGAATATTCCAAATTGAATTGAATTGTATTTTAGCGTAATTATTCTGTGCTTGTTTAATTTTTTTTTTCTCAATTCATATTTGTGTGACATCAGTTTATTTAATTGATATTCTACAGGGAATATAATTCTGTATGGCACACAACCAAAGGGCATTACCCAGTTCAGAGCCCTGTGTGATCCTAATGGCAGCACGCCTTGTTGTTTTGAAAATAAATGTGCATTCAAGACAGTAGAAGAATGCGGCTGCAAGAATTGTTACGATCTACGACCAAAATTACACGCAGAGTTGTCTACGTGGATTCCCTCCGACCCAACATGTCAGGTTAGTGTTTCCTCGTTGGTTGCCTAGCGTCAGTTTACACAGTGTATGGAATGTTTGTCCTCATTCTTTCTCTTGTTCTTGGTCTATTGCTGAAAGTCGACCTTGTGTGGGATGCAATTTTGTGTTATTTGAAGCCCCACCCTGGTTTTTGCGGGGGCCCTGAATGTATAGGGGCATAAATATGGCCTAACAGCTTAAATGGGTTTCTGTGACATCTCCACAGGTGATCCTCATCCGCATGGTACCACTTTATGTCACCGGGTGTTTATCGCTTGAGTGATGTCCTGGTGGGGTACAAATACCCTCTACCTACCTTTCTTGTTCTTCTTTAGCATTCTGAGCTCTTCGAGTTCGAGTTACTATATGACTCGTAGTGCATTTGTTTCCATGGCGAGGCGCACACGCCGCCTGGAGGTGACAGCCTCGATTCCCGGCACTGTAACTTTAGCTTTCGATTTTTATGTTGTATAGTGTGTTCTGCCATCTCTGTAATACATTTTGTGGGCGCTTTTAACAACCCATAGCATGTACAACTGACCTTAACCCCAACCACACCCCCTACTCCACACACTGAACCTAGGTCCCTAGGAGAGAAGTGCATTCTACGTCCCGTGGTTTCAGACTTCTTAATATTTTGAGGCGGCCCACAAAATGTTGTATGGCTGCAGACAAACGTGTTACATCGTCGCGACCGCCAAAGCTGACAACTAGAATAAACTCATTTCCTACTTAAAGTCCTAGACGGATGTCGGACACCCACCAACAAACACTAATTCTCCTTACGAGTGAGAACGATGGGTGGTGGTCGCTGCTGACAGAAGAACAATTAACACGCAACGCAGAAAGCTTTGTGAATACAAAGTACACCCTGACACCCCTCTCACCTTGAGCAACGTTGACCAGCCTGACACAGAGACACACACTCACATAACAAAATATACCCATGCATAACACACGCAGACATAATATATACACAATATACACATAGAAAAAATATACACATAAGCGCTCGCAGGCATAACACACACACACACACACACACACACACACACACACAAACATACAGAGGCCCACATACTGACACAACATATACACAGGCACACCATATATTCACATACACAGGTGCAACACACATACAGGAACGCAGACGCTCACCGACACGACACACACACACACAGGTACAAGACACATACACACACATATAGAGACACAACACACAGACGTAACACATGCGCATCTACACACATAGAGACGAACACACACAATTAACATAGTCTGACTTACACTCACATAGTCACTCACTTGCATAAACACACGTGCAGTCAGACACACATTTGCACACATAAAGACACACACATAGTCATGTACTTGCACAGGTACACACACAGACACATACAAAGAACCAGACAGACATTAGACACCCACTGACATAGACACAAAATAAAATGAACACACAGATACATATACGAACAAACAGATGTACACAGAGACAGTCAAATATGGACACACAAATATAGGGACACACACACACACACCAAACATACCAACACACAACACCCCTCTCCCCCTCTATTTTTAACACATACACATGTACACATCCACACACACACCCAAACGTACACACATAATTAGAGACACAAATGCAATTCACAGACTGGCACAAACCCACTGAGACACACATGCAGTCACACACTGATATACATACTCATACCACAGTAGCTGAAAAACGCATATATATACACGCACACGCACGCAAACACACAGGCAAACACACACACACAAAAACCCACACACACACACACACAAACACACACACAGAAACACAGACAGAACATCCGTTTCCATTAAGCTACTTTTTAAAATCCTTTTCCACGAATGTTTTGTTGCTTTCCTCTTGAGCTATTTTTCATATTTTCTGTTTCCTTCGAAGTCGGAGTGCATCTGCCTGGGAGGCAACGAACCAACAGTCTGCACGCAAGAGAGTCAGATCTGTCAAACGGATGCACACGCATTACTCAGGTTCTGAACGGGTCTACAGTCCAAAGATGGACGAACAACCAGTACTTTCCACTGGAGTTTGAGCTGGTGAGCGCAAAGAAGAAGAAGAATAAGAATATTTTGTGTTAGTTTCGTTTCTCGGAACTACATTTTTCTATTTTTTTTTTTTTTTCACATCTGATGTTTTATTAAATTTCTCTGAAGTTATTATTTGACATTGGATATTTTAACCATTGTGTATCTTGAACTACCAGATTACCATGTTTGACGATGAGAAAGATTCGTGTAATGTACTGAAAGATCTGACGATTTATTTCATTGGCGACTCATTTATACGTCAATTATACATCGCTGTGCTCAGAACAACGCGAAAAAACAAACAGTACTGTCCACTGATTGACCAAACACCAGCAGGTAATTGTATATGCTTCACACAAAAAGTAGACGGCTTAGAGGTTGAAGCAGATGTTTACAGTAAACTTGAAGCTTCTAGGTCGACCTAGTTTAAAAATGGGTGACAAGAAATTTCTCTGGAAGTAAAGGTTGCTTTCATGATGCTAACATCATCCTTCGAGTGCCTATTGGTCTATAAATGCCATATGCACTAGTAACATGGATAATTTCCTTATTTATAACTGGCTGGAAGCTGAAATCAGAACACATAATATAAATATTCTGAGAAAGGCAGATGGCAGCAAATTAAATACAGAGTCTAAAAGTAGTCAACAGATCATTTTAGACTTGTTAGGAAAGTAGTCAATAGATAGGCGACTAGGAAATTGAACTGATTCTAGAAATGTTGATATACCTTGGACATTTTCTTAGTTTCATGAACAAAAACAATCAAAAACAGGAGCACTGTCTTTTACACACTATTCTCCTCGGCGAATCACTTCAACAATAAAGACGCAATTCTTGTCTCTTTTTTTTTTCAGCCATATGCATCCATGATCTATCTCTCTATAGTCTGTCACCACTCACATCTGTCCCTCTTTATTATGTCACCACTCACACTTATCCCTCTTTAGTTTGCCACCACTCACATCTATCCTCTTTAGTCTGTCACCACTCATATCTATCCCTCTTTAGTCTGTCTCCACTCACATCTATCCCTCTTTAGTCTGTCACCACTCATATCTATCCCTCTTTAGTCTGTCACCACTCACATCTATCCCTCTTTAGTCTGTCACCACTCACATCTATCCCTCATTAGTTTGTCACCACACACATCTATACCTCTTTAGTTTGTCACCACACACATATATCCCTCCTTAGTTTGTCACCACACACATCTATCTCTCTATAGTCTGTCACCACTCACATCTGTCCCTCTTTAGTCTGTCACCACTTACAGCTATCCCTCCTTAGTTTGTCACCACACACATCTATCGCTCTTTAGTTTGTCGCCACACACATCTATCCCTCTTTAGTTTGTCACCACACACATCTATCCCTCTTTAGTCTGTCAACACACACATCTATCCCTTTTTAGTTTGTCACCACACACATCTATCCCTCTTCAGTCTGTCACCACACACATCTATTCCTCTTTAGTATGTCACCACTCACACTTATCCCTCTTTAGTTTGCCTCCACACACATCTATCCCTCTTTAGTTTGTCGCCACACACATCTATCCCTCTTTATTTTGTCACCACACACATCTATCCCTCTTTAGTCTGTCAACAGAAACATCTATCCCTTTTTAGTCTGTCACCACTCACATCTATCCCTCTTCAGTCTGTCACCACACACATCTATCCCTTTTTAGTCTGTCACCACACACATCTATCCCTCTTTAGTATGTCACCACTCACATCTATCCTCTTTAGTCTGTCACCACTCACATATATCCCTCCTTAGTTTGTCACCACACACATCTATCCCTCTTTAGTTTGTCACCACACACATCTATCCCTCTTTTTTATGTTACCACTCACATCTATCTCTCTTTAGTCTGTCACCACACACATCTATCCCTTTTTAGTTTGAAACCACACACATCTATCCCTTTTTAGTCTGTCACCACACACACTTATCCCTCTTTAGTTTGCCACCACTCACATCTTTCCTCTTTAGTCTGTCAACACTCACATCTATCCCTCTTTAGTATGTCAACACTCACATCTATCCCAATTTAGTCTGTTACCACAAACATCTATCCCTCTTTAGTCTGTCACCATGCACATATATCCCTCTTTAGTTTGTCACCACACATATCTATCCCTCTTTAGTCTGTCACCACACACATCTATCCCTTTTTAGTTTGTCACCACACACATCTCTCCCTCTTTAGTCTGTCACCAAACACATCTATCCCTCTTTAGTCTGTCACCACTCACATCTATCCCTCCTTAGTTTGTCACCATACACATATATTCCTCTATAGTTTGTAACCACACACATCTATCCTTCTTTAGTTTGTCACCACACACATCTATCTCTCTATAGTCTGTCACCACTCACATCTATCCCTCTTTAGTCTGTCAACACACACATCTATCCCTTTTTAGTTTGTCACCACACACATCTATCCCTCTTCAGTCTGTCACCACACACATCTATTCCTCTTTAGTATGTCACCACTCACACTTATCCCTCTTTAGTTTGCCGCCACACACATCTATCCCTCTTTATTTTGTCACCACACACATCTATCCCTCTTTAGTCTGTCAACAGACACATCTATCCCTTTTTAGTCTGCCACCACTCACATCTATCCCTCTTCAGTCTGTCACCACACACATCTATCCCTTTTTAGTCTGTCACCACTCACATCTATCCCTTTTTAGTCTGTCACCACTCACATCTATACCTCTTCAGTCTGTCACCACACACATCTATATCTTTTTAGTCTGTCACCACTCACATCTATCCCTCTTCAGTCGTCTGTCACCACACACATCTATCCCTCTTTAGTATGTCACCACTCACATCTATCCTCTTTAGTCTGTCACCACTCACATATATCCCTCCTTAGTTTGTCACCACACACATCTATCCCTTTTTAGTTTGTCACCACACACATCTATCCCTCTTTTTTATGTTACCACTCACATCTATCTCTCTTTAGTCTGTCACCACACACATCTATCCCTCTTTTTTATGTTACCACTCACATCTATCTCTCTTTAGTCTGTCACCACACACATCTATCCCTCTTAAGTCTGTCACCAAACACATCTATCCCTCTTCAGTCTGTCACCACACACATCTATCCCTCTTCAGTCTGTCACCACACACATCTATCCCTCTTAAGTCTGTCACCAAACACATCTATCCCTCTTCAGTCTGTCACCACACACATCTATCCCTCTTTAGTGTGTCACCAAACACATCTATCCCTCTTTAGTCTGTCACCACACACATCTATCCCTCTTTAGTGTGTCACCAAACACATCTATCCCTCTTCAGTCTGTCACCACACACATCTATCCCTCTTAAGTCTGTCACCAAACACATCTATCCCTCTTCAGTCTGTCACCACTCACATCTATCCCTCTTTAGTCTGTCACCACACACATCTATCCCTCTTTAGTCTGTCACCACTCACATCTATCCCTCTTTAGTCTGTCACCACACACATCTATCCCTCTTTAGTCTGTCACCAAACACATCTATCCCTCTTTAGTCTGTCACCACACACATCTATCCCTCTTTAGTCTGTCACCACTCACATCTATCCCTCTTTAGTCTGTCACCACTCACATCTATCCCTCTTTAGTCTGTCACCACTCACATCTATCCCTCTTTAGTCTGTCACCACACACATCTATCCCTCTTTAGTCTGTCACCACTCACATCTATCCCTCTTTAGTCTGTCACCACTCACATCTATCCCTCTTTAGTCTGTCACCACTCACATCTATCCCTCTTTAGTCTGTCACCACACACATCTATCCCTCTTTAGTCTGTCACCACTCACAGTGTCCAATTAATTACATATGAAAGAAGTGTTCTGTATCACTTGTGACTCTGAGAGTGCCCAGCTTGCAGTACACTATGTCTCCCAGCAATGGTTGGCATAGGCACAAGAATTTGAGAACGTCTTCATATAAAACAGGACGAAATAAACTGTGGTTCTTTTCATCAAGCTTTGACATTCAGTTTCTTCCAATTCTATACATGGTTCAGTGAATTTTCTCTTACTGCTTTTTGCGGTTTTCTATTTTCGCTATTTTTGATTGATCTTCATTCTAGTACACTTGAATAAATTTGAGACATGGCATCAGTTTTTGAATTTTGCTATAACCGTGTTGAGAAGTAACTGGAGATAACAAAGTGTGCACATTGCAAGTTTTCCAACACAATTATTACAGACGGCATGCAAACAACCTTACTGTTTTTACAGTAAATCGAAAATGTTGTAGCAGTATTTTGATAACAGAATTAATGGCTGTGGGGTGAGGTGCGGGGGGTTGTTTAAGTACAACAACTATTGAAATAACAGAATACAGTAATGTGACAACTGTTCAGTTTTCTGCAGATTTGTTTTAAATATCAACACCTTCGATATGCAGTTGTGTAAATTTAATCCACTATTTACGCAAAATCTAACAATTGTTGGTCGTTGTTCTGGTATTATAACAGACTAACTAGTTTAATCCATAAGCATTGTCCCATGCATGACTTACAAATGATTTGGTATATATATGAAGAGACTCGACTCGGGACTCGACTTGGAAGCATTCTTGGTGACTCGAGACATGATCTGGGACTTGTTAGCAGTGACTCGGGACTCGACTTGGACTTTAAGGGTGATGACTTAATCTGATCTCCATGTTGTGTGCACAAAAACATACAGATTTTTGCCATTTTTCACAAATGTTCTAATTTTGTATTTCTATTTTTCCAAAGATAAAGTTCTGCAATGCGACAGACATTATGTACAAACTGCTGAATGCATGTCCTGGATAAAGCGCAGCACAAATGAATGTAATAATACAGTAAGTTGAATATTTAAATAAATGAATGCGAGGTAAGATCATACATACTTCTTACTTGTGTTTTACCTTGAGAATTGTTTTGAATTCTACAGGTGGGATGAAATCAACACCTATAGCTGTGATGGAGAAGATAGCGATTACCCTAACACTGACAGAACTCAGAGACACCGATTTCTAATACAAGCAAAAACGATTCTTAGCATGCCTAAATTGAAGAAAGATTTTAAAAGCTAGCAATAGTGCGAATAAAAAGAAAGCGGCCTCATCCACCAGGCGCAAGGACTCTGCAGACAAACTAACTATCGACCTACAACTGATAGCCACTTAAAAGCTGTTTCAGAACGGACCCTGAAGAGAGGGATGTAAGTTGACAGTACACATCCGGACAGAAGTGACAGAGTATTTTATAAGGAAGAACAACACAATGTGCAACCTTAAACAGCCACCCTCAGTCTACTTGATGATGAATACCCACAAGGTTTTGGATTCATGTATACACAGATAAATCGGCACAAAAAGCAATCAGAAATTTAAGAACAGGAGTGCACACTGAGCACTCAAATATCACAAGATATGCAGCCTAAATACCAACAGGAAAGCACTGTCACAACTATGTTCAAGCCATAAGGACAGCAGCAGAGAAACTGTTAAATATCAGTCATATTTCACAACACGTTGTATTCCTGACAGTTACAAGAACGCTACTTCGAGCACTCTAACCTTCCGATCCGTGGCGAGCGTCTAGCCGCTCGGCCACGGCGACTCCCGACATTACTATACAGACTAGGCAACCTGTGTAGGGTTACCTCACAGTAAATCATTCAACCTAATTACTGTTTCACCTCTGTGTTGTCTCCAGGACCACATTGGGGTGCTGGTGGGGGTGGGGGGGGGGATCCACTGACCCCTAACAAGACGATTGAATAGGGGGATTTTTGTTGTTGTTGCAAGTCGGGGTGCATTTGCCTAAAAGGTTATGAACTAACAGTCTGCACACAAATAAACCGGATTATTAAAATGGATATGCATGCAAATAACTAAAGTCTAGAAGTGGACGAACAAACAGAACTGTCAGTGGACTTTAAAGACGGCGAATGCTTACAATAAGGTTCTGATTCGTGAATATATTAATTAGTCTAATCTGTGTAATTTTTTTTAATTGCAGACACGTCTACGAAACTTTGAATTAACTCAAACTAGTCAAATGAGTGAGGTACTTAAGATGTTCAAAGAGCTCCGGCAACAACGCAATTCTATCGTGATATTAAGTGTTGGCCTTCACTTTCAGTTCAACTGGCCTACTGTTGAAAACCAGGTGAGGAAGGCTTTAGAATTCTCAATAATTTTGCTACGACAGAGACAGTTTTCGAAACAGATTTCGGACTTGAATAGGTGTGAGCCGCCATTGACAGGCCATTAGCCCCCCCCCCCTCCCCCGCCCCCTTTTTATCCTCCCTCCTCTAGTAAATAAGGAACTCAAGGACGTTGTGCATCCTACTGATGCAGATAGTACAGTGTGTACAGATAGTACAGTGTGTATGTTTATGTTTTTCTGTGGAAGTGTGTGTGCATGTCTGCATGTATGCGAGTATTTGTGAATGCGTGTTTGCGTGTACGCATATATGTATGTATGTATGTAAATATATATATATATATATATATATATATATATATATATATATATATATATATATATATAATTGAGAGAGAGAGAGGAGAGAGAGAGCCTTCGTGTATGTAAGGAAAAAATGCAGTATTTGGCAAACTATCGATTAAATATGTATCGATATTCGCAAATAGCTATAAGCTGAAAATCTTGTAACATAAGGTCGATGAGTGAGCAAATGTTGCAAGATCTTATAAATCTTTTTTTTTTTTTTTTCTCCTATACGTGTTGTCATTTTTATTTTACTGTTAAAACGAAGTGCTCAGGGCCACTTTGACAAGAAGTCAAAAATAACATCAGATAAATATTTAGACAAAAGAGGCATTAACATGCCCAAAATAACTCAATGTACACAAGGATATGACAGCAATAGGCATGCAAAAATTTTTAATATCCACAATGTATCGGCACTTTGATAATCTCAAGTCCATAGATTTAGTTTGCTCATGGTATCAAAAAGACAGCGAAATGTGAAGGCATACAGACTAAAAAGAGAGGAAGAAATCTTGGATGGCGCAAGCAGAAGATACAATTTCACATGTGCACGTGCCTTGATAAATTCGCCGATTATGTCAAAGTTTCCTAGCAACAATCAGAATTGTTCAGGGTTATAAACAGATGCCATTGTGAGTGAAGAGACTGACCAGCAGGTACTACATTGAAGAAATTTAACAAATGATTCATGACAATCCCCGTCTAGGATCATCTATACAGATCGCCCTGTGCTGAGAGACTGAAAACGTGCATTGGGATTTAAAGCAAAAGCGAATAGGCAACCTGTAGTGCAGTGAAGTCTGGCCTATCATATCACAACATCTAGTGTGAGAATGGAGGAGAAGGCAATCACAGCAACCTTCCGCTGACCAGAGAACCAGCTGCAAACACATGTCTTAGTGTAAGATGCTTACAAAGCCTGACAAGAAAAGCAGAGATGAGAAGGTCCTGTGAAGAGTGGCAAACATATCTATAGAGATTCCAGACAGTAAACTTTTGTTGTTGTTGTTGTTGTTGATATTTTCATCAGGATATACATGTATATTGGGAAATGATTAGGCGATAGACTAGGTTGTTCTGCAACAGTTGGTGGTAAAAGGATGCAAGACAAGTTAGCTGTTGTCAATGTCCTTTGGTAGCAAGAGAACAACATAGAATCAGATATAAATTAACACGGTGCAGAAAGTAAAGCGCAGCGAAGAGTGACCAAGGGGTTTTCTTCTTCTGCTTGTTCAGCATCCAACACGCCAAGTCGTTGTATCTTTCGCTATCGCATGCAGCTCTCCCCGTGTCCTCTATATCTTTTTAACTACGCTCTCTGGCTTCCTTTTTCGTGTATTGTGTGTATGTGTGTGTGTTTTTTTTTTTTTTTTTTTTGTGTGGGGGGATGGGGTGTGGGGGTCCTAATTTATTTTCTACACTCCTGTTGGTTCAATTGCAAAGACATTCTTGTTATAATGCTCTCTGGTATTCTCAAGGTGGGTCATATCCGTCGTTTGCGTCTTTTCTTCACCTCTTAGTAGACTAGAACTTGTTTAGTTCTATCCCAAATATCTACACTACTGATTCTATCATTCCATTTAATTCCCCCTGTTCTGCGCCCGCATATGTTAATAACTATCTATAGTTTATTATTAATTTTCCAAGTAGTTCTCCGGCGTAATGCTGACCGCATTACCCACCTAGTGCAGATTGGTCTGTAAACAAATCTGGGATGCTCTTCCCATATGCCCAGTGCGCCTAAGGCATAAAAGGGGATCTTTACTTTACTTTTTTTTTCACTTAGTAGTTCTCAATTTTTCCGCTCCATACAACAGCACTGATTTGACACTAGCATTACAATTTTTTAATTTCCTTTGACCTTCACAAATTCACAAGTACGAGAAAAGCAAAAAAATACACAACTGTTGTTGAAGAAAAGTAAGCAAGACACACAACTGTTGTTGGAGAAACGTAAGCTAGACGCACAACTGTTGTTAGAGAAAAGTAAGCTAGACACACAACTGTTGTTGGAGAAAGGTAAGCTAGACACACACCTATTGTTGGAGAAACGTAAGCTAGACACACAACTGTTGTTGGAGAAAGGTAAGCTAGACGCACAACTGTTGTTGGAGAAAAGTAAGCTAGACGCACAACTGTTGTTGGGGAAAAGCAGTCAAGACGCACAACTGTTGTTGGGAAAAAGTAAGCAAGACGCACAACTGTTGGTGGGGATAAGGAAGCAAGACGCCCAACAGTTGTTAGAGAAAAGCAAGCAAGACACACAACTGTTGTTGGGGAAAAGCAAGCAAGACGCACAGCCGTTGTTGGGGAAAAGTAAGCAAGACGCACAACTGTTGTTAGAGAAAAACAAACAAAACACAAAACTGCTGTTGGAGAAAAGCAAGTAAGACATATAACTGTTGTTGGAGATTAGCAATGAAGACACAATTTCCCTTTGAACTGTACAGACTCCAAATACTCCATTTTTATTTTTATTTTTAAAAACAAAATACGCAAATGTCAATTCTCCAAGCCATCCTATGCTAGAAACAGGAGAGCATCCCAATGCTGTCCACAAGATCAGAAATATTCAAGTAGGGAAATTCAGCCTACAATGGATCCCTAGAAATGGAAAGGCAAAGCTTACAACGGCTACAGGAAACTTTTTTGCAGTCCTTCTGTCTCGCAGTTTAAAAACTCTAAAGACACTCTTAAAACAATTTGTGAATCTCAGAGTTGTAAAACTCTGAAGACACTCTTAAAACAACCTGTGAGCCTTAGAGTTTTAAAACTCTAAAGACACTCTTAAAACAATTTGTGGGTCTCACAGTCCTAAAACCCCAAAGACACTTTTAAAACAATATGTGAGTCTCAGAGTTTAAAAACTGTAAAGACACTCTTAAAACAATTTGTGAAGTCTCAAAGTTTTACAATTCTAAAGACACTCTTAAAACAATCTGTGAAGTTGAACTGAAGAGAAGACTACTAACATTACAGACCAGTCAACAAAACTGCCATTAACATTATATCATTCTTTTTTTTCTAATTACACAATGCAAGGAATAGACTAGGATAGCGAATGGTGCCCTAATATGCTTTTAGGCGTTACACATGATGATGATTATATTTCCACTAAGAAATTTAAAAAAAGGGGGTGAGGTGAGATTTTTCCTCCACTGAAACAAGGATAGTGGCCACCCAGACCCCTCCCCTCACCCCCCCCCCCCCAATGTCATAATACTACATAATCTCATACATATTTTAGTCTGGGTCTACCTGAGAGCCACAGTCAATTCTGGGTGTGGATTTAAACCTTCGTGTCGGCAGGCGAACACCTAGCACAGGGATTCTCAACCGTCCTAATCCCATGACCCTGTAATACAGTTTCTCATGTTGCGGCGACCCTCAACCATAACATTTCTTGGTTATTTCTTCATAATTTCAGTGAAAATGTGTTTTTCTCTGGTCTTTGGCAACCCCTGCGAGAGGGTCGTTCGAGCCAAGAAAGGATCTCGACCCACAGGTTGAGAACCGTTGATTTAGCCCCTACCCTGTTGCTCGTCATAAATAATAATAATAATATAAAAAAGAGTTGGTCGGGGTGGTGGTTGGGGCATTGGAGGACAAGGAGACTGATAACGAAGAAATGAAAAATGAATACAAACAGCTAAGTTAAAAAAAATTTATTATAATAATTTATTAATGTAGATGCAAAACTGTTATAGAAGACGGACAATAAACATACGCAGCAGATGTTGGAGATGAACAATAACAACATAGAATAACTGTTAGAGGTGAAAATAAAAGCATAGTAGCGTTTTCATTATTGAGTTGATGGGTGAAAACACAGAACCGTTGTTGGCTTAAACAATAAAGACAGCCAATACTGGAGATGAACAGTGAAGATACTAAGCCATTGATGGAGATAAACAGTGAAGATGCTGAGCCACTGATGGAGATAAACAGTGAAGATACTGAGCCACTGATGGAGATGAACAGTGAAGATACTGAGCCACTGATGAAGATGAACAGTGAAGATACTGAACCACTGATGGAGATAAACAGTGAAGATACTGAGCCATTGATGGAGATGAACAGTGAAGATACTGAACCATTGATAGAGATAAACAGTGAAGATACTGAGCCATTGATGGAGATAAACAGTGAAGATACTGAGCCATTGATGGAGATGAACAGTGAAGATACTGAGCCACTGATGGAGATGAAAAATGAAGATACTGAGCCATTGTTGGAGTTGAACAGTGAAGACGCTGAGACATTGTTGGAGATGAACAGTGAAGATGCCGAGCCGTTGTAAGAGATGTACAATGAAGATGCTGAGACATTGTTGGAGATAAACAATGAAGATACCGAGCCATTGTTGAAGATAAACAATTTTTTGGAAAAGAACAGTAAAGATACTGAACCATTTTTGGAGATGAACAGTGAAGATACTGAGCCATTGTGGGAGATGAACAGTGAAGATACTGAGCCACTGTTGGAGATGAAAAGTGAAGATGCTGAGCCACTATTGGAGATGAACAATGAAGATACTGAGCCATTGTTGGAGTTGAACAGTGAAGACACTGAGCCACTGTTGGAGATCACAATAAAGTGCTTTAAAATTGTTTGCATATAGAAGTTAACAGTAGATCGCCCACGTACTACCTTCTTCCCCAGATCTTCATAATAGGCGAGCTAAGATTAAAGACAGAGAGACTGGAGAGTTACACTTTAGAAACTTGGTTTAAGAAAGAGAACACGCACATTAGCATGTACATACATACGCAAACATGCCATAGCATATGTGTCAACACAGATAATACTGGGGAGATGACACTCTTAATATTTGCTGCGTTGAATAATAGGTGCGGGATGATAACGTTATCTTCGTTTTCTTTGCAATAATGGGCTGTAAACACCTGTATGTTCGTCCACTTTTGGACTTTACTTTTGTACTAGAACTTGAGTTTTACGTGCGCATCCGTTTTACAGACCTGATTAATGTGTATGCAGTTTAATGGTTGCTCGCCTGTTAGGTAGATGCACTACGATCTCGAGAGAAACCACCCTAATTGGCCGCTGTTTATGACATGATTATTATGGAGTTTATAACCCTCCCCCTCCCCCATCCTGGAGAACTAACAGAATTTGATGCCTTTGTCTTTCAAACAGTGGGCATAAGCAATAACTGTAGACTCGTTCGTCTACCAAGCATTGTACTTCGAAAGAGGAATAACAAAATAATGGCTAGTCGCTATGTTTGTTGGTAGGTAGGTAGTTGTACTCCACCATGACACCACACAAGCCATAAACATCTGGTGACACAAAGTGCCACTATGCGAATGAGATTCACCCGTGGAGAAGTCCCTGAAACTCCTTTTAGCCGTTAGGCCATATCTATGGCTAGGCCATATTTATAGCCTGGCTATATTGAGAGCCCCCTAGAAAAAGCCAAGGTGGGACTTCAAATAACAAAATATTAAAATCAAACTAAAGCATCACCATGTTGGATCCAGTTTTCTCGTTATTTGTCAGGGGCGAAGAATATAGCCGGGGCATAGATTAAGCCTAACGGCTGAAAGGGGTTTCATGGACTTCTCCACGGGTGAATCTCATTCGCATAGTGGCACTTTGTGTCACCAGATGTTTATGGCTTGTGTGGTGTCATGGTGGGGTACAACTACCTACCTATTAACAAACATAGCGACTAGCCATTAATGGGTTATTCCCCTTTCAAAAATTATAATTCGTAGGAGAACGACTTTAATGTTGCTATGTTTATTTTTAACGAAAATAATTCCTCTCACTGCCATTTCACCAAAATAATGGGTACAAAGATTAACAAAATCGATTCTTTACAATAGTATTTCATGTGAAGACTTTTTGGTGTCAGTTAACATAATAACTTGTGTGTCTCATTTAATGGATAAACTGTAAATTTCATTATTTTCCGCATTTAGGTTTTGAACCCCATACTTCTAACCCTCGCCAGATTTCCTTGGCCAAAATTAATCTGGCTAACTGCACATTCACCCGGACTGATGAAATCTCCAGGCTACACTTATCAACAGTTGAGTAATACTGTTGAGTACAATCGAATAGCCAAAGACATGGTGAGAGAAAAGGGCATTCCTGTGCTTGATTTCTTCCAGATGACCCAACCCCTGATGAGCTACGATGGAACACATTACGGTATAGGAGGCAATGCTGTCATGGCCCAGGTTTTTCTTAATTACATTTTAGAAATGAGAACCAGCGCATGATCATCTTTATTTTGTTAATAGAAGATTTTCTGCTTCCGTTGAATATCTAGCTCATGATCATCTTTATTTTGTTAATAGAAGATTTAAACAAATATTTTCTGCTTCAGTTGATTATCTAGCGCATCAGAACAGGGGGGGAGGGGGATAAGTAATAGACTATGCAGCGACGTGTATGTATGCATATCTAAAATTTGTAACAAGAGCCATGACGAGTGGTTTAGTGCCTAGTTAGCTGAACCTATATTTCAAGATTGCCTCAAAACGGCAAGCCATCTTGTCTAGAAAAACAATGCACACAACTTTTAAAAAAAAAATGAAACTCTTACGAAAGACAGCTTTGGAAGCGAACAATATTTATTTAAAGCGAATGACAGAAGAAAAAGAACTGTTAGATTAGAATAAATATAGCTTACATCATTTTTTCAAAGTAACAGAACTAGCAGCAGTTGTAATTTAAACAGGGAATCCTCTTAAACCCATCTGGCTAATAACTATCCTCCGAATAACGAAGTTTTATTGAAAGAGTTTCATTGAAACAGTTTTGTTTTCTGTTTCAGTATCTGATATTTCTGCTTGCCGGTTACTGAGTTACTGCTGGTTATTTTACTGTGCACGGATTATTTATTTATTTTAGAAGTGCATTTTGGCAAGTTCAATATATTTTAAGTGGGTTTTCTTTTTTGTAATTTTTGTTATATAATTTGTATCATTTTTTTTTAAATTGGGATAATCATTTTGTGTCATCTGTCTCTCATAATATTTAAAGTGAACTGGGTTACCGTTATTGATCTCTGCCAATTGTATTAAATGCCTTCATGTAGTTGTCGTGGGCGGCCCTGGGGACGACAGAAATGTCAGCCATATACGACCCTCGAGTGACCCGAAGTTTGACATGTCTGCTTTAGCGCTATCTTTCGCCTGCATGTTTTCCTTTTTTTTTTTTTTTTTTTTAAATGGGTTATGTATTCATTCCTAAGTCGATTACAAACTATCTCTAGACCAAACCGGGGCTTGATTACGGGGAGGAAGGCCGGAACGAAATAACAAACCCCTTACTCTCGCCCCTTCCCTCCTAACCGTCCCACCCACCAAACATTATGTCGAAGAACACGACTAATTAGGGGATGTTTCTTTGAGATCGGAGTTCATCTACCGCCAGGCAAGGAACCAGCAACCTGCATATAGACAAACCAAATCTGTCAAACGAATGTACATGCAAAACTCAAGTTCTGAAACAAGACCAAAGTCAAGAAGTGACTGAACAACCACAACTTTCCGTTGGAGTTTGCAGCCGGTGAACGCTAAGAAGAAGAATACTGAACCAAGAAATCAACATCAGGATAGGTAAAGCAGAAACAGGCTCTACTGTCAAATTTGGCCGGTAAGCTGGACTGCTTCGGCCGGCTTAGCGGGGCTTAGTGGGAGTTATGTCCGTTCGCGTCCCTTCGCCAAACTCCCCTACCCCTCATCTTACGCAAACAACCAATCTACACGCAATAAGCAGTCCTACACGCAACCGTAGGACGATGATAGACACCCTACGCAACCCAACACGCACCCGGATGATGATAGGTAATTATGCCGTTTGATTCGTGACTTTTTCCGCGACTTGTTTTGAGTTGTTTTGAGTTTGGCCAAGGGACATAACTCCCACTAAGCCCCACTAAGCCGGCCGAAGCAGTCCAGCTTACCGGCCAAATTTGACAGTAGAGCCCAGAAACATCAAAGGGCAGCTAACACAAAGAGGTTATGAGAATAGAAAACCCATGGTTAAAACATAATCCCTTGTACATCAAGCTTGTGTTCTTAACACTCTTATTTACCGTGGTACGCATTCATATCAGGAAACGAATTGGGAAAAGACTAGGGGGGGGGGGGGGGGTAAGGTGTTTCAAAGAATATGCATGCAATGCCCTTCTAAGAATATTGTAAACCAAGCAACGATTGACACTATTTATAACAATTTCTTTGTTTATTTTGAAAATTAAGCAACCAATTCGATTGTAATTGTTGCGTGCTGATTCGTGTGGGTTGTAACATTGTAGGGGACAATGTGGTGTTTTCAGAGTCTACGGGAATATCTGGTGACCTGAGCCAAAATTTGGTACAGTGTTGACTTAAGCCAGGATATATCAGTCGGTTGAGTCAACTGACTGACTGACTTTTTACCCCACCAGGACATCACACAAGCGATAAACACCTGATGACACAATGTGCAACCATGTGGGTGAGGATCACCGTGGAGAGGTCCCAGAAACCGCGTTCAGTCTTTAGGCCATATTTATGGCCAGGCTATATTGCGGCCCCTGGCAAAGCCAGAGTAGGGCTTCAAAAAACGAAAAATGTTATTCTAAAAGGGACAGGAAGTTATTTGAGTCAATATTGCGGCAAGTGGGAGTTCACTTGGCCAGGAATAGATCCGTGGATTCATGAAGCATTAGCCTAGAGTGGGCTAACTATTATGAGTCGTGCGGGATAACAGCTGTCGCACGGAAGAAGTATGGGTTGCATGACAGCGTGAGTCTCGTGTGCACGGGTCAGCTGACTAGGGGCAGGCAAGGTTATATATAATGGGGTTGAGTGCAGTTGAGAGAGTAGTGGATTGTTGAGCAGTGGACAATTGAGAACTCTAAGCGGCAAGTCGAGAACATTCGAGAGAAAGCACTGGCGAGAGACTGGTCGAAAGGACAGTCGAGAGTGCAGTCGAAGAAATAGAAGTCCAGTTGGCAGAGTCAGGCCAAGAGGGCTGGACTACTCAAGAGAAGCTGTTTTGGGTGACGACGCATGTAAGCGGTAGGATCAAAGGTGAAACAAGACAGCCGAGATGCCGGCGATAGCTATGTGATGAAGGGAACTCAGAGCCAGGAGTCCTACCGGTCAACGGAGTTTCTTCGACGAGGCGGGTGTGCTGTGTGTACTTGCTGGAGATCGAGTATTGTGACGTGTCCAGTCAGTAGATGGGACGGTGTCTGCTCCGCATAGTGCAGCAGAGGTCCAGTTGATCAGAAGATAGATCATGGTCATGTGTACAGCGAGCCAGTCGGCTCGTAGTGGCGGCAAGTACAAGCTGTCCAGGTGAGCGACGCTATATCCGAGGAGTGAGCGAAGGGCGGGCTGTTCGTTGCATGTTAGCCAGGACAGATGTGTACATTACTTCGCTTTCATTGCTGTGTGTGTTAAGGGCTTGTGGATACCCTCTGTGGTCGTGACAATAAAATGTGCATATATAACGGACATTACGTCGTTGAGTTTTCCTGACAGTTGTGAGCGTGAACTGTACCCTTAGACATTAGGCCGTGTGCTGGTTGCTGTGAACTCAAGTTAGCACACAACAATAATCTGTAACACTACATTAAAACGGGTACGAACAATTTTTCACAATAATAGGAAGGATACTGGCATTTGCAGATGATATTCTCGTTTTTAGGCAGGGGAGAGATTGGGAACAAGCCGCCCAGGAGCTACAGGCGACTACTGACAGGTGTACATAAATGAGTGCTGACGTCCACTAAGTGGAATGCCTTTTCATATGTGTGGAAGAATACGTCCTATCTTGCAGACATACTTGAAAAAAAAAATTAAAGTAGAGATTCTAGATAGTCTGGGGGGAACGGGGAAAAACGAGAAACCTAAAAATTAAGGAGACTCTTATAAAGCTATAACAATAGGAAAGTTGAGAAAAGCAAGTAATCAGTAGACTGTGATACAAGTGGGAAGGTTAAACACCCAAAAACTGGAGTAGCAGCAGTCCTTCAGAGTGTATATAGGGAGCTGGAGCCAGCCTTTTCAAATTAGTAACCACGGAAATGAAACGTCTAAGAAGGACTGCTGGAGTCAGAAGAATATATAAAATCACATGAAAAAAAAAAAAATCAGCTTTCGAACAATAATATTGCTTTGAAGCAATAAAACATGCAAGGACAGTAAATAAAATGTTCGGCAAGCCAAATGTTCTTTAGAGAAAATATAATTATAATTTTAAACCAGAGAATTCTATACTAGTGTCATTGTTTATGATTTAATCGGCTAAAAGAGAGAGATCTAGAATGTCTCTCAATTGAAACTGAAAGCGATAAGAGTGTAACTGAAGAAACATCTTCTCTGTAAAGATGACACCCAATCGATTTATAGTACGTGTATTCATGAATCAATCCATACATGGTATGCCAGGAATATCGGTTGGTCGGCATATTATTAACAACCTGCGATGTGCTGATGATATAGTTTTGATCGCTGAAAATGAAATACAACTGCAAGAAATGATGGACATAACTGTAAATGAAAGTCAAATCAACGGGCTTTGTTTGAACAACAGAAAAACCGAATTATTGGTTATAAAAAAAAAAGAGAGACTTCCGAAACGCAACGTCAAAGTAAACAATTTTTACAAAATGAAAAATATTCTATGAGATAGAGGATACGTAAAAGCTATATAAATCCTTTTCAGACATACTGAAGTGAATAAAGGTCAGTTGGTAGATGAGTGAAAAATTATTCAGAAGTTGTGTGTGGTTTTATAAATGAATGATGAGAGTACCCGGGACAGATAAAAACAGTAATGAAGATGTCTCGACAGAAACTTACTCAGGAAGAGAACTGATTGCCCACATCAGAAGGAGACAATCTACAATCTTCGGTCATGTCATGAGAAGGAGAAAACTAGAGTACATCGTGACGGTGGGTAATTTGGAGGGGAGGAGAGGCAGAGGGGGGTTGAGAGAGAACTTTGGACAGTTTAAAATTATGGATCATCTGTGCCACAAGTGATTGAAAGTACACGAAACTACTGTCGTGACGCGGTGGGTTTAATGTTTTAAAAGTTGAGTAGGGATTTTCCTCTCAACACATTCCCTCCACCAGATTAACGGAACTAAAATCCGAGCTATGTTGCTCTCAGACAAAGTCCTGGATATCCAAGAAAAACAGTCATATTGGCTCGTTAAGTACATTAACATTAGCTGTACTTGGTACCCACAAGAGAAGGAAAGGAATTTTAGATGTCTATATCATTATGCTGAATGAATTATTAGACAGCGCAAATGATTCCTCCGTCGTACCTTCTCCCGGTATTATTATTAATAATTAAAGAATTATTATCATATTATTTGAGCCCCCACCAAATGTAATTCTATCTATAAGTTTTAGTTAAACAGGTAAAACTGAATACACTTGGAATTTAACAAACGATGTAGTATAAAACTTGACATACAGATTTATTTACTAACAATCATTTAAATAAAGTTTCCCAGTTTGTTGTGTTTACACAAACAGTGACTGGTCAATGTTATGATAGTGATGAGTTGCTTCGGCGAGAAACCAGCACCTGGGATTAGAATGGAGTGGTGAAGGTGATAACGTATGAACAATTTATGACATAACTTAGTTATCATAGAACCTCTGACAGCCGTGAGCACTGTCAAGCTCTTCCTCCTCTTCTAGCTTCTTCCCTGCTTGTTTTCTGCCTGTTTCAGCTTAGTCTCCACTTCATCCCCACCTCGTTCTCCACCTCGTTCCCAGCTGGCCGAGTCTAACACAATGTAGTCTCCTTCATGGACTGATCGTCACATGGGCGCTGTAATCATGGAAACAAACACATACGTGTAGTATCTTGACTTACACTAAGAATACATGTATCAATTAATATAACATATAATAACCAAATATATCCATCACTCCTCCTCATATTCCACATTCTCTCCAGTCTAGTCTGAAGGTCTTTTGTCTTACATGGACGTCACATATCCTGCCTTCCCCCTCATGCTATGTCATGATAGTTGACTTTCTAAGTCTGTTGTCCGTCTTCACTCAGACTTCAAACATTGTTTTTACATTAACAAGTGGAGCAGGTTATGTGCTGAAAACTCCACCCATGTTATATGTGCATGGTGTCTGGAATCTTGTCTTTCCAGTGCACATGGTGAGCTATTTAAACTCTGCGCATATGGGCATGATTTCCCACAGTCCAAGCACATGTTTTGAGTTGATCACGGAAACAATATAATTACATTTCATTATAGCAAATGTCATTGTTCACATCTTATTTTATACACATGAAAACATACACTGAAAAACATGTGACACCAACATACAAGAAATAGGAATAGTTTAGCAGTTCCCTAACTTGAGATACTGAATACTCACAAAGAACTATTTCAAGCAGAATGTGCAGACAAATTAGGAAAAGGTAGTATAGACTAAGCTTAACTCCCTAACCTATGTATACAAGATTAAAATTAATATTTACCTGGGAACTTTCCATCAATCGCCAAACCAGAATCCGACCGTAAAATTACCTGTACGTCGATCTGTGTTTGTTGCTTGCTAGCTGCGATGTGACGGGAATTCCAAAGGCACGAAGTATACAATCTAACTGTCTCAAAGGTTAAACTCCTCCCTTTACTCGGTTCTACCCAACCCTCAAGGAGATGACCTTTGCCACGCCTCTGAGGTACCTAGCAGATCAATCTAGCTATCAAGTGGCCTGTCACTCAAGGTGAACGGCCTTGACCGATGTTTGGACAACTTAATTGGCAGACACCTGTTCTCCCGAGAATTACACTGACGTGTTAAAGATCATCTGTGCCACAAGTGATTGAAAGTACACGAAACTACCACCTATGATACATAGCATGTACTTATAGGATAAAGTATTTATGAGCTGGCGTCTCTAGGACATCCGCTAACTGTTTATATATTTAGAACATTAAGAGCTGTAACAGCTTGCCGGGCTGGTTACAACCTCCCTTCGAAAAATTAAAGTTGTTTTCTCGGCCTTTTGGCTAAGATCAAAGTGTAGCTCTGCTGCACTGGTCTGGCCAAAAGAGCCCGGGATCGGTCCCGAACTCATGGGAATAATTATCACGGCATGAGCCATTCAAACTCCGAGCCGGGTGGTTTCCCCGTGAGGAGAGACTGGCCCGGCGGAAAAAAAAGTTGTTCACTGTAAGACTGACTGACTGACTTTCTACCCCACTAGGACATCACACAAGCGATAAACACCAGATGACACAAAGTGCCACCACGTGGATGAGGATCGCCGTGGAGATGTCCCAGAAACCGCGTTCAGACAATTGGCCATATTGATGGCCTGCCTATATTGCGGCCCCTGGCAAAAGTCAGAATGGGGCTTCAAATAACAAAGAACGCCAATAATGGTGGAGTAGTTTAAGCGCTGCTGGATTGGCTTTTTACCCCACCAGGACATCACACAAGCGATAAACACCCGATGACACAAAGTGCCACCATGCGGATGAGGATCACCGTGGAGAGGTCCCAGAAACCGCGTTCAGACATTTGGCCATAATGATGACCTGCCTATATTGCGGCCCCTGGCAAAAGCCAGAGTGGGGCTTCAAATAACAAAAAATAACGTCCTAAGAAGGACGTAAGGAATAGTAAGCGCTGCTCGTTTGGTTACGACTAAATCTGCTTATTTATATCGGAAATTACGCTTAATCATTTGTACAATGCAATATGGAAAGATGTCAAGTATTTCTGCAGTTTTGATTTATTTGTTACAAAGAGCCTGTATTCTGTTACTTATGTTTGCGTTCGACTGACGAATAAAATGCATCTGGCATTTAAATTGAAAAGCAGGATGACAACTCCATAGACTAAAGTATTCACAGTTTAGCTGGTTATTGCCCTTAGTAATAAATGAAAGGAGATAAACATAAAAAAAAAAAAGAAAAGAAATGAGCAGAGATAAAGGCTCGGTGCTACATTAAAGTCAACATGAACACACATATCAATAACGCATAGCAACAAACTGAAGTTATTCGAGCAAAAGTAAAGACAATTAGTCATAACTCTTTGATTCCGAGAGAGTATTTGTATTAGCGGACTCGGTTTGGGAAGTGGGAAAAAAAAAGGGGGGGGGGGGTGGAGGGGGCTTATTAAAATAACACACTCAACTGCAACTGCTCTGCAACATACACATATAATACATAAAATTATTATAAATGAATGAGGAATAAAATTACTATTAGTCGACTACTACAACATATAATTATACTGTTAGTTGATATATAGCTTATAAACAAGTGACATACTTTAATAGAGTAGTACATTGTGAAGATTTTATTTTGAATGCACAGTTAATATGTAAGTGATATGTGCAATACACGTATGTGTATATGTGGAATCAAAAGGTACAAACATTACTATATAATCCTCAGGACTCTTTCGGAAAAGCTATAGAAGTAAAAAAAGATCTTTACTTAGCTTCATTGGCTATATGAAAGCAATTGTCTGTGTGAAACATGAGGAAATAGTCAAACTACTGGAAGAGCTAAACATTGATTTAACAGAATTACGAATTATAAAAAACATCTATTGGCAGCAAACAGCAGCTATAAGAGTTATAATAACAATTTTGGAACATTTCAAAATATAAAGAGGGCAGTAAAACAAGGATGTGTTATCACCTGATTTGTTGTCATTATACAGTGAATATATAATAAGATCCATCATGGATATGTCAGGAACTGGTTGGTGGTCAAAACATAAATAACCTGCGTTATGCTGGTGACACCGTCTTGATAGCGACAAGCCAGTTTTAACATACAGCTGTGAATCCTGGACAATTAATAAACAGGCCGAACAATATCTTGAGGCATTAGAGATGTGGTTTTACAGAAGAATCCTTAGAACTCCTTGGACAGCTAAGAAGAGCAGCCCAAATGTTTTGAAAGACGCTAGACGCTTGTCCGAAGGTCTTATATTTAAATCGTAATATTTATCACCCTTAGACCGGGTAAACCAAGACAAGCTATGGTCATTGCTTGAACAGTATAGCGTAAATGGACAATTGCTAGACAATATCACAGCTATGTATCATCATCGTCATCATCAAGTGCCTTGCCGACTGTCGTGGGCGATCATGCCTCTCCACAGTCTGCAACTGCGTGTATCAGTTCGTGTGCTGACATCCCTCCATACCATGACAAAAGACTGTCATGAATCTTTTCACGCTGTCTTCCTCTGTCTCTCTTTCCGCATATATTTTCAGTGGTAACATGTTCCATTTTCGCTCTTCACATAACATGATAAAAAATAATGACTGTCTCTTTCTGATGTTTGTGATAAGTTGTCGTCGTGCATGGATGGAATTGTAGATAGATGGATGGATCGGCCTCTATGTGTGCTAAAATATGAAATCAGGTAAAAACAAGGGTCTCGTGACACGATGCTTCTCTCTTACTGTATGACTGTTACACAAATTAATAAGTCGAGCCCAAGCAAGAACTGGTAAAGGGTGGGCAGCTTAGCCCCCTGACAGATTAGAAAGAGAGAGCTTCCATCAACAAAATGTAAGGTTGCGGGGGGGGGGGAGAGAAATGGGACAATACATAAAATCCAGGTTTCCGTGCACCACCTGATTGCAACAAACTGTCATTATGGAGACGGTACCTAATTGATCGATTGTTGCGATTTTGAACCCAACTCATTTGTGGAAAAGGAGTTAAAGTATAGCCGGAAGCAGCTCTTTTGGCTTTCAAGTATAATTTTGGATTCCTATGTGGTCTCCAGTGTATACATACAGACACAATGGCGGGATTAGAAGATATGGACGACTCTCTACAGCTCGATGTTAATGAAGTCGTTGTACCATCGGCTGAAAGCGAACACTCAAGGGTTTCACAACAAGAATCAGAGGCAGAACGCAGGGATGCCGAAACTGAGCCTCAAGAGAAGCTCATCAAATTGCCGCTTACTCGTATAAGAAGCATCATGAAGACAGATCCAGACGTTAAAATTGCAAGTCAAGATGCGGTTATCACATTAGCAAAAGCTGCGGTGAGACGAAGTTATATGTCGTATTATTTATTTATTTTTTATTTAATTTAAACGGTGACTTCGAAGTTTATTAGTCGCTGTCAAACATTCTCATAATACTCATATCTTTTAACTTTTAAAGTATTGGCACCCTGACCGGCGACAAACGCCACGGGACTACTCTTCCCCTTTTTGACATCAAATGATTAGCTTCTTCTTCTTCGCGTTCACCAGCTGTGCACTCTGGCGGAAAGTTGGAGAAGAAGAAGAAGAAATGATTAGTGATGCTATGCTAACCATTCAGTTCCCACCAGGGTCACAACCCAGACAGGATGGTACTTCTAAGGTCACACGTGGTCCCACCCAGCTTGTATTGTAATGTAGCTCCATTAGGCCAGACCCTCAACCTTTGCCAGGAGTATTTAGGGCAATCCTACAGTACATACTTGGGAGTCTGCCTGCTACTTCTTAGGTCCCTGTGGCTTCTGCTTATCCAGACTCGACTATATCTTTTGCAAGACATTATAGAGCAACCCTGGCATTTACTGAATGATATCTGCTGATTATACTTCAGTTTGTTGCCACAAGAGGAGCGAGATGAAATAAGTTTCAAGTAATACTAGTTCCGCAGAAATATAACCTTTTAAATTAATCTATGCCACATTGTGGTGGTAATCAGTCTTCTGTCTCCACCCTGTCAGTCATTTCTGGTACAGCTGTTAGTCCATGACATGCTACCAGACTGTCCAAAATCCTCTCTTGGTTTCCATCTGTCTCTTTTCCCCTCCAGTGTTGCTATTTTCATGACATGCACAAAATAAATTTAGGTGGCGTTTTTCTTATATGAGTAATTAGTTATATATATACAGTAAAACGGCTCAATACTAGCTTTGTCACTTAAAGATCAAAACACTATAATAAACCATCACTACTGTCTGTTTTACCACTTTGTAGGGGGACGAAGAAAGGGGGCCTTAAGCCTGAGGATATAGGACCACCTGGCTAGAGCTGTCGTCACGAACTGTGCAGATTAGGATATTTAGTTTTACAGACAGAAAAACCTAAACAGTATCATATATGCTAAATACAGGTTTCTGTGGTTCTTTTTGTTCATTGTTATGTTATTGTTTGTTTTGCAGGAGCTTTTCATTCAAGGACTGGCCAGGGAAGCAGCTATGAGAACAATCCGTGAGAAACGGAAAATTGTATTAAGAAAACATTTAGGTATGTTACTTTTGATTAGCCCATTATTATAATACATTGAATTGTAACATTTGTGTTAAATCTAGAGGCTGTTGATATTTTGAGGTTTTTAAATGCACATACATGAGAGTGAAAGATCTCTTTTGGTGTTCAGTATCAATGATTAATACTTGTGGCCAGCTTGCAAATTTGTGTTTTAAAGCAAGCATTTGAACCTTTATGAAGAGATGATCTAAATTTAATTTAATTTGCCTCAGTTGTACCCACACTTGTGACGCTAATTCTGGGCGTAAAGTTATCGAATTCATTAACGCAAATCCATGTATCCAGGTGATCTCTTTGTAACTCATATTACTCTAGCCTGTCATAGCATTTAAGTCACCTGTCAAAATGTTGATGTCTATTCTTTAAAACAAACAGAAGAGTTGAGATCCTGGTTCGAATCCTGAGTGAGGTAATGAATTTTCTGACAGAGCGAAAATAAAATCCTGACCTTCACAATCTGTGGTGGCTGCATTAGCCATGCTGCCCTAGTTCCTCAGGTCCAGAGATGCCCCTGCCCTTCTCACTGCAACAGGTGGTAAATACAGGCAGTAATGACATTACCTGTAATACTTTGAAGTTTCAGGTGAAAATTCTGCCTGATGCAACTTTATCATTTGATGATGTGTTACACTGGATCACATTCCTGTTTATTTTCTTGTCTATGATTTTAAATGTTGCTGCTTTTACTTTTACAACTCATTTCATGTTCCGTCAGTCACTTCTCCGTCTTTTTAGATAGCAGATTAGGCATTTTCCTCCAAGAGCTGGCTTGAGGACAGCACTGTTTCATCAGTGTTTAGACCAGTCTTTACCTACATCCATCCTGTCTTGTTTTGCATAATCACACAATGCTAATGTAATATTTAATTTCCTTTTTTTTAAAGTTGTGTATCCCTTACAGGACGTTGCAGAACCCCAGCATTTTTGAGGGCTGTTGTGGTATTTTAAGGCAAGTTTATGTCCGGTAATTTGCTATTGCTTTCTGGGCAGTCGACTTCCCGATACCACTGTCGAAACCAACGCAAGATGATTGGCTCCCAGCTGGGATCGAACCTGGCACCCTGGCATTACAAAGCACATTCGCAATGCCTGAGCGACAGATGCAGACTCCAAATATATACATAGTTCTAAGATTAAAGGTGCCAGTTCTAAAGAGGGTTATGGGAAAAGGAGGTAATTCCTGACTTCTTATGGCTTCCCCCAACCATGTTTTACTTCTTGAAGAAGAGCCTTCTTTCATTTGGTTGTTTTTCTATATTTTTTTTGGCTTTCAATAGGCCGTCATAAATTACTATTATTACACAAATTATAGTTTACTTTCATAGGAACTTATTTTGACAACTTTTATAATTTGCAGATGATGTCTTTGAAACAAAAGACAATTATTCCTTCTTAGAAGGTAAGAAATATATTTGTTTCCTTCCCTAATACCATGAAGTCCTTTCCTGATTTCTTTAGATATGTTAAACGACTGCTAATAAGCCAATGCTTTAAAAAAAAATGAAAGCAAAAGTTTTCCTTTTGTAAATTTGAACAACGAAGATCTACACAAATAAAAACTGCAACTGCAGAATTTAACGCCTTTTTTTCTCACTGTTTCCCTGTCACTACATACTACAAAAAAAAAAAACAGCGAAATAAAACTAGATATGAATCCTTTCCGCTTAAATACAAAACAGACAGTAACACTCAAATTTATCTCTCCTTGTTATCAGGAACTGTGCAGTGGCTAGACTTTCACCTACTGGCGCAAAAGTATTTGGTTCAAGTCTGCATTACCACATATATTTATAATTTACTCGGGTTCCCAGGTCAACACAGGGGATATAAAATGGCCTGCATTGTGTTAACCCACATGACCCATCAAGATTGGCCTGTACAAAATAAGAGTCTAGCAGCATATCCCTGATGTGCCATTTGGTATGGGAAAGGTCCTCGACTTTTTTTTTATCTGTCCACACAAAGAGCTAATTTAGATTGTGCTAGACCAGTATTGGAACTTCATATCTACAGAACATTAAATTAAGAATCAACATCACATCACCCGAGACACTCCCATAAAACCCTATCTTTAGTAGCAAGCGACGAGCCAGTAACGGTCAGATTTGTACATCCGTCTCACCTTTCTCTAAAGGTTTGAGGGCTGACCATATCCCCTGGGAACTCCAAAGTACTTTAAAAACAAAGGCTTAGGAAGTAGCATATTTTTTATGGCTATTAATTATTTGTGTGTGTTAATGAACCATTTTGCTAAAGTATTAGCAGGGCCTGTACTTGAAGCAAGGTAAAGTAATGCTGTAACCTACCATAGCAGGAAAGGAAATTTGGTTATGAGACTAGCTGTCTTAATCTATAGAAAACCTTAAAAATCCAACCAGTCATGTCTACAAAGGGTGTCTGGTTAGTTAACTGAAAGTCTATGCTTCACAGAGATTTAAAAAAAATAAAGAAACCCATTTGCATTTTAGAACTGTCATTACCACAGTAACACTGTTTGTGACCTCTCTTTTCAGGTGTACTGGAGAGCTTTGAAGACTAAAAGACTGTTGAGGATGCTGGTTTGAAATCGTTCTTGTATAAACATGTATTCTGTGGACTATTAAACCAGTTGTATTGAAATGTGTTTTTCATTGCAGTTTGGTTGTTAAAATAAAATATATATATTTTATAGACCAATGGACACATGGTGGGTGATGTGGTTGGCATCATGCTGACCACCTTTACTTCCCAGGGAACTATACCCCCTGGTACCTAATCAAGGCTGGATCAACCTGGGAGCCAAGATCATTTTTGAAAAAAAAAATCTAGCATCATCAGGACCCAAACCCACAACCTCCCGATCCGCAGGCGAGCGTCTAGCCGCTTTATCATGGTGGCTTCCTAAGCCAAAAGTGTTTCGTTTTCAAATATTATTATTTTGGTACTTAATCGTTGCTTTAGTTGCTAGCTGATTTGTAAAGAATGCAAGGCTCTCATGCGTGAGACCCAGGCACAAATCCTTAATAGGGTTGGGGATTTATCTGTTGAAGGCAAAAATAAAATCCTAATCTTCAGTCTGTGCTGATAGCTCGCTCTGACTATGCGGCCCTAAATCCTCAGGTTAAAAAAAAAAACTGCTTTTACAGCAAAGGTGATAAATACAGGAATTAATGGCAGTTTGTTGTTGCTGACAGTCATTACTATGTTGTCGGTTTAGTTAGGCTCTTTTAAAGGGACCCTTTTCCATGACTTTAGATGTAATGGGTATATTGTGTTAAACCTTTAATTATAGACCAATCAACATTCGGTGCGTGATTTGATCAGCATCGTGTTGGCTGCCTTTAGACTCCTGGATTTTATTTTAGGCTGGGCTGACCTGAGTACCAAGACAATTTTTAAGGGAAAATCCTTGCTTGATGGGGATTCGAATCCATGACCTGCAGGCTAGCCTCTACATAATGTGAAGCGGTTTTCTATTATCAAATTATTTTTTTTTATCAGTTAAGAGACTGTTTATAGTTGAGAACTATAGATAATTTTTTTTTTAAATCTCAAGCTACCACTGAAGACTGATAAAGAATGTTCAGCACTGACAACTGCTTTGTTATGGTCACTGTTTGTATTGGAAGCATTCATTTTAAACCAGTTTGAGTCCCCCCCCCCCCCCCCCCCCCCCATCATTGCACACTTTTAACCTGATCTTTCATAATCATGTGATAAGTTCTGACCACTAAATAGAAAATTATAATTCCAGGATGCACAAATTATGTTTCTGACCGTTGATAAAACCGGTGGGTTGATCCAAAATCAATCCAAAAAGTGGTGATTCAATTCTGTCACTTGAAGGATGTTGGCAGTGGACATTCATCAAAGAATGCAGGCAGCTGACAGTAACAAATGTGTGTCGAAAACAACAGTGACAGTCTGGGCACAAATGTTTTGGAAAGGACATGAGTTAGATGAGGTTTTAGTATCTGTGATTGTGGGTAAAGGGAGCATAGAGATTTTGCCTATTAGTTACCTACAATGTTTCACCAATACAAGACAAATGCACTGTGGGAATTTGTTTAAAATGTTTACTAAAATTACCTAGTAAACTCTGGGTATATGCTTCAAATGGTATACATTTCAAATCATGTCAAAATTGGCAAGAAATTCTTATCTTCATTCCTGTCACAACACAGTTTAAACAACTATTACAAATGCAGTAATAGTTTCACTATCAAAACACAATTAGAAATTGTATTAAGATCTTTTAAAATACATCATTATCATATCAGGCCTTAGGTTGTCATACTTCTCCACAACTTGTTATCTTTAACAGCATGCATCAGTTTGTGTGCTGAAACTTTTCTGTGGCTTAACAAAAGACTCTTTCCATAAATCTTTGCACTTATGTTGAACCAGCTCCTCATGGGAATAATCAGTACAGGTGCCTTGGAGGACAGCACACAAGAAAATGTTTAATGTGCAGTTAAGGTGATTGCGATAACATAACATTTAGTTGTTTTGTGCCCCCATTAGTTTTCTCTCTAAAATGTTTCCCATTTTTTTTTATTTAGCCTCTCAGATCAGATTACTCTGATTTTTCATGATGGCTGCCCCAGAATTTTTTTTAAAGCATTTTTCTCTAGAAACACATATCTGAAGCCTCAAGCAGCCTTATAAACTCTAATGTACACATACACCTGACTATTTCATTATACCCATGAAAGGCACTTTTATTTTCACCATTTGAACACAGGAGTAGTTCTTTTTGATAACTTACTGTCAACAGTCATTAAACAATGAGCCCTACTTAACAACAGAATGCAATAAGCTTTTACAGTCAAATAATACATGAAAAAAACACAACACAGAATACTGCTGAATGGTTTGCTAACAGATCAAATGAATGTTATGGTCATGCAAACTGTTGACATAAAATATGATTTATGTCAAAGTTAACTTTAGGTGTGAATTGTTAATTACTACCAATGTTCCTCACATGACCACACAACTAATCTGCTTTACTCTTTTGCCTCTAGCAGTTTCTCCACATCTTTTTCAAAGCTCTGAAATAACAAACATATGTAAATCAGACATTCTGTAGCAGTTTCTCCACATCTAACTCAAAGTTCTGAAATAATAAATCAGATGTTTTACAATTTCTCTTTGTCAGTTCTGATATGACAGACATATTAACATAATGATTTAGACTTTTATACTGCAGTTTCTAATCTTTTAAAGCTCTTGAGATGACAATACAATTCAATAAATCATATATTTAACAGTTTCTTTCTTATTTTGCTTCATTATCCATCTTGAAAGGGGACACAATTTTCATTGTGCTGTGCTTGTTTATCTATAGCCAGCCTTGCCAAATCTGTTGGCCAACAAATACAACTTCAGCATACATCCTCTGATCAGTGCTTTCAAAAGTTTTTATGTTGGTGACCCACTTTGAAAAGAAATTTAGTTTTGTGATACAGTAATTCAGTCTAATAACAAACCAGAGGTTTGAACAAATCCCTTTTAAGAGCCAGGTAAACTGTTATAACGAAATGTTTCATGACACAACCAATTTTATGAAAACCTTTCATTTATATGAAAATATATGTTTTCGAAATTGATGTCGTTATAATTTAAAATAACAATAATAAAATACTAAATGAACTAAATAAAAGCAGTTTGAAAAGCTCTGCTCTACAGCAATACCTATTTATCTGGGATCAGGCTTACTTCAACATAAATTACAAATTGCTGGTTTTTAGTGGTTTTCTAATGTTAAACATTGCAGTGGATGTGAATACTTTTACATTTATCACCTGCTAATGGATAGTTTATATACGTGCAGGACATGTTTGCTCTTGTCTTATTTAATAAAAAAAGGCTATATCCTTTCTACAAACCCAGATTTAATATTACAACTGACTTGGTAAGGTGTCCGTGGGCTTGAATCTACGGTAGCATAGTCACAAGTTCATTTATTTACCAAATATGGAGTCAGGCTTCCCCCCCCCCCCCCCAACAAAAGTGTAAACTTGATGTGTCTATGAGCTTGAAGCTATGTTAGCACAGACACAAGTTTATTTACTAAATATGGAGTCAAGGTGTTTTTCTATCTGTATTTTTGAATCTGTGTTGACCTAGTCTTAAATCAAATGGTTACTGGTTAACTGTCAGTAGTTTACAGAAAGGAGAGTAACAAAACACTTATTTTTTTCTTTGTTATTTGTTCTAAGAGAAGTGGCTGACACTTTGTGTTGGGCATGACATATCTTTCATTACCAATCTTTTACTACACTTTAAAAAAAAAAATAAACTTGGGTCAGCGCTTTTTGTTTTTGTCTAAAAAAAAGTGCTGGTGCTCACCACAAAGTGTCTGTTACACACCACAAAACGTCTGTTACAGTAGCTCTGAAAAACAATGCTTAAAAAAAAGTGCTGATAGAGCATACTGATTTGTATCGCCAGAAAAAAAAGCTCTGAGCAGGTCTATTCCTCCCCCCCCCCCCCCCACAAAATGGGGCCCCCAGAACCCACAGAGGGAAACCTTAGTACAATCTGTCATGAACTAGCATATCTAAATGGTTTATACTTTATGTACACCTTGTTTGCTAGTGCCTACATCGATACACCTAGTCTTATGTTATACACATCTGCTATGGAAATAATTCAACATATTTACATATGGGCTGAAACTTCAGTTTAAAATTTTCGACATTATGCCAATATACCTTACATTCTGATGAAGTTACTCTACACAAGCTGACATATTTCCACTGAAGTACTGTGTTGCTGCCATCACGGTCTGCCTGAAATAAACTTGGATCTCACCAACTTCCCCGCTTTTAGTACCTTCATACCCAAGCAGTCACTTATATCCTGTGCTGGTGGGCCCCAGCCCCTCCTTCCTAGCACCATGCCGTTTACTATTATTTTTTTCCAATTCACCATGTCACTCAATATGGCCAAATTTTTCCAGCTGTCGGGGCAAGATGGTGTGTGTTTTTTGCCAACATTCCTTAAAGTTCAAATCTTTTTGGTATCCTGAGAATCTTTCTATAGCATTTCAGCTCAAAAATCCCTATTTTATTTCTTAAGGACTAGAATATCTTCTACATATGTTGCTACAAGGAAATGCATACCCTCAAAATTTTGATAAAATTCATTTCCTTGCTTGTGCTTAACCATAGCATAGACTTTTAATGCTGTTTAATCTCCCTATTGCATTGGCCATCCTCCTTTTGACCTCTGTTGAACATTCTTCGTTACAGTTTATTATGGACCCTGGATATAAAGTTTTTGACTTTTTCTATTTCTATTTCTTTATCATTTATTGTTATTTCTAGGTGACAGGAAGTTTTGTATGTGAATATTATTTTGTTTTCTTTAAATTCAAGAACATGTTTTGATCGTTACTTAATTTGTGGACAGCCATGATTAAATTTTCTATCCCCTTTACATTGCTTGAAAGCAGGTGTGTCCTCTGAATAGCAGCAAAGTTCCAGAACAGAGTTGCTGCCACTTATGAGTGAATCATAACTGTCACAAGGCTGATCATTTTTTTGGTTAAATTTCTCATTGTTTTCTACATATATATTGAATAGGTATGATCAGAGATTGCATCCCTGCCTCTCCCCCTTCTGCACTTGAAATCAATCTGATGTTTCTCCAACTGCTGTCATATGTGCTTATTGTTAATGATACAAACTCTCAATTAAATTTGTACAGTATATGAAGCTTAGTTTCACTGACACAGGTCTAACCCAACAAAAGTAAAACATAACTTACATAAGGATCTGTACTTGGAGAATACCTGCTCACTGGTTTACCTTCTCTGTTGATCAGAAACTTTGTGAAGTTCCACTTGATAAAACTGAAAAATATGAAACAATACAAACGACTTAAATTATACATATAAAATATGTAATAAACTTTACACATGTATGTGGCACTCATGGAGATCAGATTGTATTTTATCAAAACCAGCGATAAATAATTAATGTATTTACTGTTTTCTTCCCATTCACCTCTTGGGCCTATTGTTTTCTGTGTTCATGTGGTCTTTGCAAATGTAAAAGTTTACAAGTCAGGAGGTCATGCACAAACAAACATGGTATCAGCATTCTTCTTGATCTCTCATTAGAGCACAGGCCTGCAGTATCTCCAGCTAAGTTGTTCTATATTTTGGCATCTGCTACAGCTGACTCCATGTCTTTCCCACATTTTTCATTCAAGTCTAATTCTTGCTTCTATGCATTTGTAAATGTCTAGGAGAAACCTGACGGGTGGTAGCATTCTTAAGAACATTCTGTAGGTGGGGAGAAGATGTTGAGGTCGGCCTCTACTAGATATAAATATGTGTGTAAGCAGGACATGAATAATAAAGGCAATGAGGTGGATTTGTCATAATAGGATGCTGTGGATCATGGTGCATGGAGGCAGGAATCAGGAAGGGAATTTGTATACATGAGAAAATGATTGCAGGTTGGTTAAGAGCTGAGCATGTGAGAAGACACACTAGATATATGTGACTGCTACAATGGTCCTGCAACCCTGTGCACGCAACTGGGTCTTGTTAATTACCTGTCATCATGAAGGGCTGTGATCCCTAAGCCTTCCTATAGAACAATACAACACTATCTCTGAAAAAGTGCCAACAAATACCTTGTGATGTTACTAATACAATCATTGGGGCAATGCACTTAGCTGATATACTAAATGCCCTCAGAGGCAGAACACACAAATCAAGTGATGAATGTTCATTAGCAACCTTGACCAAAATGTGAGAACAGCAAGTAAATGGGATGATGCCCGAAAAGAAAGTGCTTTTTTCTGTTCACGTGGACTTCAAGTAATTTCCCCTGGTCTCCGAGTAATTAGATCTGATGCCAATGTGTATTGCTGTGCACGTAAAAAATCCCTTGGCAGTTGGAAACCTAAAGAGTAGCTTAATGTCGCTGCCCGGGCAAAAATTTGGAGTTAAAAATCTACCCCCACACCCAATAGTAATTCAGGATCCCTGTTGGTGCAACAGATTTCATGTACTGTGCCAAGATTCTTCAGACTCAGGCTTGAGTTAGAAGAAGAACTAAGTTACTACAGGTGATCGATCAAAGCCTCCAGACACTATTAGTGCTGTGATTTGCTGCTTGTGTTGTTATCCAAAGTGTCCAGTGTCACTGCCATCATTCAAATTAAATATGGCGGAATATGTGACATAATGATGATGTTTTAAAACAAGTAGCCTTTGTGAAAATTCTTTTGCACTTCACTGGTGGACAATTACTGTGTATACAACTTGTTGGCTACCACACACAGAGAACATTTAAAATAAAGAAATCACAACTTTCTGATTTATTACTCTTTTCTTTGTGACAGTTAGCCTCCTTTACATTTTCTGTGTGTGTATCAACTTACTCTCCAAAAGTCCCTTTCTGTTCCTTTTTGAGGAATTTAAATAATGGGTGAGCATTCTTTCCATTAACTTCAATCTTGCTGAACAAGTCAAACTTGGCACCAAAAGTATCATTAACAAACTTCTTGATCTCTTCATTGGACCCAGGCTCCTGAAATGTAAACAGAAAAGACAAAAACATAGACATATATCACCAAACATAATAATCTGAACTTAACATATTAACTAACAAACAGACTAAAAGATGCAGTCACACTTTATTATTTTGAAACTTGAAATAATATATGTAAACACCAGCCGCTTTCAAAGTGTACTTTTCCTTATTTAAAGGCAATCATGATATATGACTGAAGTCACAATGATCACAACCCAACAATTTACAGTGACCTCAGAAATGAGATACTAGGGAGGCATTATTTCGAGAACAAGAATGGATAAAGTTTGCAAGCAGACATTTTCAACATTTTCTGTGGTTATTATGGCATGGGTCATATGCAGAAAGGTGAGTCTGAGATTTCAATGTCCTCCCATGATGTTTCAGTAGAGCTGCTCCCATGGCCCTATTTACACTGTGTAGCAAATTCTTGGCAGTCTTGTAGGAGGTGCTCTTGCATTTACTTTGGTGCTGCACAGCCAAATGTAAAATAGTCTTTGATATCGATTCATTGGAGATGTCCTCCAAGTCCACAACGCTCTTTTCTGAATCTGGAATCTTGGTATCCTGGTTTCTGCCTAGAAATCAAACCTATGCAGATGGAAGTAGATCAGTTCCATTTGAAATGATTTAGTACTTCTACAGAAAGTGACAAATCTAGCAGTCACAAACACAATACCAACATAATTTGTCTTTTATATCATGTTCGTCCATAACTTCCTATCCCCAGTACCATGCATCGAAATTCTTCAATGCCATGAGAAAAGTAAGTAAAGGACACCTTTTCACACCTGGCACAACAGGTACCTGACTGACTGACTTTTGACCCCACCAAGACATCACACAAGCGATAAACATCCAATGACACAAAGTGCCACCATGCAGATGAGGATGACCATGGAGAGGTCCCATAAACCGCGTTCAGCCAATTGGCCATATTTATGGCTATATTGCGGCCCCTGGCAAGACCTAGAGTGGGGCTTCAAATAACGAAAAATGTCATCCTAAAAAGGACGGTAATTACTCAACAGAAAATTCCAAAGTAAGACTTTTAATTACTGTCAATGGTGACCAGGTACCTGGTGCTAGACAGTGTTTATAGACTAACCAGCAATCAATGGTCAACATCACGCCAACCACTTTTACTTTACAGGACATTAGCTTGGTACCCATTTTAGGCTGGGTCAGTCTGGCAGCCAAGGTCCAGTTTGACATAATTCTGACATGACAACGGCTGTTAAAAATTGTCTCTTGTCTTTCTTTATTTCTTTCCACAAATCTTTCCAGCTGTTACACAGTGATTCTCAGCCTTTCTAATGCCGCGACCCTTTAATACAGTTCCTCATGTTGTGGTGACCCCGAACCACAAAATTTTTTGCATTGCTACTTCATAACTTCAATGAATATATGTTTTTAGATGGTCTTTGGCGACCCCTGTGAAAGGGTAGTTCAACCCAAAAAATGTACCCACAGGTTGAGAACTGCTGTGTTACAACTTGTTCCAGTTTTTATTTTCTCATAATGTGAGGCCTAAACAAAATATATCTGTCTCTTTCTGATGTTTGTGATAAGTTGTCTTCAGGTCTTAACCTCTATCAAAACATCTCAGTTTGACTATCCATTGAGTTTTAAACATTCTTTTGTAAATCCACATCTTTAAGGCCTCGAGGGTTTTTCTAACTTGTTCACTAATTGTACAGAATTAACATCAATGTTAAAACCGAATCTATGTAGCATCCAGGCTGCTGTGATAAAATGTGGAAAAAAAAAGGCAATTAAGACACACCTAAAAAAAAAAAAAATTCAATGTCTGAAATACTGACCTGTCCAGCAAACTGGTTACTTGGAAATGCTAAAATGGCCAGTCCCTTGTCTGCATATTTGGTGTAAAAGTCCTGCAGCTGTGTGTAGTTTTTGTTAGTAAAACCACACTTGCAGGCCACATTGACTATGATACAGACTTTACCTCTGAATGTAAGAAATGGAGGAAACAAAACATTATCTCACCATGTGTCACTTGGTTACGTTAGACAAATGTCAATTTTGTATCAGCTCTATTCTAATGCTTGTGTAATGCTACAGTAATTTATACCTCCAAGGGTTAAATTGGTATTTATAGCCCTTAGTTACAAGACAGAATTTGTTCTGTTTTGTGGTTTCACAACGCAATTTTGTGTTCAGTTGTTTGCCACTATTTTTTTTAATGGTATTGCACTCATAACCTATTGTCAAAAAGCAGTCTGCTACCAAACTGACTGCTGCCGACTCGATATGCCAGTATTTTGGCTTCCATCTTTCCTATCCAATCTGCCATCCTCTATAAATATGCTTCCCAGTTATTTGTATTCTTGTACTTGTATTATCGTTAACATGGACGTTCATTGTATTTTCTGCCTATTCTAATTACCTCAGTTTTTGAGGTGTTTACTCTCATAAAACACTCTGTGCAGGTTTGATGTAAGGAATCAATATGGTGTTGTAAATTCTGTTCTTGGTTGTGTATTAGATATTGATTGTCTGCAAAAAGAAGTTAATTGATTTCTTCAGTATCTGTATCTGCCTCATGTATAATTCTCTCCATGTGAGTAATGAGTAGCAATAGTGAGAGGACACATCCCTGTCTGACACCTGATGAGATGGGAAACCGGTCTGTCATTCCTTCTGTTGTTCTTACTGAGCACTGGATATCTTGATAAAGAGCCATAACTGCTCTGAAGTTAATGTTTCACAAACCAGGACTTTGTCCAGATTTCAGCAGAATTTTAACACCTTGTAAGGGCACATCTGATAAAATCAATGCAGGTGAGTTCCTGTGTAATCTACACATATTTTTAGCTGGTAAAAAAAAAAAATATTAAATAACACTGCTCATCATCAGGTGCCTTGCAGACAGGTGTGGGCAACCATGCCTCTCCTCAATCCACGATCTCCTGCAGCATGTATCAGTTCGTGTGCTGACACATATCTATGCCATGCAACAAGACTGTCAAGAAATAACATCGCTACTTATGTATATCTATCAGTCTAGTACTTACCTGTATTTCTCAAGGGATACATCATTGCCATCAATATCCAAAGCATTGAATTCATAAATTGTCTTAGCCTCCTTCCACTTATTGTCATCACCTTCAGCCTACCATGAAGATAAATATAAAAATAGTTATTTTAAGATGCATAAACTAGAATAACAACGCAGTCAGTAATTGAACTAGTGAGTGTTCATCATAGCTATTTTCCTCTGCCTTCTGTTTCCCAAAACAGCATAGTCCATAAACAACTCATGCCAAGCCCTTTGTAGAATTTGTTCATGAATGATAAGGTTTTGCTAAGCAGTTTTCTATGGCAGAGGCAGCCAATCTCACACAAACCCTCAACTCTGACATGTACATCATGTTACAGCGTTGCTTTTCTTTACCTGCTCATTATCCTGGTGTTACACAGATAACTCATCATCACCCAGGAAAACATGTTTGTGAATTTCATGGAAACAAATATTTTGTTCTCTGTGTATGGGTTCCAGAGCCCCATTTAAGACAAACAAAAAATAGACCCACTACATCCATGAGATACATGTTGTAAAAGGCCAGAGCTTACTGTAATGTGAAGAAGAAAAAGGTATGTTTTGTGTAAACCTAAACATAAATGATTATTGCAACTTAGCAACTTTCAATTCTTTCTGCTGCATTCACCTATAAACGGGCTGGTTGGCACAGGTCATAGTGTAAACCAGTGTTTTTCAACTGGTCCGTCATCGCCCACTGGGATCCATGCAGGCTGCCAAAACAATGTTTACCTAACGATGTACTGGGACAGGGTAGATAGTGTTTTTTTTTCTTCCAGGATTGCAGTCTGCAGGGTTTAAATATAAGAAAATAAAATAGGAACAAATCCCAGTGCCTGTTCAACTGCATAGATTTTCTAACTTCCGAGCAGTTGCATCAGCCGAATATTTTAATTTTGTGACAATGAATTTAACAAAACAACAACCTATGTTTATTTTTGTTTCTGTGTTTGGTTAGCTGTCAGATGGGTTACAAAACAAGTTTCCTTGTTTTGGTTGGCTGCAGGTGTACAAAGGTTGAGGAACACTGGTGTAAGTCACACCTAGGCTGTAATATCTGTGACTTTCAGCCCAACACATCCAACTTTAGCACTCTTCAATTAGTTGCCTTTTAGGGCCTGTTAGGCTACCTTCCCCCTCCCCTTTCCACCCCAGAAACCTTCCATAAAGTATATAATATATTTGTGACTTATTCAGCCATAATGAAAAAAAAAAACTTGATGATCACAGTAAATCAAACTTATCCGACTGTCACTGAATGGAACAGATCTCTCCTAAACCTAAATTTGATTGTTCAATTTCTCCATCAAGCACGGTTGCTGAGTGACACACTAATTGACATTCCTCTATCTCAACAATGTGTCATTATTAATCAAGCAGTTGATGACAACACACACACGTTTTATTAATGCTCATAAGGGAAGCACAGAATAGTTATAACTACAATATTGTAAAAGGTTACATAGGAGGGTTATGACGAGCCTGACTATATGTCTCACTTGAAGTTTTAGCTGCAAAAGTCAGGTCAACAAAGGATTTGTGAGACGGTTAAGAGACTATGCCAGGGTTATTCAACTGGCCGCCAGTTGACCCGCGGAAGCCAAACAAGTGGCCTGCAGATAACCTGGTAACTGTACTGATCTTTTTATGCTGAGGTTCAGGCTACTGGCCCACAATGATTCATATTTTCCATCATTTTAGCCCCTGCGTATGTTTAGCTGAATGGTCTACTGTGAGATAAAAAGACAGAAAATGAAGTAGAAGAAGAAGGTTAAAATCAAGCAGCATTCATCTTCTTGGAACAGAGCGCTGCACAGATAGAAAACTTCCCATTTTATATTTAGGTTCAGCATAACAATGCAGAGCATCTATCAGAATGGTTTGGTCACATAACAGACTTAAATACAATTGCTTTCCCCTGTGTATCTCGGGGCCCCATTTGGGGGGGGGGGGGGGGGGGGGAACAAGAACAGGCCCACTGTTTACCAAAAAGCATGTCGTAAGAGTCAACTAATTGGGAGTTTCCTTCAAAGGCAAAATGCATCCAACTCACAGACAAGAAACCAACAGTCTGCATAAAAATGAGTCAGATCTGTAAATGGATGTGCAGCTTCCTGAATACTGTTTCAATTTTAAAACAGCCTACAGTATGAACTTTAACAAGCCCATTGTTTGACATATTTGATATTCTAGTTAAAAAAAAACGTCAATTGCATATCCTCTTCAGCGAGTTGCAAGCCAACCCCTGCATTTACAGGATATGTGTGGTTTTAGAAGGCAATCTTTACATTCAGTATCTTTTCACTGCAGTCCGAATGGTCCACTGTCAAAATCAACAACAATCTGTATGTTAGGAAATAAACCCCATTATGTCAGGATTGTTAAAATGTGTTTACAGTCCCTAGATCAGAGGCGTTAGCATTTCAGTATAAGCCTGTACATCCACACATGAGTATGCACAGACTGTTTCTAACAATGCTGCTACAACCCACTCAACTTTACACTACACTTTCTCACAATCCAACCCTTTTGCAAACATAAAAAATCAATTAAAAAAATATTTTAAGCTGAACATTAAAATACAACAATAAAGATCATCATCTTATACTGTAAATACATAAATCAATAACTTTTCTGTCTCACACAATGGCTGATGCTATGCCTGTCTGAAGGGAAAAGAGCAGTAAATCACCTCAGCCATTATACAACTTGATGTTTACGACCATGTGATCTGGGTATTGGTTTAGACACCAGACCATGCAAGTGTATTCAAATATCATCTGTTATACAAGAGCTACCTGGCTTTATTTTAGAGTCAGAGAAGGGACAGCCATGAGTGAAAGGGATAGCCACATAATAAAATAACTAGTTTATGTGAAAATCCGAGAAGACCAAACCCCAAAGATTGAAGAAGATGGTGCTAGAAAGATACTTCTTATTAAGCCTGCACAAAAAAACCTATGTATTGTATGGCACACAATGTTATGCTGTCAATGTTTGTTCAAAACATGGTACAATAGCATACAGTGATCAATCAAGTGGTGTGATAATACAAAGATTATAATGCATTACAATTTCTACTGTTTAAAACGAGTGAAAGAATGTGTACTGCAATTCTAAATTTGTCAAAATAAGTGAAATCTTTTTCACAACAACTGAGCTTCTAAGGGCCATTAAAGATGCAAGGATTATTTAATTGCACCGGGTTTTATTCCATACGGCTCAGTCTCTCACTGCAAAGAGGCTGGTCACCTGACAAATCACAATCACTGTCTCTGCACATTGGGCATCCCCTTGTGTGCTTAGTACTCTGATACAGCAGCCACTCCAAGATACCTCTACTAATTGTTCTCAAGAGAAGATGGTTATAGTATCTCCTGTCTTTACCTCAAAGATGACATAGATGTGGTTAACCAAGCTCAACTCCACGGTCACACAATCCTGTTAGCTAAGATATTGGCCATTATCCCCCAACCTAGTCCATACAGTGTTGATGATATCAGCTCTACCTGATATATATATATACTGCAAATAACATAAAATCCTAAGCTTGAGAGAAATCCCCAAAAATCTTCGGAAATCTTGTACTCATGAAAAAAAAAAATGATGTAGAAACAAAATGCAGACCACAAATTTTAGGGTGTGAGGCAACTAGCTAAACAGTTCTGTCTTGATGGCCCCTATTTAGTTTACTTTACTTAGCACCCAGTTGATTTTCTCTACATGAACCCTAAGATGTTCTAATAAAAATAGCTGTTTTCTTCCTTGTATTTAGTCAAAGTCGCACCAACAGAAAAAAAGGTTGTCCTGATAGCAGACAAAATATTCTAAGCAAGACTTCTGTGCCTCTTTAAAGTCTGTACTATACCAGGAGGTCAGTGAAACCAGTGACTGCCTTGATAAAATGACAGTAGATCAAATTCCAAAATATGGTAGTTATAAAATTCTTTCAATAAGTGTAAAAATAATGGTCTGTTTTAATGCCAGTAAGACAATGAACATATTACGCTAGACCATTCAGCACTGCCGTATCACAAAATATATCCAGAAATAATTAATGAAAATAATGTTTATTTTGGGTTAAGAATCAAAGTACTAATTACTTCTTGAAACATGGCAAACTGTATGCACGTGACAGTGATAACAAGCTGGGTTGTGTCAATGTTTTTTTAAAATCAAGTGAACGACAATAGGAATGGGTAATGGGGTCTTATAATCCAACAGTGTGTATAGCAGGTATTTCAAAGACAGGAGAATTGATCTCACTGCACCAGTTTTTATCACATCTGGCTCGGTTTGTCTCTACACAATGGCTGATTGCCTGCCTAGAACTCTGCACAACGGCTGGTTGCCCTCCTAGAACACTGCACAAAGTATACACCCCACAGATTCAGCAACAATCCTCAGGAATCATGCACTCACAACACAGACCAAACCTGAACTCACAACCTTCAGATAGCAAGATGATGGATGACTAATATTTCATCAAGGTTATCCCCATAAAACTATAAATGAATTCATTAGTTTTTTGTTTTTTTTTCTAAGCCATAACAGAAGTGCAAAAGCTTTTGGATAGTGCAGGAATACAGAGTGTGGAAAAAAATTGAATTCACCTTATATATCAAGAAATGAGAAACAAAACACCAAAACATGGTGTTACAACTAGGGCTGTACCGAATAGTGATTTTTACTATTCGGCCGAATGCGAATAGCTGGACCAACTATTCGACCAAATGCGAATAGTGAATCATCATCATCATCAGGTGCTTTGCTGACCGGCATGGGTGATTATGCCTTGCCACAGTCTGCGATCTCCTGCAGCGTATCAGTTCGTGTGCCGACACACCTCAATGTCATGCAACAAGACTGTCAACAATCTTCTCTTGTTGTCTTCCTCTATACCTCCTTCCACATATCTTTCTAGTGGTCACCACATGTTCCATTTTCCCTCATCTTATAACATGGCCGAAAAATGATGACTGTCTCCTTCTGATGTCTGTGAATAGTTGTCTTCGGGCTCTTGCCTCTTGCAAAACCTCTTGGTTGCATTTTTTTGGGGGTTCTGTCCAAGGTATGTAAAACCAAATCTCTGAGGCCTCAAGAAATTGTTTGGCCTGCCTACCGATTGTCCAGGACTCACAGCCATATGTTAAAACTGGATGTATGTAGCAAGCAAGAATTTATTTTATAATCTTCAATGACAAAGATATATTGCATAAGATGTTCTTCATTGTATTAAATGCAGTTTTTGCCTGTCCTATTCTATTTCTTATTTCAGTAATGCATTTTCCATCTGATGTTATCCATGTGTCCAGACACTTAAATTTCTGTACTTGTCCCAAAATAAAACTATTGACTTTTATTACACATTTAAGAATAATTTTTTTCTTTGATACCACCATTACTTCTGTCTTCCCACTATTCAAACTGAGGCCCATACTTCCACTTTCGAATAGTGTATAAATTAGATCTAAAAAAAAAACCATAATGTCAAATGTACGCTGAAATTGTACTTCACAAAATGTAGTACAGAATAGTAAACATTTCATATTTTGCATTCTTCAGTCAGTCAGTCTGTGGTAACTAATACCTAAAAATGAAAGTATTCTTAGTTTTATAACAAGTAACTAAACTTGTAAATTGTCACTGACAGCTTAGTTGATCCATGAAAGCGGCATTAGCTTTAAAAAATTTTTTTCTATGTTGTCAGCATTTAGGCAGCTTCTTGTCTCACTGAAGGTATTTCCAGCTGTACTAAACAGATGTTCACTTGGTACGCTCGTAGGTGGTGCATAAAGATAACGCTTGACAGTATGAACCAAGGTGGGAAATTTTGATATGTTCATTTTCCACCAGTCACGAAACGGGTGTAAGGTAACCACTATTCGTATTCGGCCCGACCGCAACTATTCGGCCGAATACCGAATAGTTATTAGGTCCACTATTCGGCCCCGAAGCGAATATTCGGTACATCTCTAGTTACAACTGCAAGGAAAAACTAAACCAAGCCAATAAATGTAAATATTTGAGGGGCAATCATAAACACAGAGGAGGCAATGAAGAGGAGCAAAAGTTTAAGGTAACCACTATTCGTATTCGGCCAAATACCGAATAGTTATTAGGTCCACTATTCGGCCCCGAAGCGAATATTCGGTACATCTCTAGTTACAACTGCAAGGAAAAACTAAACCAAGCCAATAAATGTAAATATTTGAGGGGCAATCATAAACACAGAGGAGGCAATGAAGAGGAGCAAAAGTTTAAGGTAACCACTATTCATATTCGGCCCGACCGCAACTATTCGGCCAAATACCGAATAGTTATTAGTTCCACTATTCGGCCCCGAAGCAAATATTCGGTACATCTCTAGTTACAACTGCAAGGAAAAACTAAACCAAGCCAATAAATGTAAATATTTGAGGGGCAATCATAAACACAGAGGAGGCAATGAAGAGGAGCAAAAGTTATGATAATTTATAGAAGGTCTGAGACAATAAATGGACTTTTGTATCACACAACAATACAGGGACAGAATAAAATGTTTTATAAACACACACATATATATATATATACAGAATAAAGAAGGTTACTGTTTTATATTTCTAAACCTGTCTTCATCTGTCTTTGTTTTTTATAAATAATCTCTCCAGATGTCACAAAATATTACAGCTTTTCCCCCCATAAAGTCACAAACATACTCACTCCCTCTTTTTGATACTGTTATCTGTAACATCCTCATAACAATATCATCAATGACATTCATGCTCTGTTCAAAACAACATTTATGTGGCTTCAAGAAAAGTGTTCACTGCTGTTAAAAAAGAAATAAGTTGTACCCATCCATTTTAACTCCGGGTCCCAAGGAATTCATCACATGCCAAGCAGTTGCTACCTAGACAGCCAATCAGCGGGTGACACATCCAGGTTTTTAATTTACAACTGGCCAATATAACAACGTAAACTGACAGTTTTGAATGGTATTTCCTGCCAGTTCTTTGTGTCTGATTTCACATATGTTTACTATTAGGCATATTCAAAATGTAGTTATAGGCGTAACATTTAGCATGTTTGTAAGCTTTACCGAGTTACTGTCTATGTAAAAACAATATGGCCTGCAAGCAGACTTTTTCATGCAGGTGAACAAGATTTATGACTTTAGAAGCCTCATGTTTAAATAAACCACACACTTTTTAGATTTATTCGAAGCTAGAAAGTTAAGAAGCAGACTTGTTTCAGTCACTGATAGAGTCAAACTTTGATGAGGGATAGCTCTAATATATATAAGGGTAAGTAAATAAGTAAGTCAAAAATGGTTATTTAAAACAAGAAAAAAATAAAGACAACAACTTGAAAACCATTAATTTTTTCACATACACAGTCCCTTTATTTTTCAACATAATTTCCACAAATATTGATGCACTTGTTCCATCGTTTTATCAGTCCTCCCAAACCTGCTGCACAGAGCTGCGTACATTATTTTCTAAATCACATTTTCACTTCACATTCAACTTCTTAGTAATTCGTAAAATGTCCCCTCGCCAAGGTGGGTTTTCAGTGGTCCAAAAAGTGGAAATCGCTAGGGGCTAAGTTGGGGCTGTAAGGTGGATGTTCCAGAAGTTCCCACCCTAGATGGTTGATTTTCTCCTCAGTTAACCGAGCCGTATGTAACCTGGCATTGTCATGAAGGAGAAGTAGCCCTCTAGTCAGCAGGCCTGGACGCCGAGTGTCCTTGAGAAACATTTTTTTTTAAACCCAGCTATGCACCGCTTTATGGGATAAACATTTGTAGGCATAAACAGTAGGCATTTCCATATGAATGTTCTTTGCAGGCAGCCCTTTTGCTGCCCCCCCCCCCCCCCCCAATGCATAACAGCATGTTGCTCTTTGAGAGTACAGTCACCATTTTGTTTCTGTGCTGCAAATGAGCATGCAACAACTAGCGCCACCTTACAAACAGAGACATAAAGTTTAATGTTGCTGTCACCTAATGACACCTTTAGAAACCATCCACTATATTTTCCTGCCATCCCATAATCATTTGTAACTTACTTATTGACTTCCCCTCGTACCTGACACAAAGCCTACAATGGTAACATAAAAGAATAAATAAATATTAGGGAAAAGGGTAATATTCTTCAGCATCAGTTAGGTCTAGTGCGATTTCCTTTTTATGTGGGAATATATGATATAAAATTACTGGCAAACTGACTGTTATATAAAGTTAATTTTTGTTGTTGAAAATTTTTACTGCTTTCCGAGGTCATGGTGCTCTGTTATGATGTTTTAACAGTTTTTCTGGAACGAGATCTAACTGACAGATTGTGTTTATATTTTTTTAAAAAATACATTACTAAGTGGCTCATATTCATCTGTGGTTGATTCTTTATAGATTTTATCGAGTTTTTCTTGCCATGGTGATAAGTAGAAAATTATTTTTTTTTTCCTAATTTCTCTAAACATACCATTTGTTTATTTACTAACAATAAGCTACCAACACAATTTATTTTTTAGCAGTATTTGGCTATCCTCCAAATAACGGGCGGTAAAGATGGCGGCCGCAAAATATCCTGAGGAGCCACAGTCACGTGTCGTCAGGATATTTTACGGCCACCATCTTTACCACTCGATATTCGGAGGATAGCCATGTTGAGCAGCAGTTGAATTAGTATGGTCTGTTTTAATGTGTAACACTTGTGAATGTTCAAAATGGCAGAACCACCCCTAGGCATCTGATGCTAAACCCCCTGGGTTAAGGTGTGTTTGAGATTAGCTGTTGAAAAACATAATACACTATCAATTGATTAATGTGTACTGCATCATCATGATTGACATCAATACCATGTTTACAAACCACCTATGGCCCCATTGGCCAGGGGAAAAGTGGGGGACAGGGGGGGGGGGGGTGGACTGACTGCTCTAGCAAAACAAGTGTGTCTTAAAAGTCAAATAATAATTGGTTTAGAGGTGTTTCTTTTTAAATCGAAGTACATCTGCTATTATTGAACCAACAGTCTGCAAACAAATAAGCCATAACTTTCTTCCAACGGAGTTTACAGTTTCAGTTACGTTACAGTCAGTAATAGTAATTAACTCAGACATAAAACTATACAACTCAATTTTACTACTACGTCTATGTCTTAGTATTACTAACTATTTACTGGGTTTTCTGATATTTAAGCTCAGTATTTACCACTGTAATTCAAAATTTTAATTACATAACTATAACTGATAACTGTCATACATTTATACAAGAGCATACAACGCGTGTTCGGATTGTTATGTTATAATTGACATTGACAATAATAATAATTATAAAAATAATCAAAAACTGAAAAACAAACAAGCTGGGGACGCTGAAGCTTTAAATTTAAAGGTCCTTTGAAAGTCGCTATATTCAGTTATCACTACCTACCATTATTGTCGTGAAGCTTCTCGAAAATATTCGACTAGAATGTTGAACAACGATCTGCGTGCCTGTTATCAGCAAGGCGCTGGGCGACAACAACCTGAAGAACATGGCCAGGCCAATCTGTTACTGATAGCGACCTGTCCGTGTTCAATCTGCCCCACTACACGCCCGGACAGACTACCAGCGGTTCTCAAAATGTTTATGTCAAAAGTCAGAACTCACCGTTGGTGTTCAGGTGAACAAGAATAGACCAACCACCTTTCCAACAAGCATGTCATAAGAGTGGATTAACTGAGGACTTCCTGCGAAGTCGAAATGCATCTGCCTGAGGGGCAAGGAATCAACAGTCTGCATACAAATAAGTCTGATCGGTTTGTACACAGCTTCTAGAACGAGACTAAAGTCCACAAGAGGAGTGACAACCAGAACTTTCCGCCGGAGTTTACAATTAGTGAACGCGAAGGAGAAGATAAAACACAAAAACTAACAGGCCTGTATATTTCTCTCCTCTCTCTCTCTCTCTCTCTCTCTCTCTCTCTCTCTCTCTCTCTCTCTCTCTCTCTCTCTCAGCAATTAATAAAGCAACCCCTTCATTTATTGGAGTTTGAGATTTTAGTAGGCAATTGGGCACTCTTCCGAATAACGGTGCCTTATTATTATTCAAAAACAAAAAATCCAATTCAGGGCCCGCCACACAAGGCGATCAGCTACCCAAACAACTGCAGCGGACATCGAACCCCAGTAAGTTGATATTGTGAAACTGCGTTAACAATCAAGAGGTTTTTAGTTTATTGATAACGTTACATTGGGGACGCTCATACTGATGCTCGGTCTCTATCAGCAGATACAAAAATAATTTAGATAAAATCCTGCTCCCACTGTCATCAATGAATTTGTGGCGAGAATATTTCAAATTTCATGAAAAAGCGTGCACATAATTTTTCACTTAGGCCTGTATAATGCTGTCCATGATTCACTTGCATGCATCACGGTTGATGATTAATCGCAAACATTGTGTTCAAAACCCCCACTTTTCCCTCGTCGGTTCCAAAGTCAGCTGCGGAAAATATTTACAAGAAAGAAGCACGATAAGGTAACTTGAATATTTTTGTTTCACTGGAGACGTATCGTCGAAGTTGATGCTAGCCCCATATTTTCAACGACCTATCTAGACTGGCTGATCGATATGGCTAGGCCGTTTTTTCTTCCAAGAATCTTTCCTACTATCATTTTTTTTTTTAAATCTGGCCTTATTATAGGCACCATTCTTTGAATCCTTCTGTAAAATACATTTTTCAGATAGCACCTTTTTTTTTTTTTATTTCTTTGAAAAAAAAAAAAAAATATTTAAAAAAACATAGCAAACAACCAGTTTTAGGCTGCATCGACTCAGGGGTCCCTGTCAGTTAAAAAACATGCTGAAAAAAATGTTAGTGTAAAGCAAAAGCAAAGGATATATATCAGTTGATTCGGGCATATAATGCTAGATTTAACATTTGTATAGACCAACTGGCATTCTATGGGTGATGTAGTCAACATCGCGATTATAGCCTTTGCTTCTCAAGACAGATTACGTGACCCATGTTAGGCAGGCTTGACGAGGCAGCCACGGGGTTTTTTATTTCTTTTTTATTTTAGATGAATCCGTTACGGTATTCTGGTTGACTGTCATAATTTTGGGAAATTGTCGGAATGTCTTACCTTCTCAGACAAGCACGAAAAATGGGAGTTTGTATTGGCACGAATTCCTCCCCGTCTTGTTTTTAATCCCGTTCGTTCATGAACATTATATGAAAGTTTAAAAAACGTGCGTCTCATTTTGGGTATGTGGTATCAATTCAACGGGAAAACCTAGAAGCCTTATTCAACCTGCTAAGAAGTAGCTTAATAATTATGGCACATTGCTATATAAAATACTATTATGGGTTTCAGAAGCCATGCTCTCACACTTTAACAGGTGTCTTGAAAACTCCTGTACGAATCAACACATATTTTTGCATGCGGCTTTCGATTGGCAATCTTCTTATGATTTCCTATTTCACTATTGCAAAGGTGCTGCTTTTTTCATAAAGCTGCGAATCCCCCCCCCCCTTTTTTTTTAGTTTGTGCTTTCTTTGACAAACAGTTTTGCACCGTAAAAATACAACGTACAGGAATTGACACTTGCATAGAGTTTGTTTGGACATAGGTTCCTATTTGTAATGATGCGTGTGATTATTTTGATAGCCTATTCCGCATACAATAGACAATCAAAACTCACGGGAGATTAACGCCGGAGATGACTACATGAGACCGAAATGCTTACGAAATGTCTGCTATTTTATGCTTTGAAAAGTTCCTGTCACTGTAAGTATGCTGTTTGCTTTAAATCAGTGCCTCTTTTTTTCACGTACCGCAAGTAAGGCAAATTAAAACTAAATGTTTGTTTACATTAAAAAAAAAAAAAAAAAAAAAAAAAAAAATTCTTGCAAGGACACGATCGGTTGCATGCCAGATTTCAACAACTTACACCGAACCCTTAGTGATTATGATTATTATTATCGTCCCCATGTAGGATAAATTTTTCTTTATTTTGACGCCCCACCCTGGCTCTTACCAAGGGCCGGCCACCATATAGCCAGGCCTGAAATATGGCCTAACGGCTGAACTCAGTTTCCGGGACCTCTTAACGGATGATCCTCATCCACATGGTGGCACTTTGTGTCATTGGGTGTTTATCGCTTGTGTGATGTCCTGGTGGGGTAAAATGTACAACAACAACAACAACAACAACTACTACTACTACTACTACTACTACTACTACTACTACTACTACTACTACTACTACTACTACTACTACTACTACTACTACTACTACTACTACTACTACTACTACTACTTTTACTACTACTACTACTACTACTACTACTACTACTACTACTACTACTACTACTACTACTACTACTACTACTACTACTACTACTACTGCGAACTCTTAGTGAGGTACAGATTATTACAGTTAGGAACCACTTGTGGAACGGACTATACTTTAGCACACATTGTTTTCCTGAGGTATATTATTAAGTTTGTATCAGCAATATCGCCTTCAACCCTTCCAGGTTACAACTAGGACATAAGGCGTTCTTATCTGATAACGTTATCCACACAACATTTCTTTCAACAGTTTAGAATCGTAAACAGAAAATATTAAATAATACCCTCTTAACAATTTACAAAACCCATCAACAGAATGAAAGAGCCGCATTAGATCAGCTGTTAGCAACTTTGCCTGTCCGTCCCGTTTTAATGTTGTTACACCCATAAAGATAGCATTTCTGTCATTGTCGTTGGCATAGCATTCCACACACTCTTTCTGTGTAAAAATAAAATATACTTTTTTAAAGTCACACACACACACACACACACACACACACACACACACACACACACATATATATATATATATATTATATATATATATATATATATATATATATATATATATATATATGGATATACCATATATACCCAAACAACAATTGAAACCCATCCATTTATGTTTCATTTTGCACCCCTGTGAGAACTGCAGTGATACTTCGTATCACGAACCTAATTAGTTTTTTGATTTCGTTCGCTAGACTCTTAGCTTTTGACAAGGTCTGGAAAGAAGGTCTCATAAGGAAACTGAGAAACTACAAAGTGAATGGGAATATGTACAGATGGGTGAAATCATACTTGTTTAACAGAAGAGCCCGAGTGCAGAAAGACGGACTTTGGAGCAAGAAAGTCTTGCTGCGCTATGGTGTTCTCCAAAGTGATGTCCTGTCCCCAACACTGTTTCTGGTCTTTATCAACGACCTAATTGCCGAACTACCCCATAGTATTAAAGCTGCGATGTTTGCTGACGACTTGGTACTATGGTGCACAAATACATATGCAACAGTGGCCACTCAACTGCCACAAAGATCTATTGATGCAATGGCTGTATGGGCTGATAAATGGTATGTCAGCATCCAAATAGACAAGTGTAGCGCCACTCTCTTCACCCTCTCCCCAAAACAAACATCAGGCGTCATAAAAAACAAAAACCACATTACAAAAGTTAGACAAGGTACAAAATCAAGCGCTCAGAGTCTTAACAGAAGGGATGAAATCAACACATATAGCTGCGATGGAGAAGATGGCGATGACTCCAAAATTTACAGAACGAAAAGAATTTAAGATACTAATATAATCAGAAAAGTTTCTTAGCATGCATGAACACCCTATGAAAGAAAGATTCCAAAATCTAGCAATAGGGCGACTAAAAAGAAGCAGTTTCATCCACCAGGCCCAACAGCTCTGCAAGCAAACCAATGATCTGCCTGCAACTGATAGCCTCTTGAATGCCATTCCAGATCAGACCCCTTGGAAAGAGGATTATAAGTTGTCAATACACATCCAGACAGAAGTAAAAGGAGTATTCGACAAGGAAGAACAAAACAGTGTGCAACGTAAAACAGCCACCCTCGCTCTACTTGATGACGAATACCCACATAATCTGTGGGTTCGTGTCTATACGGATGGATCAGCAGAAAACGCAAGCGGAAATGGAGGAGCAGGAGTGTAGATTGAGCATCCAAAAATACTAGATATACAGCCAAAATAATTACAGGAAAGTACTGCAACAACTATCATGCAGAAGTTCAAGACATCAAAAAAAAAGCAGCCGAAAAACCGTTAAATATACGTCATATTTTACAACCCGTGCTATTTCTTCAGGCACTCCAACTGGAAAACTACTGGTATACAAACACTACTCTCCAAACTAGGTAGTCGGTGTAAGCTAACTATGCAATGGATTCCATCCCACTGTGGAGTTTCCGGAAATGAAAAAAGCTGATAAACTAGCTAACAAAAGTGCAAATAAAAAAAATAAAAACCTGACGTACCAGTCTCTTATCTCCCTCCCCCCCCCCCCCCCCCCCCCAAAAAAAAAAAAAAAAAAATCAAATCAATCAGAAAGCACCAAAACCAGCACAAGACGATTACCATTTCATGGAAAGACCAGAGAAAGTCATTATTATACACCTTAGAACAGGACACAATCGACTTCGCAGCCACATGTACACAAAATTTAAAACCGGCGAATCAGCCATGTGTACATGTGGATTTGTACCTAAGACAACCGATTATGTCCTCCAAGACTGTCCCAAATACAACATATGAAGGCAAAACTTTTGGCCAAGAGAAACATCGGTGCAAGTCAAACTTTACTTCTCGCTGAGTGAATTACAAAAGACAGTGAAGTTTATACTAGAGACAACATTGCAGTTATAGCTAATTAATTTCAAGCGAAGGAAAGAAGAAGAAGTTCGCTAGACAAAATGTTCACGATCTGAATGTTTCCCCTTACACTGAAATTAGTGCAAATCCAATTAATTTGTTTGGCTGCCCCACAGAATACTTTCTGAAAGTCGCATCCGTAATAACGTCGGCCAGCATTGTAGGTATTACTTGTATTTTCTCTTGTTTGTATCATGGGAAGTGTTTCAATTGCTGATTTGGTGGTTGGTGTTTTCTCTAGTTTGTATTCTGGGAGGTGTTTCAACTGCTGAATAGGTGGCTGGTGTTTTCTCTTGATTGTATCCTGGGAAGTGTTTCAATTGCTGACTGGGTGGTTGGTGTTTTCTCTTGTTTGTATCCTGGGAAGTGTTTCAATTGCTGATCTGGTGGCTGGTGTTTTCTCTTGTTTGTATCATGGGAAGTGTTTCAATTGCTGAATAGGTGGTTGGTGTTTTCTCTTGTTTGTATCCTGGGAAGTGTTTCAATTGCTGATCTGGTGGCTGGTGTTTTCTCTTGATTGTATCCTGGAAGGTGTTTCAACTGCTGATCTGGTGGCTGGTGTTTTCTCTTGATTGTATCCTGGAAGGTGTTTCAACTGCTGATCTGGTGGCTGGTGTTTTCTCTTGATTTTATCCTGGGAATTGTTTCAATTGCTGGTTGTCTGGCTGGTGTTTTCCAAAATAGCGATCCAGAGACATTTGTCTTTTTCTGCGTTCGGTATTTTACCCAACTCACACACACGCACATATGCTCCATTGAAAAAGAAAGTTGACACTTCATATTTTCTTCAATTGTATTAGAGCCAGAGGTAAGGCAACGATACAAGTGGGATGTTAACACCAAGAGAAGGAAGAACAACCGACTGAGAAAGTGTACAAACACGGCAAGAAACAGAGAATATTTGAAATCTACTATAACCAACCTTCACTGTGGATACTGTAGTTTATTAACTGATAATAGATGACAGTCCACGGATATAATATACAATGGTGCCTCAGATCACGAACGCCTCTAGTCATGAACAAATGGTCCACGAACACAATTTCCGATCAAATGGTAATTCGACCGGCAAACATCTCTCGGCTCGCGAACAGTATTAGTTAAATTCCGGTTTTCGCACTGTGAACATTGTTTCTTGTTGCGTTGTTCTTGGTAAAAGGAGAAAAAAATGCATTAAATTAACCTTTATTATGGCTCGCAAGCATGTTGAATGTGTTAGTGAGAGTGTTGTAAAGAAGCTTGAACATGTTACACTAGAAACGGAAAAGGAAATAACTATGCATGAGAATGGTGTTCGTTGTTTCTGATCTGGTCAAGCTATGGCTAAAGCACGACCAGCTCCAGCTGGAGCCGGTCGTGGCTAAAGCTACGATCTGTACTGTCTTTGGCCAAGGTGTAAGTCTGATAGAGACTGTGAGGGAAAGAGACTGTAAGGGGGAGAGACTGTGAGGGAGAGAGACTGTGAGGGAGAGAGACTGTGAGGGAGAGAGACTGTGAGGGAGAGAGACTGTGAGGGAGAGAGACTGTGAGGGAGAGAGACTGAGGGAGAGAGACTGAGGGAGAGAGACTGAGGGAGAGAGACTGTGAGGGAGAGAGACTTTGAGGGAGAGAGACTGAGGGAGAGAGACTGTGAGGGAGAGAGACTGTGAGGGAGAGAGACAGTGAGGGAGAGAGACTGTGAGGGAGAGAGACAGGGAGAGAGACTGTGAGGGAGAGAGACTGTGAGGGGGACAGATGGAACGCTAGTAAACGAGATTGTGACCATGGGCGAGAGTTTAAGTTTGCAGGTCAAGAGGATGTGATGGAGCTGGTTGAGGATCACAGACAAGAACTCAGCGCATAAGAACCTGTTGAGTTACAACGTGAACAGGGTGGTGAACTGATACATGACAAGGCAGATGTGGTCAGAGCCCTTTGGGAACAAGTAACCAAATCAGTAGAGAAACTAGATTATTATGGGCTGGAGAGAATGATGCACTAGGGTGTGACCAGAGAGTTCGGCTGGCACACTACGCTCATGGGAAAGGCACGAGGGACATAGAGCCGGACTACGACAGGCACCATTAGTATTGGAACTCTGCACAGGCTGCTGAGGATGGGGACGGAGCGCGTATGGGAATGCCCCGAGTGCTGTAATGTCAATGCTTAACACAACTCAACTCAGCGCTAACAAGTGAAAGTTATGCAGGAGGACCACTCAGGAGAGTATGACAATAAAGTGATACATGTTTTAAGTACACATAACAAATAGATTTGTAGCCATTGGAGTGGAGTCCGGGTTTTCATTGAGAAGCACCATTTTAAGAAAACTGTGACTAGCAGAGTATGCGACATTTTAAATGACAATGTGATGTCCTATTTTCGGTAAATTATCCAAAGCAGAAAAAGACAAATGCTTCTGGATCGTTATTTTGTGAGAATACGAGCCACAGAAACAGTCATTGAAACACTTCCCAGGATACAAACAAGACAGACAACACAATTAATACCTGCACTATTGGCCAGCGTTCTTAGGGATGCGATTTTCAAAAAAAGTTTTTTTTTTTAATGGGAAAGCAAACAGATGAATTTGATTTGCACTAATTTCAATGTGGGAAAACATTATTCGGCTCACGAATGCTTCGTCTGATGAAAGAAATCAAAGAATTAATTAAGTTTAGGACCTGAGGTATCAGTCTTGTTCTTACCGAGGTGGAAAAGACAACACGAACTGAAGGAACAGTTGGACGGCTAATTTTGCAATTGAAAATACAGTTTAACAGTTTGTTCACAACTAAAGTTTCTTTGTTTGGGGGAATGCTTTTAGAAAACTAATAGCTTCATAATCATAACTGGAACTAATTTGTACTAAAATACACATAGGTAGCTTTAGAGATACTGGAGATTGTCATATCAGGCTAAAAAACAAACAAAAAAACTGTCTTGCTCTACGAGTGTTGAGGATGACCTTTGTACCTAAACGTAGTGCGCGTTTCAGGAGATTGCGGGTGTTTACATACCGATGGAGTAGGAAACTGTTATCAACAACATGATTATATAACAGACACATATCCGACAAAGAACAACGTGGCTAAGTTTCGAAAAAAAAAAAACTCTGTGGGTTGTAGTTTGTCACAGTCTCTATGAGAGTGCAAAGTCTGCAGGCAATGTCACATAGACATCTGAATGTTTAATGTTGAATTAGGAATCGACATCACAGCACTCGGGACACTCCCATAAGTGCCCCGTTCCCATCTTCAGCAGCAGCAGCATTTCCGATGGCAGCAGTAGCCGTTTGATTGTATATCCGTCTCATCCTTCCCCTGAGTCTTGAGCGTCGGCCACATCCCCTGGTAACTCCTCGCAGCGCCATTCTTCTTAGACCGTAATGATCTATCTATGCATACGCACTGTTCACTCTTTCCAAAAGGGTCCTCATAATATCTGGCTTGTCATACATCAATTCACCACCAAGTGGTATAGAACCGGCCAGTCGATCTGCTTGCTCATTTCCCAACACACCTGTATATCCTGGAGAAAATATCCATAGGATGCTAACTACCCGGGACCTCTGAAGTGAGGCTTGCATACACATCTGAATGCAGCTGAAATAGTCGTTCACTGCGTGGGTTACTACTCACGAAAAGACTTGAAAAAAAAATATAATAAAAAAAAACAGACATGTCTTTACCAGCACTAATAGAAAGAAACAGAAAAATAGAAGGACACGCTGGACAAAACAACAATTGAAAGCTATAGTTAGAATGCGAGGACTCAAACGTCACATCAAGACTACGAAACCACCTCCTTTAGATACAAATGTAGCAAGACGTAAAACCAACTAGGCATCCGGCATGGTATTTTGATTCCCGGCAATGCAACTATAGCTCTCTATTCTTATTTTGCCTAATGTGTTATTCTATATTTCTACGTATTTTTATAAGTGCTGATCAAAACATGTCTTTTTGTTTATTATATATAATATTTCTACGACCTCAAGGGTTACCAATCTGCTTATTTCTAACAAGAATGAAGAAAGTTTAAATTTTGTTTTCCTATATATATACAAATGCACGGACCTGTCCAAATGTTACACAGTCAGTCTGCCGGGAAGTGCCCAGTATAACATAAAATGCGACTAGAAAGTTAAAAAAAAAAAAAAAAATTAAAAGACGTGCACGAATACAACCGAACGCGAAGACAACAGTTTTTATCAACGGAGTACTAAATACAACATTAACTGTAAATGAAAACTTAACGGAAAAGACATGAGACCAAGAAGTATGTAATGGGGTTTGGGGTAGAAAAGGGGGGGGGGGGGGGTGGAATTTTGAATACGAAGGGCTATAATACGAAACGTAATAAGTAGTTTAAAGTTTGAACAACGGACCAATATCATAGCACACGGGTAGTAACCTATAAGTACTCCGTTCTTCTTCTAACTCAAGTCCGAAGAAGCTCAGCACAGTGCACATACTCTGCATTTACCATGTGGGCATATCTCTGGATTGTTCCGGGACTGTTTGTTTGTTCACCTGTTTTTCAAATGAGACAGTGAGGGGCATTACATTTGATTTTCACTGGCACAGGAACGGAGCAAGTATGACGAACCCCGACTGCAGTCAAGGTGAAACCTCAACTGACATTTTTTTAGTGTTTACTGGATAGACTAGGTATTGTTTTGTTGCACTATAGCACATGTATTTACAGATCTAACACCACAGCTGTATAAAAGACCTGGCTAATGGTGACACCTCTGTTGTTAAAGGAATGTCAGTTTGTTTATTCTATTATCCTACTCTTTAAATGTCGGCTCTGTGGCTAAGTCGATGCCAACGCTTCGTATGCCGGGATGCCGGGTTCGATCCCAGCTGCGGGCCATGCGCCTTGCGTTGGTTTCGACAGTGGTATCAAGAAAGTCGACCGTCCAAAAAGCAATGGCAAACTACTGGACGTAAATTTGCCTAGAAAAACCACTCAACAGCCAGGTGCTGTTGGGGTTGGTGCTGCAAAGTCCTGTAAATGATACACAACTAACCAACCAAGTCTTTAAATGGGAGATTTAAAGGATCGTATGTGTGCTTGTTCTGATGAGCTGTATACATCTGGGGTTGGTTCTGCAATGTTTTGTAAATGATACGCAACTAACTTTAAAAAAAAAAAAACATAATGGTATTATTCTCAGATAAGACATCTCTAGAGATAGTATCTGATAGAAATTGGCCGCCATTCAAATGTGGGAGGTGTACTGAGAGAGGGAAAGAAACACAATCTGTTTAATCTTTTTAGTAGCCCTGGTTGTGTTTATAAGTAGTAAGCTCAAAGACTTCCTTGCCTACACCTCAAAAGAGGCGTAAACAGATAGTTTTGTGATTGTTTGTTTTGTCAGTCTTTTACTGTCTGATTCTTTTAAAATTAAACAATTTGGAGAGAATTTGGCTGTAATGGTTTCTAATGATTCTACAGATGTGGTGGTGTCTCGGACATAAACGCAGATGTGGACATGTTCCAATGATTATAGCCATCGTTGATGTAATTTCCTACTTAGAACACTTATGTTCATTATACTGTTTCCTTGGGATGAGCCATGCTCGGCTCGTATGTCAATGGCAGTTATTTTTGTTTTGGGTGTTATGTTAATGAATGCTGCTGCAAGTAACTAGTGATTACATAATGTCAGGAGAATGATTTTGTTTCAGGTGGCTATTGCCAGTGACATGACGGAGGGTGGACCAGGAGTTAAAGAGGGATTGGTTGACAATGATCGCTTTCTTTCTTTCTTCCTTTCTGTCCCTGTGTCTTTTTGTGACCTTATTTGTCTGAGACTTTGGAATATTATGAGCATACTGTGAAGGTAGTATGTTTTAGACGAACCAATTAGGTTTTTTAAAACAATCAGTGTCTTTTATATACTTACTTGTTAATTTGCTTTACCGTTACTGACTCTCTAATTTGGTTTTCCAACTATAGTTTTTGATAATAAACTTTGGTTATTTAACATTCAGCATTGACGGCAGATTTTTACATTGCATATACATTTCCACAGCTTGGTGACTTTCCTGTTGCACTTTGAAAGCAAGGAAATAGCTGCGTACTTACCTTTATCGAGCAGCTTTGTAACCGTTTTCTGATAGGTAACTCCTTTTCACAAGCGGTATCTGGATCGTGGCTATTTCACACTTATTCAAAATCTCTGTCTTCTAATACATAATGGAACTCTTCGCTTAACTCGACCTAGATCTGCTCGCTTTTCTTTGTTTCATGGTTAGAATGCTGTATACCATTATCTTTTCATTCCGTTCACTATTGAGATTGCCAGAAAGGATTTTTGTTTGTTAATGTACAGGGCTGACGTCCTTAAATATCTGTGATTCTGCTGACTTTCTGGCCTAAAGCAACCTTGCGTTCTTTCTCTCTCCTTTAGTTAGTTAGTGTTGGTTAATTGCTTTATTTTTAATTATTTGTTTTTGTTGAATCATGACAGGCTAGAAAGAATGATGCAATTTGGAGTGACCAGGCAATTTGATGGACACTCAGTGCCCACACATGTAAAGAACACAAAAAAAAAAAAAAAAAACTTAAATAAACTTGTTAATGGCGTAGAAGTATAAAGGGAAATGATCGTCAAGAACAAAATATGTTAATCATGCGTGGTCACAGAATAAAATAGAAAAAAAATTAAATTATGTTGATTTAATAACTTTTAATAGAAACAGATACACTATACTGGCTATATGTATTAGCGATAATAAAATTACCTTGCAGAAAAAAAGGCAAATTTTAAGTCTGATGAAAGCTGGTGCATGATTCATTTGATGAAAATGAATGCAATAATAAGACTTACAAAAAATAAATAAGATGGGAAACTGAAATTATTCTAGATGGAAGGGAAAAAAGCCCAGCAGAAACCATAATATCAACATGAGTCTTTTACAATGAAAAGACAGAAAATGACACGCAAACGTCTTTTGAAGTTTGAAGCTCATTTACACTTGCCACATTTGCGTGCAGTCTGCGAGCTAACTGTACCTACTACATGTAAACCAAATTCCCAAAAAAATTTGCTTGTAAATGAAAAATATTAATTCCATTTACCCAGAAAATGATATTGAATAGAAATGTGCAGAATACACTTAAAGCAGAGTATCCAACAATAGCAAAAAAGCAGTGATTCTGTAAAGGAGTGCCAAGAATTAAAACTGTATCTTTAAATGATTCTAGTCATCCAGTTTAATACAAGCAATGAGCATTTTCTTGTAGTCTCCACCGCACTCTTGCTCAATTTCTTCGATCAGCTTTTTCCCATACTTGGATTTGTATGCATGTTCAATCTCTTCCATGTCAATCTGCAGATAAAAAACAGTGATTTAGTCCCAGGAAATATTCCAACAGCAAATTCAATTTACTATCTGTGATCAGTTCCTAAAAGAATTTAAAATGGCGGTATCAAAATCTGTTTATGTGGCTTCTCTATTTAAATTTAAAAAAAAAAAAAAAATTAAAACATCAGCAACATAATCTATCTATATATATTTTCCATAAACACTTTCATAAACTATATTTATAAATCAACAACACAATCTGTTTAAATAGATTTTCAGTTGTAATAACGATTCCTGACCCAAATAGACAGTAATTGGGTTTTCATTGATGCTTGGTAACCTTTCACAGGCGCTAGTCTAAGTTAGAGGGGAGCGTCCTATGAGCGACCAGGTACACGGTGTGTTGTACTCGTTGGCCTGAGCGGCCGGTGACGTTGCGTATATTCTAGCCCTCTCAGACTTCAAGTACGACATGAATTTACTTCAACTGACACCGCAAAATGTTAACAATTCTGAAACCATGTGACGTAGGCTGCAGTCTCTCGTGGGACGTAGGCAGAGGCTGTGGGGGGAGGGGGTATGTGGGGTTTGGACTAGTTCTAGATCTTCAGCGGTCGTTAAAAGTGGTCACATCTTGTAATATAGAGCAAACGTCCTCGCGGTGACAGCGTCATAGACAATACTTCCTGACACCCATGTAACAGGAAGGCGCGTGTGAAGGATCAGCAAGCATGAATGAGCGACCAGTCACCGTGTGCCTGGGACGGGTGTCGTTACCAAAATCAGATTGTCTATAAAAAATTAATTTAAAAAAAAAAAGCGCCTGCAACAAAATATTGGCAGATGGATATCCGTAAACAGTAGACATTCAATACAACAGCAGCCAAAGTCATTTACATGGACTGTACATAACAAGTTTCTAGAAATATTTTTACAGCTGTTGGCGTAGGGTAGACAACCCTGAAATAGAAGAATTAGGAAGATTCACGACCAGTTCACAGACGCTAGCTAATACGTTATGATTTTTGCATTGTAGATTGTCAACTCCTGGATTGCAGTACGCAGGATTAACACCTTATAGATGAGAATTCAACATGAAAAATTACGGTAAGCCACATTCAACCAAGTTATATTGGGGCCCCTGACGGTTAATAAGTGTGTGTATGTGTATGCGCGCGCGCGGGTATGTAAAGCTCGCTCCCCCAACCCCTTTCCTCATACACACATACATATTTACAAAGGCACACACAAGACAACGCAACAAAAATGATGGAGTTTAAACATTCTCTAAAGAATGTCGAATGGTGAATGTTGAATTAAGAATCAACATTATAGCATTTGGGACACGACCATAAGCGCCCCGTCCCCGTCTTTAGCAGCAAGCGAAGAGTTCCGATTCTGATAGTACCAGTAACTGTCTGATTGTATATCCGTCTCACTTTTTTCCTCCGTTTCGAGCGCTGGCCAGATCGTCTGGTAACTCCCCACGGCTCCATTCTCATCAGACTGTAATGATCTATTTATGCCTCCGCGCAGTTTACTCCTTCCCAAAGGGCCCTCACAACGTCTATCTTGTCATGCATCAATTCACCACCAAGTGGTACAGAACGGGCCAGTCTGTCCCCCTAGTCATTTCCCAACACACCTGGAGAAAATATCCAAAGGATCTTACTACCCAGGAATCTGAAGTGGTGCTTGCTATTCCGCATGCAGCATACCTGTCTCCACCTTTCTCAACATGCTCTGCGAGTCGGTTACAATTATGGCATGTGTGTACAGCTGATTCTCAAGCCAGCGGAAAGCAGCATTTAGTAAAGGAAATGCTAGCAAGAAAACCAGCACGCCTATCTGTCTGACAGACCAGGATTAACAAATGAAACTACAACTGCGACCTTGAAAACTGCACTCAGCTCACGTTCACGCGGCGATCAGTCTGTGTTCAAACGCGTGCCTCCTGTAGATCCAGTGGTCAATGACTGCACTCCCCATTGTGAGGCGCATTTGTTAAAACTGACTTGGGTAACAAGGTCGACCTAGTCTGAATTGAAAACCAGGGAATATCACCGAGAAATCGTAACAGGTTGGGGTGGGTGGGTTGGGGGGGGGGGGTGTCTCTTGGCCTCGTTATAATTTTCTAAGGGTTGGGCTTAAGGAGCCCAATGGTCGTTTAAGTGTGCTATAATAATAATAATAATAACAACAATGTTTTTCTTGATAACATATTTGAAATAGTATAAAATACATAAACACATACTTAAAAATATAATTACGCAAAGAAACCAACAGCAAATCGACAAAATATCATGTAATCTCCGTTTGTGGGTTCCTAAGCCACGCAATGGGGAAGAACAGGGGTTTGGGGAGGGGGGGGGGTAGTGGTGAAAGACCCGTATTCCTTTAACAAGTATCGTAAACGATGAATAGTAACGGATATGTTGAAACTAAATGTCCAGATTTCGTAGCCTGACTATAAACCACAGCACAAAGTGCCAACCGAACTTTTAAAAACGGACGTAAAAGACGATGCTGTGATAATCTGACAATACATCGGTGACCGGGTTCCCCATTGGCTGGCCGGTGAGGACTTCGTCGCCGGTCAGGACAGTATTTGGGTTTGTCTCCTATAATCGCATCAACACTGCAGGAGTCCTTTTCAGGGCTGTTGGTGGCGTGCAATGCTAAGCCATTTGATATGGCGCACATTACCTGGTCACAATTATAATTTAAAGCTTCCGCTTCATGACGATTTTCTCCCGCCATTACTGTCTGTATTTGCCGCATCTGCAATGCTGGCAGAGCATGTGGGGTATCTTTGAGCCTGATGTTTAAAGACCTCATGGCTAGTGCAGACATCACAGACTACACAAGCTAGGATTTTATTTTTGCCCTTAACGGAAAAAAAAAGAAACAAAACAAGTTAGCCATTCTGAGGATTCGAACTGAGGCATACAGCTTGAGCGTTCAGCCAGCATTCCTGCATTGTGATAATCATTGATTTAATGAATTAACAATTCGGACATTTCTCTGACAATCAGAACTTGTCACATAGAAAATTAGAAGTTTTGCTAAACAAAGTGAACACAACATGAACTCTACAGATAGCAATGTTGAACATAAAGCACATTGAACATAAAGTGAACTCTGCGGACAGCAATGCTGATACAGTCAACTTACTTCAGATCTGGTGACAATGATTCTAGTCAAACGGTCTTCACTGGTACCGATTCCTTCCACACACTCTCTAATACATTTTGCAAAGAATCCTGGTGTGTCCTGGATGCTCTCAACTGCAAAATTAAAATGAAAACAAATTATAACCGGCTTTACCCACTAAGTGTGCCATGAAAACACACTAAAGTGCAAAGTCGTTGCATCGCTTCGGAAGTCGAGGGTGATGAGCATCCTTATTTTTTTGTCTCCAGGACGCACTGGTGAATTATGGAATAGATAGACACATTAGCTGATTCTGCATCTCTTTGTTGAGAATTAATGCATTTAAAGACAGATGTGGTCAATATCTTTTAGCAGCACGCGAACAAATCAGAACAACAAAATGGTATTAAAGTTGCCTGCTTAAAAACGGGGAGCCTATGATAATACCCAGGAAGCTGTTAGGCTGATTCTTTACACAGCTCAACTCAACACAACATTAACTACACAGTGAATAGTTTGAGTAGTAGTAGTAGTACATTTTACCCCATTAGGACAGCACACAAGCGATAAACACCCGAGAGGTCCTGGAAACCGCGTTCAGCCATTAGGTCATATTTATGGTCGGGCTATATTGCGGCCTCTGGCAAGATCCAGGGTGGGGCTTCAAAATAATGAAAAATTGCATTTCACAAGGAGATAACTGGCGACATTGGATAGTCTGAAAAAGATGTAGACCTACCATAAAAATTGCATTTCACAAGGAGATAACTGGCGACATTGGATAGTCTGAAAAAGATGTAGACCTACCAGGGTTACCTCAAGAGATAGATTTAGGGTCAACGACATTTGAATATAGGTATTTCTCCCAACAATGAATTTATTTAAAAAAAAATTGACAAGTATATTGGTTGGGATGTATCTTGTGACAAGGAATCCCAGCTATCTACTGTTTTGTGCATACAGAGAACAAAGCACAAGCTCGAGAACCTTTCATCGTAACCATGTCATGTACTGAAAGTGTAACTTAATTAGATACATAGCAAAGAAGAGTTTTTAACAGCTATTTAGAGCTATCACGATGAGTGGAAGTTAATAATGCACAGCTAGCAGATTAGTTTCCAATGATAGGCCAGCTGTCGAGTAGCAGTTTCATAGAAGAATGACCAGAATTACATAGGCTGATAAAATTATCTTGAAGATGTCTTGAAAACAATAACGCACTAAGAACTGATGACTCAGAAGAGTTGATTCCCAATATCCGGGCAGGTCTTCAGAAAAGGGAAACTAGGGTACTTCCTGACTAAAGGAAAGTTAAGGGAGGAAAGGCAGGAATAGACCAAGATAGAATGTTCAGCAGTTTAGCACTATAGTATGGAAGTACATTACATCCTCACAAAAGGAAAGTTAAGGGAGGAAAAGTAGAGATAGATCAAGATAGAATGTTCAGCCGTTTAGCACTATAGTATGGAAGAACATCTGTAACAGCAATGATTGGTAGTACAAGTCAGAAGTCCGTGGACAGACGTAACAATCAGAGACAAACACATTCGACTGTAACAAGAAAATATCTAAACTAGAGTCTTCTTCTTCTTGTCTAGTCCTTTATTGCATTTCAGTGTCAGGTTTTATAGAGGTATCGAATAAGAGCCTTGTTATGTGACACGTAGGTGATCGTATTTAAAACCCCAGATATTCCATCTATCCATCGCTTGTGTGATCGACCTCTGGATCTGTTTTCATTATGTCTAAGTGAGCTGGCTCTCTGTGATGCACTTTCTGGTGGTAGTTTTGGCACATGTCCTAACCACTCGATATGTTGTCTCTTGATGTAGTTAAATACTGGTTCTGTTGCAGAATCTTTCCTATCATCATTTCTGATCGTCTTTTCTAGTTACATTTAGGATTCATCCTAGACAATTCATTTCTGTTGTTACAATTTTTTCTCTCCTTTGATGTCAAATGTGAAATGTTTGTTCTACAAAATTTGTGATATTTATCCAATGATTGATTTGCTTTATTTCACCAATTATATATCTGCACTTTGATTCTTCATTTGGATGGGATTATGTTTCCCAGAAACTTGAAGGTTTAGGTTTAGATGGTTCAGACGACTGATCAACATCACCACACAAGGGTAGTAACTAGGGCTGTACCGAATATTCGCTTCGTATTCGCTTCGAGGCCGAATAGTGGACCTATTGACTATTCGGTATTCGGCCGAATAGTTGCGGTCAGGCCGAATACGATTATTAGTTACCTTACACCCGCTTTTGCATACACGGCCTTAATACTTACAACATGGGACGATTGGTTTTGCTGAAAGCTAATGCAGCTTTCCTGCATTAACTAAGCTGTCAGTGACAATTTCCAAGTTTAGTTACTTGTTATAATACCTAGGATTCTTTCATTCCTAGTTAATAATTACCGCAGACTGACGGAAGGATACAAAACATAAAATGTTTTTAAATGTTCACTATTCTGTACGAATACTAACTAGACCATGAACGAATATAAACTCCGGCCACATTCAAGTCGATAATATGAAAATCAAACGAACGGAAACATATAAGTACTTGGGTGCTAACTTCAACTGCTCTAACATGCTGAGAGAAGAAATACAATATAGAAATAAAGTATACTATGCCCTTCAACATCTGCTAAAGTCAAAGTGTCTGTCTCGCAACACCAAGATCAAAATATATAAAACATTGATAAGACCAATCGTTTTATATGGTTCTGAAACTTGAAGCACAAATAAAAAAGATGAGGCCATATTACTGGTTTTCGAAAACAGTCTTACGACAAATCTTTGGACCCATCAAACGTGCTAATAGCGGGGAATGGAGAGTGAGAAGCAACAACGTAACACATACTCTGTTTAAATCACCATTGATCACTGGCATCATGAGAGCTAACAGGCTAAAATGGTTGGGGCATATTGAAAGAATGTCAGAAGACAGAAAGGTAAAGAGGCAGACAAAAAAGAAGATCGAGAGATAATGTCCAGCCAGACCTGCAAATCACTGGTGTCACAAATTGTGAAGAGAAGGCCAGCCAGAGAGATGAATGCAGAAGTAAACCTCAAGGGCTCAGAATGCTATAGAAGAAGATGACTGTTCTGTGCTGCTTTATGTGAAGTATAAGGTCAGCGTACATTTGACATTATAAATGTGTGTGTGTGTGTGTTTTTTTTTTAATAGATATATTTTATACACTATACACTATTCGTATTCGTATTCGGCCGAATAGTTGGTTCCGTTATTCGTATTCGGTTGAATAGTTAAAATCACTACAGCTCTAGTAGTAACCCATTAGTACTCCGTTCTACTTCTGACTCAAGCCTGAGTCCGAAGAATCTCAGTGCGGTGCACAAACTCCGTTGCACCTGCGAGGATCCTTCAATACTTCGGGTAGATTTTTAACTCAAAATTTTTGCCCTGGCAGGACCGTTAGGCTACTCTTTTTCGATTTCCAACTGCCGAGGGATTTTTTTTTTAAGTGCTCAAAAATACACACGGGCGTCCGGTCTTACTATCCATAGACCAGTTGAAATTACTAGAAGTCTACGTAAAAAAATCCCAGCCTTCACCAGGGCTTGAACCCGAGACCTCTAACACTCGGGGCGGACGCCATGCCTCGAGACCACTCAGCCCCCTATTATTTCTCGAAGTCTTTTGATTGCTCGAGTTGTTGTTTTTCAATAGAAATCTTGCTTCTTCTTTTCTTACAATTGTCATAACTTTTGTTTTTTCATTGTTCATTTGCATATTTTATGCTTTTGGTGCTATCGCTGCAGATCTTCCTCAGTAGTTGCCATGAGAACATGATCGTCTGAGAAAACAAACAAAAAAAAAAGTTAATTTCACGTATTGTAGAGCAGTCATTTGTGTAAATTACCCAAGGCAAGGTACCCTGTCTGCAAGCTTCCACTGCACTCATTCTTGATGGATTCTTCGATAGACTTGCCAGCAAGGCTCTTGAACTGTCGGAACACCTCAATGAGGTGCGAACGACTTCTCAAGCACAGAATAGCATTGAGCTCAGCTTCCTCTGTACCCCATCTAGCTTCTCCAGCCTGCAAGGATTAAACATACGATTATACAAGCAGTTACTTTAAACATTGCCAGGATTAAACATACGATTATACATGCAGTTACTTTGGACATTGCCAGGATTAAACATACGATTATACATGCAGTTACTTTAAACATTGCAAGGATTAAACATACGATTATACATGCAGTTACTTTAAACATTGCCAGGATTAAACATACGATTATACATGCAGTTACTTTAAACATTGCCAGGATTATACATACGATTCTACAAGCAGTCACTTAAACACTGGAAGGATTAAACATGCGGTTATACAAGCAGCTACTTTAAACATTGCAAGGATTAAAAATACGATTATACAAGCAGTCACTTAAACACTGCAAGGATTAAACATACGATTATACATGCAGTTACTTTAAACATCGCAAGGATTAAACATAGAATTATACAAGCAGTTACTTTAAACATTGCCAGGATTAAACATACGATTATACATGCAGTTACTTTAAACATTGCCAGGATTAAACATACGATTATACATGCAGTTACTTTAAACATTGCCAGGATTAAACATACGATTATACACGCAGTTACTTTAAACATTGACTGGATTAAACATACGATTACACATGTAGTTACTTTAAACATTGCCAGGATTAAACATACGATTATACATGCAGTTACTTTAAACATTGCCAGGATTATACATACGATTCTACAAGCAGTCACTTAAACACAGCAAGGATTAAACATGCGGTTATACAAGCAGCTACTTTAAACATTGCCAGGATTAAACATACGATTCTACAAGCAGTCACTTAAACACTGCAAGGATTAAACATACGATTATACAAGCAGTTACTTTAAACATTGCAAGGAATAAACATACGATTATACATGAAGTTACTTTAAACATCGCAAGGATTAAACATAGAATTATACAAGCGGTTACTTAAAAAATTGCATGGATTAAACATACGATTATACAAGCAGTTACTTTAAACACTGCAAGGATTAAACATGCAATTATACAGTTATTTTAAACATTGCAAGGATTAAAGATACGATTATACCAGCAGTTACTTTAAACATTGCAAGGATTAAACATACGATTATACAAGCAGTTATTTTGAACATTGCAAGGATTTAAAATACAATTATACAAGCAGTTAATTGAAACACTGCAAGGATTAAACATACGATTATATAAGCAGTTACTTAAACACTTCTTCTTCTTCACTTCCTCTTTTACCACTGTGGGTGTCGAGGGAGATATAAGGTTCTGTTTCTAGCTCTTCTGGCCGCCTCGACCATAGTCACATCGTGCTGTTGTAGAGTTTTTCTGATGTTATCCTTCCATTTTGTTCTTGGTCTATGTAATGTGCTCATCTAGGGGCATGTGTTGTTTACATTGCTTTCAGACGAACAGTGAGTTGAAACGACACAGCATGAACGAATATTGAGTTCTTTGCTTTTATTCGTTGAATCGCCAGTTATCGCAAACATACATTCATGCTTCCTCGTGCTCGACTTGCTTGGCTGAATCTAGCGACCTGGTCGGACTTCCCACACACTCAGGAATTTATCAGCGTCTCTCGAACCATCCATCTATACTTCATGGACTCTGATATCTGACATTACGACGTATGGAAAAACATTCAGTCCTCCTATTGAAATATAACGTTCACTTCACAAATCATTTATTCTTCTCAGGCGTTCAATCACGCGTCCTCTCTCAGTCAGGGCAGAACTTCAACCGTCTTACTTCAGTCTCTCGGTTCACGTCTTCCGTTCACGTCTTATGCTTTTCTTGTGTCTCTCACTTCGTTTACCATGAGACACACGAGACTCACTTCTCCCGTTTTTCTCTTCTCTCACGGGTCCTCCGACCTTTTTCTCCCCATCGGGAACTCTCTGGGGTTTCCCCGGGAATTCACAACATTACAATCTCCCCCTCCCTTCTAGTAAAAAAAAATTTAACCTTAAATTTTTTTTCTATTACTTTGTCTTTAGGTTATAATTTTAAAGGTTTGGGAATACTTTAATGTAATGATGTGGATTACCTAATAATCATTTTGGGTTTTAATGGTTACTTCCCTTTTGATAGGTTTTACATTATTTCCCTTTGTCACATTACCAGTTATAAGTACCAATAAGTACCAAGTGGCTTAATGGGAAACAACCATTCAGGCACTCTCTTCCAAGTGCGGTAGTCCATATAGGCTCTGCGTATTAACCCCATGCCATCCCACAGTCTGTATAAAACAGAACAACAATTCTGGTACTCTCTTTCAAGTACTGAAGTCCATATCGGCTATGGAACAGAAATGTAGAAAACCCGCAAAGTCCCACCCTCACCGTTGGACTCATGGCTACTGTCACTGGTTTACGTTTCAATTAGAAACCTATGTTTCCCTATTTAGGATTTCGAACTCAATCCCTCGGATTATGTGGCGTAAATTACCCATTACTTTTCCGAAAAAGTATTGTTATTCCCTTTCTATATCATAGTAATTACCCTATTACATGTTTTACAACCTATATTTTCACCAATAAATTTATCTAAACAACATATGTAATCATTATTAAACCTTATTTCACCATGCTGTAACATCTTCATTGTCATAATCATCATCATTATTGTCATCATCATCATCGTTATCATCATCATCATCATCATCATCATCATCATCATCATTGTTGTTGTCGTTATCAGCGTTATTGTCATCATATTCATCTCATCGTCATCATCATTCTCCTCATTATAGTCACCCTTGTCACACGTATATTGTTACTTACTTACCAATGTAACATACATAAAAATCATCAGTTAAGCTATGTTTACATATTTCATTCATTCAACCATACTCTTTCCTGTAATTCAGGATTTCCCCAGGTAATAAATACAATACAAAATTGAATCTATGTTTATAATCTGGACATCACGTCGGGTAGATGGTTTTCAATGCCCTTAATGTGTTCTATCTTGAACTGAAATTGGGATAATAATAACGCCCATCTGTATACTCTTGCGTTATTTGTTGCATCCATTGTTAACAATTTTGTCAGGCCTAAGTTATCAGTCAGAATAATGAATTCCTTTCCTATCAAGAATTTTTGGAATTTTTTAAGGCTGATAACAAGAGCGAGAGCCTCTTTTTCAAAAGTACTGTATTTCTGTTGGGTGGAATTAAGTTTCTGTGAAAGATATAGAACCGGAAGAAGAGTACCGGAATGCCTTTGAGCCAACATCGCGGCTATGGTATGACCACTAGCGTCAGTTTGTAGGTAGAAAGTTTTAGATGGGTCCGGTTGTCTTAGTATTGGTGGAGTAGCAAATGAAGACTTGATTTTTTGTATGATTTTGTCATGAGTTTCTGTCCAATCCTTTTTTCTAAACTGGTCTTTTTTCAAAAGTTCCGATAGAGGGGCTGTTAGTTCTGCTAACTTAGGGATGAATTTGCCGTAATAATTTACAAGTCCTAATAGTGCCTGTAGTTGTTTCTTGGTCTTTGGTCTTTCAATTTTTAAAATTTTAGAAACAATTGTCTCGTCATTCTGAATACTACCCTGGAATACTGTGTGTCCTAAAAACTGGATTTGTGTGAAACAAAACTCTGATTTCGCTGGATTAACAGTCAGATTTGCCTTTTGAATGTTGCTGAACACTTCTTTCAAGGTGTCTATGTGTTCCGGCAAAGTTTTTGTGTGTATGCAAATATCATCCATGTATGCTGTTACATTATTAATACCTGTTAATACCTTACATTTCTTGTAAAATACCTTTTCATCATATTAGCATGAAAAATTTTCAATTTCCCTTTATAATCAATTTCATAATCAACATTTGATACTTTTCTTACTACAGTGTAAGAGCCATGCCATTCGATATATAATTCAACTGAATCTTTTGGTAGAAACCTACTTTTGACCGGGTTCGAAGGCCATCAGTTTGGTACTCCTATTTGCAAACATTCGCTGCGTATGTTGCGTGGGCATCTGCCTTTTTTGTACTTCCATGTTACTAATACATCATTATGAAACACTATAATGGGTGGTTTCTAAATATTGTTATACCAAATACATGATAATTAATTCCGTGCTAATGTATATAGACACAATTAAAACTGTTTAATTAAAGTGGACTGGTTAACCTAATATCACAATATATTAAAATAATCTGCTTGCTGTATGTGACTGCTGTTACCGACAAGTTGTATGTATAATCACAGAATGAGGAAAGTGTTTAGAATAAAGCATGTGTAGAAGCAATAGTTTTAGTAGTAGCAATGCAAGTAATGTAACACTTTTGAGAAATTGACAGCTTTTGATAATCACCAAGACTTGTGAATTGAAGTTTTTCCGACTAGGATAACTAGTCACTAAAAGTTGCACTATTTGAATAGCATAGATAGTACAGAATAACTCTAAGTTCTTTGTCTGGAATGTTGTCAAAATAATCTGCAATATAATTAAAATGAAGTGTAGTATCCACATCCAACCATGTGTGTAATGTGATGTACCATTCTGCTGTTTTTGTACATGGTGTTTCTTTTGTGAAATGTCATGACACTTTTTTGTTAACATCTCGTATCGATTCCTAGTTTCATGACCCAGCGATTTGCAATATTTTTTACAACAATCACAGAGAATAGGATGTTTCATTTGATACCTATCTACACTGTGTTTTGTTTCTGTGTTTTGAGTGTTTTCAGTTACCGTTGTTTTTGTAATCACACACTTTTCTCTGCCAAGCTTAGTTTCTGTCTTTGTATGCTGTTTATTCTTGCACACTTCGCTTTCGTTCATTTCACTTTTCTTCTTTCTGTGTTGGGCTTTGTTACGACTGCTACTCTTCTTGCTTCTTTCTTCCATACTTTCTGACTCATTCTTTGGCCTTTTTCTTCTGTTTGTATTTTCATTTTTCTTTTCACTCTCCAAGCTTTCTCTGACACATTCTTCTTTGGGATATGGAGTGTTAACTTTTGCATCTTCACTCTCACTTGGGTTGGCACTCTCACTGGGATTTGGAGGTTGTCTTTCGTAACCTTACTCTCACTCACATTACAGCATTCTTTGGGATATGAGGAGTTGTCTTCCGTACTTTCATTCTGACAATACTTTGGAATATTTTTTTGTTCCCAAGCTACAATGTCCCTGTCGGTTACTGTTCTTAAATCTTCCCTGTTTCACAAAATCAAATCAGCACAAGGGGATGGTAATACTGCAACAGTTATGAACTTTTCTAAGTATGGTGTTTTAACAAACACGTTAGCAAGTCGATATCTTTCGATGCTACCACCAAAGGTACGACAATTGATGTATTTGTCTGTTAAATCTTCTGGTCTAATCAGTCTTTGATGCACTCCGGAAATAGATGCACCAGTGTCCCTAAGGAGTGATATGGTTTGCCCATGGATCTGACCTTTTTGAAATTTCAGAGTACCGTGGCCGTGTGTTGCCAGATTAGCGTTCTGAATGGGTATCAGGTGTCCACACGGTAGGTTGCCTTCCTTATGGAATTTAGAACATATTTTACATTCTTCTTCTGTTTCGTACATGGTAACTGAATTAGCTACAGCTGAATCGCTTTCTGACTCATCATCTGATGTTACACATACTACATGTGCCTCCTTGAATCGTTTTATAGCAGGACAGTTACGTCTGGTGTGCAAATAACATCCACAAATATAACATTTTACTGCATTTTCATACCTCTTTAACTTGTTTTTTTCTATGAGCAATCACCTGTTCGATTCTTTCATTAAATAGTGGGCTTTTATCACAAGGTGCGTCGTCACCATGTCTATCGTGACAGTGGTTGCAATTGATGGTCTTTACCTCTTTCTTGCTATATCTAAAGTTTTTGTTCTGAAATTTCTGTTGGTATGGTTTGCATAGGCTGCTGCTCCCACTTCTATCAAATCAGAACTTGATAGCACGAAGATATCAGGGTGTGCTGCAAAAATAATTTTCACCTACTTCTTCTAAAGAATCTAAATTTGTTGGCTTATTTTCCTTTAGGAAAGTTGCCATTGGCTGTGGAAGAGATTCTAACATTTTACATCTTAACAACAAATCAACCAATAACTTATAGTCATTTTTTACATTGGCTGCTTCAACCCATTTTTGGAATATGTTCTGCACTTCTGACAGATATCTGCAAATGTTTGACTACTTTTTGGTCTCAAATCGTTGAACTGTTTTCGGTAGCCAGCTTCGTGCAGGTTGTAATGCTTCATTAACCTCTCTTTGATATAGTTGTAATCTAGTCTTTTGGTTTCCGGAATTGTTTCCAGAATCTTTAAAGGTTCAAATGCCAGGTGTTTTTGAAAGATTAAAGCGTAGTCTTGCAATGGGACGTTATGCATGTGCATACCTAGTTCGAAATTGGCTATATACGCTCCGATGTCGTCTATTTTGCAGTAATTTCGGACTATTCCTGCATATTTTTTGAATTTGTTTTCTTCTGCTTTGATTCTCTCTTTTTCTATGGCTGCTTCTCTTTTTGACTCATTTTCCATTTCCTTTGTTCTGATCTGAGTTTCTGCTTTTTCTTTGTCCGCTTGTATTTGTGCTTCTAACCTCTGTTTTTCCAGCTGTAATTTTTTATCTTCAATTTCTTTTTGCACCAGTAATTCTTTCTCTTTTAGATGTAGTTCATGTTCACGCATAAGTCTGCGTTCTTCTCGTTCTTCTGCTGCTTTTCTTAATTGTTCTTCTTTTTCTTCTGCTGCTCTTCTTTTTTGTTCTTCTTTTTCTTCTGCTGCTCTTCTTTTTGTTCTTTTTCTTCTGCTGCTCTTCTCCTTTCCTCTTCTACCTTCTCTTTATGTTTTTCATCCACATACTTCCTTAACTCGTCGCCCTGAAGGCCCAATTCTTTACCAATGGCTACCCATTCCGCCATTTTTGACTTGTAGATGTATACAATATTCCTGTACGAATATAACAATTAGAAATGCGTTCACAAATATTACGCTTAATAGCAATACAATCACAACCAACAAAATTAATATGTGATATATAATCACTATGTTTAGCTGAGTAGTTTTCTACCTCTCAGAACAATAATATCAAACTATGAACTTAATTACTCAACTTTAAAAAAAAAAAATTACTATGGCTCCTATCGAGCTAAGTCACAGTCTATTCTACGGATCCTTCTTTTCGCTATAGCACCCTTCTCGTCTGTAACGGAAATATATTGAACGAGTCTCTTGTAGATCGTGTCGTGCAATTGAATCTTCCGGTTGGTAATGTCACTTCATTAATTGGCCACTACCCGTCTGAATTCATATTGCGGTTCATCATGGAAGTAGTGTACCTTTTTTTGAAAAATAGCGGCACTCGTCTATAAGTTGAACATGGGTGTCAATCTGAATAATTCATGGAAACTGACTGTCTGTTCTAAAGACTTGAAGGAACTCACAGAAAACTCTTCTGCACGTGTACTTGTTCTACCTGTGCTACGGATGTTCGTTTAGCGGTGTTCCGCTAGCTGCATGTTAGATCGGATATGTGGATATAAGTCGGCTGTCCGCTTGACCAATGTCACTCAGCTAGATGCCTTGTCTTAACACACTTACGTTATGTTAGCATGTTTAGTGATCACTGTACTTGGTGGCTGTTGCCCTTTGCAACTACTGTTTCAAACACTGGACTGATTGATGACTACTTTGATGTTGTAATACACAGTATAGTTGTTACGATCACACTGTAACAATACGCAGTATAATTGTTACGATCACACTGTAACCATGTGTAGTATAGCTGTTACGATCACACTGTAACAATACGCAGTATAGTTGTTATGATAACACTGTAATAATACGCGGCATAGTTGTTATGATGACACTGTAACGATACGTGGTATAGTTGTTATGATGATACTGTAACGATAACTAATTTCGACACGTTACCCAGTGGCGAATTTGGCCATCCTTACACAGGAAAACTGTATTTGAAATTTCTACACATTTTCTTGAGGTAAATTTCGACACAGCAACTGGTGTTACCACGGATGATGGCTGTATAGCGGCCTTGACCCAGTCCCCCACTTACGTCAACTCTGCAGCCCCGCTTTGAGCTTTGAAGTTTAACTGGTTCAACTGGCCGGGTTTTTGGTCACTACACTGACCATGTTTGTCGTTGCTTGTTCTGAACAAATAAATTTTGACTAACAACTGCTGTTACCTCAGACGATTACTGGAAATCGACCTTGACACAGAACGCCACTTACATTGACTGTTCAGCTTCGTTATTAGCTGTCGAGTTCAATTGGTCCAATCCGCTGTGTTTTCAGTGATGTTCCTGTTTATCTTCTGTCGTTGTTTTTTGTCCCGGATGTGTCCGTTTTAGAGCCTCCACTTGTAATGTGCTCATCTAGGGGCATGTGTTGTTTACATTGCTTTCAGACGAACAGTGAGTTGAAACGACACAGCATGAACGAATATTGAGTTCTTTGCTTTTATTCGTTGAATCGCCAGTTATCGCAAACATACATTCATGCTTCCTCGTGCTCGACTTGCTTGGCTGAATCTAGCGACCTGGTCGGACTTCCCACACACTCAGGAATTTATCAGCGTCTCTCGAACCATCCATCTATACTTCATGGACTCTGATATCTGACATTACGACGTATGGAAAAACATTCAGTCCTCCTATTGAAATATAACGTTCACTTCACAAATCATTTATTCTTCTCAGGCGTTCATTCACGCGTCCTCTCTCAGTCAGGGCAGAACTTCAACCGTCTTACTTCAGTCTCTCGGTTCACGTCTTCCGTTCACGTCTCATGCTTTTCTTGTGTCTCTCACTTCGTTTACCATGAGACACACGAGACTCACTTCTCCCGTTTTTCTCTTCTCTCACGGGTCCTCCGACCTTTTTCTCCCCATCGGGAACTCTCTGGGGTTTCAACGGGAATTCACAACATTACAGTCTACCTCGTGCTCTACGTCTTTTTTCTCTTTCCATGTATGCTTTGTATGGTTTGGTACTTAGTCCGTTTATATCTTATTGTGTTTTCTGTGGCGATATTAAATCCATTGCCGGCTACTTGAACACTGCAAGGATTAAACATACGATTCTACAAGCAGTTACTTAAACACTGCAAGGATTAAACATACAATTATACAAGCAGTTACTTAAACACTGCAAGGATTAAACATACAATTATACAAGCAGTTACTTAAACACTGCAAGGATTGAACATACAATTATACAAACAGTTACTTAAACACTGCAAGGATTAAACATACAATTATACAAGCAGTTACTTAAACACTGTAAGGATTAAACATACAATTATACAAGCAGTTACTTAAACACTGCAAGGATTAAACATACGATTCTACAAGCAGTTACTTAAACACTGCAAGGATTAAACATACAATTATACAAGCAGTTACTTAAACACTGCAAGGATTAAACATACAATTATACAAACAGTTACTTAAACACTGCAAGGATTAAACATACAATTATACAAGCAGTTACTTAAACACTGCAAGGATTAAACATACAATTATACAAGCAGTTACTTAAACACTGCAAGGATTAAACATACAATTATACAAGCAGTTACTTAAACACTGTAAGGATTAAACATACGATTATACAAGCAGTTACTTAAACACTGCAAGGATTAAACATACGAATATACAAGCAGTTACCTAAATACTGCAAAGATTAAACATACGATTTTACAAGCAGTTACCTAAATACCTAAGCAAGGATTAAACATACGATTATACAAGCAGTTACTTAAAACAAAACAAACAATGAATAGAAAGTTTGAAGGGTGGAAAGAAAAGACAACAGAACGTTTGTCAAGAGTCTTAATAAAATTTAAAACAAAAGATTAATTTAGCATGGAACCGAAAATACATAGCTATACAAAATATGGACGGGTCGAACCAAACAAAGCATTTAAGGAAGCAGTAGAAGGAGACTAAAATGTAAGAACTAATAATTAAATAAAACATTGATTCTTACAGGGCTGAGAATGCAAATACTATGAAGCGGTTTTCTAAAGAAATGCAGCTGATTTAATCCCCAGCAGCAAGAGTTATTGCAGTAACAGAGATGTCACATATATCACATTCATAGATTAAATTATTAATAAAGCATCGGAAAACAATGGAAGATAATAAATCTAATAACCTTCTTTTTTTCGGATCACCAAGCCCTCATGACAATCCCAGGCAAGAGCTACAAAACTCCTGTATAAACACAGAAGCGAACAACCCCCCCCCCCCCCACACACACACACATAAATACACACACCTACACACAAATAAAAATTAAAAAAAAAATGTTATAGAACTGTGACAGCAACAGACTGCAAGTATCCACAAAGCATAATGTCATCTAATAAGGAAAAAGATGGATGCAGAGATAGAATTTATGTGTAGTAAACAAATTAAATAACTTGATAGATGTGACCAGTATTTAAAAAAATTAACAACTGACACCAAAAAAGCTCTATTCAATACATTATGTTTACAAACATTGTGTTACCAGTACCAAAACATGGACATTAACAAGAAAAGGGAAAAGAAAAATCAAAATAGAAAGAAAATGCCACAGTTTAGTGCACAACAAAGAGCCCTGTAACTTATACACAAAGTAAGCAAGACTAGGGATCACAGCGGTGCAGCTTTTGGATTTCACCGAACACCATTTGTGATTCATTGAACGACAATTTTATCCCCTCCCCCTTTTCTCCCTCCCCACACCCCCTCCCAAAAAAATTATTCACAGTACCAAGCCTAGAACTTTTACTTCTAGAGTGAAATCAGTACGGCTAAATGAAACTCAAGAACTAAGAAGAATTAAACATGTTACTAATATATTTACAAACATTCACCAGCGGGTGCTTTTGCAGAGTAGAGGAATTTAAATGGTATGACAGGATCACTACGTGTAACACTAACAGTGTAAGAAAAGTGGGCGGTGGAAAAAAAAAGGGGGGGGGGGAGGTGCGGCGCTGGTGTTGACATGGTTGCATATAGAGAAAACCTGATAATAGTTACACTAGAATTTCCTGGCACTGGAACCCACACGGTCAAAGAAATGAAAGAAGAAAAAGACCACAAACACACACACTCGCTCACACACAGACAAACACACACACTAACACACATACAAATACACTCACACACACACTAACACACATACATATACACTCACACGCACACACAGACACACACACACTCACTCACAAGCAAACAAACACACACACACACTCACTCACACACAGAAGCACACACACTCACATACATACACGCACAATCACACACACAGACACACTAACACACACTCACATACATATACACACAGACACACACACATACATACACGCACACTCACTCACACACAGACACACACGACACACACACTCACTCGCACACAGACGCACACACAGACACACTAAAACTCACTCACATACATATACACACAGACACACACCACAGACACACACTCCCTTGGCACAAAAACACACACACTGACACACTAACACACACTCACATACATATACACACAGACACACACACTACACACACTCACACAGAGATGAGAGTTAGAGAATTTGTTGGACAAGCTAAGAAGGGCACTGCACTACTCAAAGAAGAAGTCCTTACTTCAAAAAATTTCTTGGCATCCTCACGAGCCCTGTCCTTGTCACAGTCGCCTTCATTAGATTCTCTACCGGCTGCCAGCAACGACACCAGCAGGCGGCGGAAGTACCCGGATGTGTCCCCACACAAGTCCTGCTCCAGGTCATTGCCGTACTCTGCGAATGTTTGAACAATAATCACTTAAACATTAAATACAAATGAACGAATGAATGAATCAAGAACTGACATACACTCGGGGCACATCCATGAGTGCTCTATTTCCTTCCTATGCCAACCAAGAGCCCATACTGACAAGCCAAATACAACCTATTTCCCCCCAAAATTATCAATTTTTACGCCCTCAGTCATATTGGTTGTATAGTGCTAGACCTATATATTCTAGACAATCACCAGGTGATATGGTCACCTTTACTTCCTAAGACTTTATCTGGTACCCATTTAAGTATGGGTCGACCTGAATGCCAATGTCCTTTTTGAAAGAAAGAACAATCCCACTCGATGTGCCTATTTGAACCTACGACCTCTGAGTCCTCAGACGAGCGTCTAGCCACTACACCACGGCAGTTCCCAAGTTACGAATCAGTTGTTGGAAACAATGACGCCCTGCTACTTGCTGCACTAGTCCTCATGTCTTCCCCCTACATGTTTAAAATCGTTCTGAAGCTTTGCTTACTCTCCCCTGAAACAGAAACTCTAGATATTCTTCTTCTCTCCCACCTTGTACCTCAGCGAAGGGAATGATGTAACATTCGGTGATGAGCTCTGTCAAGAGCACTATTTAGTCTTATGTTAATTTCTGTAAGGCGGTTCTTAATGCCACCACTCCATATTTTTCGAGGTCTTCCACTCGCTCTATACCCGTAGTAACGTTTTAATGACGCTCGCTGTGGCAGATAGTACCAGGGCAACCCTAGGTATGCATGCTATAAAATACGGTTGAATACATCAAAGGTTAACGTAGTCACACAGCAGACGCAGCCACTGCGATGTGAAATAATAGGCTTTCCCATATTCTAGGCAACCACATGTAGGATGAGGTGGCTAGTACCCATCCTTGTCAACTTTTCCTTCTCAAACAATTCTTAGAAAATAATTCTAGAATTGTTTAGTATCTAGTTTCATGAGGCTGGGTCTACCACATGGCTATGCTGGTGAAAAAAATCTTGCCACTTTGAGGTGGTTATCCCTGACCATTATTTCAGCAAGCAAGCTCACTGACCACTATGTCATTACTGCGATTTCACACGTTTATATTCATTATTTTAATAATTCAGCTTAAGCAATAAATAAAAGCTATAAATAAATATGTATACTAAAAAATTTCGTTAGCTATAATTTATAATATCAAGAATGGGAAGCATATTTTCTGAGAACGCCCAAGAGAAACAAAAACAAACATTTATCAGAGAGACAAATGTTTGAGGTTTGAACAACGGTGGCAACCCATGTGCTCCGTTCTTCCTCCAATTCAAGTCTGAGTCCTAAGAAGCTCAGCACAGTGCACTGGCTCTATAGCACCGGCGAGGATCCTATAATACTTTGGGTAGATTTTTAACTCCAAATTTGCCCTGGCAGCGCCGTTAGACTTTTCTTTTCGATTTCCAGCTGCCAAGGAATATTTTTTTTAAGTGCTCAACAATGCACACGGGTGTCCGATCCCACTACCCAGAGACCAGGGGGAACTAGTAGAAGACAAAAGGATGGACTAGATACTATCCATGATATCTGAAAAAGATTGTGCACGATAAAAACTGTTGGACTGCGAGCCCTTTCTGACAGCGCGGGAAAGTTGGAGGTCAAGAGAGACAGAGGCAGACCAAGAAAGAATATGCTGAACAGTTTTACACCAAGACATGGAAAATCATATGTGTCGGAAATGGTTGACAGTACACGAGACAGAGTATGTGGAGACACTTTGCGGTGCTTTAATAATATTCTACCCCAAACAGGGGAAATCCACAGGTCACGGGACATTCTAATATTTCAGGGGGTGGTAAATAGGCTGCAGGCAGTCGTTGGACTTAGGCTGCACTCTCTCGTGGGACGTAGGTGGGTTGTAGTTAGGACCAGTTCTAGATGTTTTGGGGTTGTTAAAAGCATCAGAAAGCCGGGAAACCCAGTCTTACTACCCTCTAAAATGTTGGGCTACCATGTGACGTCATCTGGGGGTAGAATAAAAATAAAGCACCTATTTGACTACCAGAAACATGTAGTAAGGATCATAGGAAGAAGAATGTATGAAAACATTTACAATTTTCATATTTTTCTGGAACCTGGCAATAAGTGCGACTGATACTTAATATTCTCAGTTCTAATCTTCTTAGTTATTTGTAACTAGCTGTACCTGGCCACGCGTTGCTGTGGCGCAGTCTGGCGAAATAGATAACAAAGAAATAGAAAGTGCACTATGGTTAATATCGCAATCAATGTCTGCGCGCCAGGTCGACCCAGCCTTGAGTGGGTACTGAGTGCAGTCCCTGGAAGTAAAGGCGACCGGTGTGATGCTGGCCGCATCACCCATCTTGTGCCGATTAGTCTATAAAATATAGGTCTAGCCCTATATGCCCTATACTCATGAAGACGTGGAAAAGGGTCCTTTACTTATTTACTTTACTGGTTCGCCGACTCTAGAACACACAACATATAAGCAGGTCTTTATCTTAGTGATGGTTTAAATTGTATTATTAAGACTTTACAAATGTTTTTTGTTCTTCACACGCGAAAGCTTCTTTTTAAACAGCTGAAAGTAAAGCTTACTTCTGTACTTCTAAATGACCAACAAATACGAAAAACAAAACCGAGAATAGCAGCTCTCTCATTTAACAGTGTCAGTCATCAACCCCCCCCCCCCCTTTTTTCCCTTCCCAATCCACTGACTACCCCTTTCACCATCTTCGAAGTACTTGAAATTCATCACCACGTCGTACTTTTTTTTTTTATATTTAGGTTTATAGGTTGTTGATCATCGTCTTGTAAACACAGCGTGTCGCTGAATCACCTGTTATTGACTGATCAGCTCCCTCCACCGTTGACGTTCAGATACAATCACTTATAGTTGCATGCCTAAGGCCTATCTATGTTCTGCATCCCAGTATTTCTTGGTTGGTCTCTTCTCCTCTATTGCGATCTTTAATAATATTTTTGAGAGGCCAATAGATATTATTTTGTGTCCGTACCAGTGCATTTTCCGTATTTCCATTGTAGTTAAGACAGGTTCATAGTTGCCAATGTTCTGGTTATTTATACGGTGAGCCTCGTCGTTTATAATGCGGTCTCTGCATGATATGCTCCGAATGTTTTGGCAAGATCTAATTTCCAATGCTTTCATTTTCTTTTCAAATTTAGATGAACTGCTAAAAATTTTTTTCCTCACAAACTGAACTGAAATTGTCGTAGACTGTCCTTAAGTAGATGAAACAGAGACCTGTGTGTCTGTATGTTTTTCTCCAACCGGCTGCTCTGAGAAAGTTGATCCCTTTTACCTTTTTAAAAGTCACATACTGGATGGCAATCAAACATGGTATATCTTAGATACCTTGTTCAACCTCCTAAAAAGTTATAATTAGGGCACATACATCAGCAACATCAAGTGCTACCCAGATGCACCCTACTGTTCAAAGCAGGTAAAAATACACAGGTGAGAATAGATTTCCGCTGAGCGTTCATACTGGTTATTGAAACAAGGTTCATGGTGATACGATAATAGACTAGCGGGAAAGGCCAGTTACCTTGTTTGTAGGCTTCCTTGATTTGCTTGATCTCTTCATTAGTCTTGGTACACAACACTTCGATAATGGTGGTCTCGTCTGTCCCTGCCCCCTGCCAAATGAAGTAAGTAAAGTAAAGAAAAGATCCCCTTTAACGCCTTAGGCATAAGGGAAGAGCATCCCATATTTTTACAGACCTAAGTGGATATTTAGCATTACGCCAGCCGTCTTTACTTTCCCACGACAGCCATTCTGGTTCCAATTTTACGCTGGGTCGACCAGCGACACCATATAGCATGTTAAAACTCCACGCAGCCAGCAGTGGGATTCGATCGCAGTACATTTGAATTACGAGGTAGAATTCGTGAACACTACATTATACTTCGACTAGACGCTCGCTGCTGATCGGAAGGTCGTGGGTTCGCTCCCTGGGGGATGCTGACCACATCACCCATCTTGTGCCGATTGGTCTATAAAATATAGTTCTAGCCCTATATGCCCTATACGCCTAAAGTCGTGGAAAATGGTCCTTTACTTTACTCACTTTACTTACTTATATTATTCCTACTTTCTCTTTATTTACATTACATCGTAACTGCTACACATAACATATGTAATTTGAGACAATGTAAAAGCAATACCTTTTTTTTTTTTTTTTGTGTGGTAACAGTTATCATCACTTATCTCATTGATCAAAATGTGTAATCGTAAACTGAAATGAGTACTGGACGAGTGGATGTCAATCCTGCCTAACTGCCAGTTACTGCATTTGTTTACCACTTTTTAGGTGTAGACGGGGGGTCTTTGAGCCTGAGGATTTGTTTGTTTGTTTGTTTTAGTATCCAGAAGCCATGAGTTGTTAACCCTTAAGCTCGGTATTATGGATATCGCAATCTTTCGACATTGATTCTATTGTAAATACCGTAAATCTGGGAGAAATGTGGCTTTTCTGCCTACCCCCGGGAGTGAAACCCGACCACAAGGAGTTCGTCACTTGGTCACCGCGCAATCCGGTTTGGCCAACTACGCTAGAGTGCCAGGATAGCCTGAGGATTTAAGGCCGCATAGCTTGTGCTGTCGCCACGACTGTTCAGGTGAGGATTTTATTTTGCCCTGACAGAAAAATATCCCTAGCCTTACCGAGGATTCGAACCCGGGTATCCCATATGACAGCCTAGCGACTAACCGTTCGGCCAGCCGTTCCTCGGATGTCAATACGACAGGGCTTATTCCACTACCCTGTTAAATTTCTAAGGAAGTTACAAAATTAGTGAACTTGCAACGGAGACACCATGTGCTATCCTTGTATAACTTGTAGTACTATGTGCTGGCGAAGTAGAGTACTACTAGAACTAAAGAAAACCCCAATAGCAAGTATCTCCCCTCCCCCCCCCCCCTCAACCTGCTAGAACAGTGTGGAAAAAAATGAGAAACTTGTCTCAAACTTACACAGATGGCATCATGAAGTTCACGAGCATCTAGTACCCTCAGTGGGGTTAGCAATGCAACACAGACCTTCTCGAAATCTCCGGTTAGCTCCGATTTCAGATCATCGATCAGGTCCTGTGGAATGTTATACATGACTGTGACATGACAAGTGATTAACTGATTAAAAACGCATACGTTTACTTCTGTACCCCAGTTACCTTTAGTTTGATGTGATTTATAAGCTTGGTAGGAAATATGGTATAGCACTGGCTAGTATGTCAAACAGTGGACGCACGTGGGGAATTCCAGCACCCCCTAGTTTCACTCGATATTACGTAACATTATCCATATCATAACTTTCAATATAGTAAGTTTTTTTTTTCTTTAATTCTTTCTTTATACTAGTAAATGTAATTTTTTTTTTCATGCTTATTGTCAGTAATCCTCCCTTACATGGAATAGTAGGTGTCACAGTTCCAGCAACGTGATGTTTGACAAGTGCGCGCAATAGCAAATGTCTTAGATAGAAAGCTGAATATGAAGTAGAGGGGGCACAGTCGCAAACGTTTCGCTGGCTTTATTATATCAATCGTTTTGTAAATGAATGGATCAAACTTGAATGATAACAATTTAGGCTGTTAGTAAGTAAATTTTTCTTTTCTTAGGATTTCATGAAGTTTAGGTATACATGTTCTTTTTTTATGTTTGGGCAATTTTACACAATATTAAAGCCTTAATTCAACATTTTCTGAACCAGTACGATAGCTATTTTTAGCTACTGGCCGCCACTGACCAGTCTACATATCCAGTTGTCATGAGTTCGAATTCACATTGAGACATGTTTGCAAAACTGATTTGGGCTCCAGAAGAACCAAGCCTAAATATAGGCACCAGAAGATGTCCCATAATCATTGCCAAAATCGTCAGGATATAGGTTTGAGTCCACAACCCTCAGCCGACATTGACTTTATATTTATTGTGGAGATAATTGCTATGTACATTGTATACACACATTCTTCTTTATTATGTACATTATATGCACATATGAATATTTAATACATGCTACTCCTTAAAAGTCAAGGGCCACAATATTACTATTTAGTACATTTTTTAAAAAGCGCCTCATCATCATCATCATGTAGCAGGTTCTTTGCAGAACATCGACTAAAAGAAACTCGGTCTCTCGCCAGCTTTTCCGCCTCATGTACTTCCATTTTCTAGGAGTCACTTATACTATAAGAGCATTGAATGATTTAATTTTTGTTTCATTTTGTTATTCAATAAACGCCATTTTCACTGAAATTACGTACGCTTATATCATATTTGTTTTGTGGTTTTAGCTAAGTTTTTAAGTGGCCATTGACTGAACTGAATTTCTACCCCACCAGGACATCACACGAGCGATAAACACCCGATGACACAAAGTGCCACCATGTGGATGAGGATCGCCGTGGAGAGGTCCCAGAAACCGCGTTCAGACATTTGGCCATATATATGGCCTGTCTATATTGCGGTCCCTGACAAAAGCCAGAGTGGGGCTTCAAATGACAAAAAAATTCGTCCTAAAAAGGACGAAAATGGATATAATGGCCATTGACTTTTTGACGAGTAGTATATTGCCTTCTTCTTCTTCGTGAAGTGTACTTACATAAGTTTCCCATGACATAAATCTAAATCAAATTTCCACTTTAGTAGATCAAAAATGTTAATGCATTACTTCAAAATCTTGCAATGATTAATATTTTTTAATGTTTATTGTCTTTGTAAGCCATTTTGAACGTATACTTTGACAACATAAATTCTTGGGGGAGATTCTTCTTTATCTCTAACAACTAACATTACTACTTCATTAATGTAGCTCTTGGTATGGAGCTTAGTGACAGCGTTTCGCTATTTTCGCCGTACCCAGACTGAAGACAACATATACCTACTACAAGCAAACTGAGAGGTGAAGACGACAGATCAAATACTTCACTACCTTCCCATAGGCTGTCTTGTAAGCTTTGGCAATCTCCAGTCTTTGGTTGCATGTGTGGTTCCCCAGTACGTGTATGATAGCTTTCTCATCAGTACCTGCTCGAGTGACATACATCTGTCCTTTTACAACATATTCTGTAATTGGTAATGAGCTAAAATACTAGCTGTTTGTAACTGCTAATTTTCTAACGATCGTCCTGCCTCTCGGCAGATAGAGATTTCTGTACCTGTCTTGAACACCCTTGAAGTTCCCGCGTGTGAAGGGATAAACAAGAGCTCTGTATCACAGTTTTAGCTGAGATGTCACTATAGCATGAACGGACTCCAGAACAAGGAGGATTAGCCAATTAAGTCCACTCCTCCCATTCCTTCCTCAGGGAAAAATTTTAGTGGAGGTGAGCAGCCCTACACAGTTAGAAGAGGGAGAGAGAGGGGGGGGGGGGAAGGTGTTAAGTGGACACCCCCCCCCCCCACCTCCTACCCATTCCCAACATAGCATTTATCTTTTTGAAAATTGTCTTTATACATTTAACGTGACTGGATGTGACACCATGGTATTATTATTATTATACTCTTAAATAATGCTTAGATTTTCGTGTTTCCCCCTTTTATAACACCCTTGTTTACTTATAAGTGGGCTGGGCGCATCTAGTGTTTTCTTTGTGTCAGCGTCGCTGTTAGAAAACCAGGTGACGAAAAAAGACTCATACCAACTTCCCTTAATGTAGAAATAATGCACTGTTAGGCGTTATTTTCTTTCCTCAAAGTTGTAATAATAATAATAATAATAATAATAATAATAATAATAATAATAATATCTTACCAGAGCCACACATGACTTTCATAAAAGTTATAATTATAATAATAATAATAATAATAATAATACAAATATCTTACCAAAGCCAAACATGGCTTTCCTCAAAGTAATAATAATAATAATAATAATAATAATAATGTCTTACCAAAGCCACTCATGGCTTTCCTCAAAGTCTCAGCTACTGCTCCAGCATCAAAGTCATGGCGATGGCGAATGGTACCCTGAGATCCATGTTTGGTTGTCAGCGGAAATGAGACAATAAATATCACTCTGAATATCATTGCAAAATCGATTATGTTGCCGAAATTTACATAGACTAAGAGAATGTTTTACTAACAGTCTGTCTTTTTTAGGCATTATGTTTTCAAACCTCTGTAATCACAGAGACTGATTAGTGTTTATCGCTGAGAATTGAATTTTATTTACCATTACCTTTTAAGGCTCAGATGTTTAATCATAAAGACCGCTACACCATCTACCCTTAAAACAAAAACAAAAAACTCCTAATAATGGCACACACGATTGCAACGTGAATATTTATTATTTAATCATCTTTGATGAGTCCACAGATTCGTCTAAAGACTGTTTTCTGAAACCTGTAAAAAAGGCTTTATCTCTTTTAGTTGTGCTCCATGCTTTAGAGTCCTATAAAACGACTGGTCTTATCAATGTTTTATATATTTAGGTTTTGGTGTTGCGAGACAGACACTTTGACTTTAAAAGATGTTTAATGGCATAGTATAAATTAGCACATTTATTAATTAACTAGACTAGAAGATTACTTTCACAACAAGATATCCAAAACTGTTACATCTATTGTTAATGTTTGCTTTGAAGTAATTAATTTGAAGCCAATTATTTAGATGAAAATTTTTAAAAAGAAGAACCATTACATGAATAAATAAATTATCATGTAAGAGAAAAAAAAACTAAACAAAAGTAAACATAACTAAATTTGTCAGTAAAATGTCGTATACCAGCAACATCAATACATACACCAAAACAATTTCAGCCCATAACAACAACCTTACTACACACACGCAAGTGCCGTCTCACTCTCATATTAACAATATTTTTATGCATATTAATATTCCCCCCCCCCCCATGCCAACTCCATATCTGCCCATGTCAACTCCATATCTGCCCATGCCAACTCCATATATGCCCATGCCAACTCCATATCTGCCCATGCCAACTCCATATCTGCTTATGCCAACTCCATATCTGCTTATGCCAACTCGAAATCTGCCCGTGCCAACTCCATCTCTGGAAATGCGAACACCATCTCTGGACATGCTAACATCACCTTTGCCCACATCACTTACAGTTTCGCGTACGAGAAAATACAAATGCAGAAGCCAATTACTAAAGCATTTCTACCCGGTAATCAAGCAATGACGTAAGAAAGGACACCTCTCAGTCTATGAGACATTGTGTTATATTATCCAAACCTGCATGTCACACACATAAAACCAGTGAAGTACATTCGTAATCATGGTAATGAGATATCTTAGAAATGCAGCAGTAGTCAACAGATGAGATAAAATCAGGTATGAAACCACAAGAGGAAACGCCGGCACAAAAATACTTATAACTTGCATACAAAGAGAGTGAATAAAATGTTTTGTCCACTTTTAATGCGTATTACCAATCAGTGAATTATGTATCAAAAGAAGAAAAGGACTTAGACCAACAGGTAGACCAAAAACAAGATGGAAAGATAATATGAAATAAAATAAAACACTACGCGTCTGTTGTCGATGTGGTCAAAGAGCAAGAAGCAGAACGTTATGTATCCTTCGACAGCCGAAACAGTTTTTTAAAAATAAGGAGGAAGAGGAGGAGGAAGAAGAAGCAGAAGAAGAAAAGGAAGAAGAAAAAGAATGATAATAATAATAATAAGAAGAGGAGGAGTAAGAGGAAGAGGAAGAGACAGAAGAACTTTAATATTTACTTATATCCCCTCATATAATTTATCAAAGCTAATACCAGTCGTAAGCAAGTGGCATTCATAAAGAAATTAACCCGTGTGGGTTCCCAGGCCCTGTTATAGGGAAAAGAAGAATAGACCCACTGCCTACCCAAAAGCATGTCGTAAGAGTCGACTAATTGGGAGCTTCCTTCGAAGTCGAAGTGCATCTGCCTGAGAGGCAAGGAACCAGCAGCCTGCATACAAATGAGTCAGATCTGTCAAACGGATGCACACGCAACACTCAGGTTCTGGAACAGGACTGCCGTCCAGAAGTGGATAAACAACCAGAACTTTCCTCCAGAGTTTACAGCTGGTGAACGAGAAGAAGATAAATAAATTAATGAGCAAAGTAACCGGATAGGAAATATGCTCACACGTAACTACTTATTTCTGAATTTTGGGACAAAACGAAGGGTGATAGATGTGTAGGAAATGCCTAAGAATCTGTAAATAATTAAGCAAGCTACATCAAAAATTATTTAAAAAAAAATTGGTTTGATAAATGTAAACAGACGTTATGTGTTGAAGCAGCAGAAATTGCACACTGGTGTTAATGATAATGATGGCGACTATGGTTATAATTATGATGACATAACTACAAAATTAAATCCTTCGAGAAAGGGCCACAAATATTCTGAGCAAGAATTATTGTCTATAGATGCTAAGTAAATGTTGTTTGCTGCAAACATAAAACCTCGTCCTGAACATATATATGGTACGAAACTTTAATATCCGGCTTCCCCATGAGTAGCTATATTTTTGTTTTAAACGCCTTATTGTAAGTGTGTGAATGTGTGTGTCTGTGAGAGAGAGGGAGAGAGAGAGAGAGAGAGAGAGAGAGAGAGAGAGAGAGAGAGTGAGAGAAAGAGTGAGAGAGATAGACAGATATATAGACAGAGAGAGAGAGAGAGAGAGAGAGAGGGAGAGAGTGTGTGTGTGTGCGTGTGTGTGTGTGTGTGTGTGCGCGTTCAAACACCTTCTTATTAACTTAGGAAATAGCCCTTTAGTTCAAGTTTTTCCAACTGTGTAATTACGGTTTCATGTTGACCTTGATTGTTCACAAACATGGTAGTCCTCTAATGAGTTTTCCGCTCAGAGTCAGTGTTGTATATAGCTCTGTAGATATCTTAGTCGAAAAGTTCATTCATATTTGTAGGCGTCATTTCCACTCCCTGTGTTGAACTTTCTGGTCACAGTGTTTCTTGTACTGAGTGCTTCTTAGTTTTATGTAGGTAGGCCACTGACTATTGTCAAAAATATTCTGTTGTTCTTTCGTTTCTTCTTTGTTTCCTTACACGTACTCGTGTTTCATATTTCCTTTCCAATTTTTTCATTTCGTGACTTTCACGTCCTTAGTTATAATGTAGGATTCCTGTAGTTTTGTATTCGTTGACATAAACCTTGGTCGGAATGTGCTGTAATATCCCTGCACGTTGGTATTTTTTTCACCCCACCTTCGCTTAGCTTCCAATCACAATTTCCGTTAATTAAAAACAAAAATGAAACTACATATATTTTCAGATTGCAATCTGTACGTTTCTTATCTTTCGCTGATTTCCCTTATATTACCAGTAATATAACGAACGAAGTCGACTAATTTATATAGTGTTAAAATTTCCAACAAAGGCTAAAACTATGTCATTTTATTCAGGATGATTTATACAAAAAGCCATTTTACATCTGTAAGAAAGAAAGATTAAATACATCCGGTTATTTAAAGCATAAGATATAACGCGTCTAAGAAATCATTTTATGCTATAACTCTTAATCAAAACTTAGAAGGTTCTGATAGAAATGATTGCGTGCTACATTCAGTGTAAAATTGTATTGATATAAGTAAGAGATACAACTGCCACTGTATATGCAAATTATAAACCGTAGAGTTTATTAATGCGTTTTTTCTTTTTATTGCGCCATTATTTTGTATATAATCCAGCTTACTTACCCTCATAGGGCTGCCCTGTCATGACTTCCTTAAGGATTAAACGGGGTATCTGAGATCCTGTTGGTCTGCCGTCTGAGATTTTCAAATCACAGGATAGTATAGTAAGCCTTCAGGTAGAGACAAACTGATCGATCGATCTATAGAATCAAATCATGCCGACCAGTTCGAATCCATAACCAGGTGGACTGTTTATAACTGATGCAACTCAGCCTAAAATAGGCACCACGAAGGTCGAGGAGTACAACTGGCCGGCGTTGTGTTGGCTATATCCACCGAGTACCCAGTGGTCTAAAAAAGTATATCCTACAGTCCGTTCCAGAAGTCTTGTTCAATACTAAAAGTCTGCATAGTCCGTTCCAAAAGTCTTGCTCAACATTAAAAGTATGTACAATCCGTTCCTGAAGACTTGCTCAACATTTAAATTCTGCATAGTCCGTTCCAGAAGTCTTGCTCAACATTAAAAGACCGTATAGCCCGTTCCAGAAGTCTTGCTTTATATTAAAAGACTCTATAGTCCGTTCGTGAAGTCTTGCTCAACATTAAAAGACCGCATAGCCCGTTCCAGAAGTCTTGCTCAACATTAAAAGACCGTATATGCCGTTCCAGAAGTCTTGCTCAACATTAAAAGACTCTATAGTCCGTTCCAGAAGTCTTGCTCAACATTAAAAGACCATATAGTCCGTTCCAGAAGTCTTGCTCAACATTAAAAGACCGTATAGCCCTTTCCAGAAGTCTTGCTCAACATTAAAAGACCTATAGGCCGTTCAAGAAGTCTTGCTCAACATTTAAAGACCGTATAGTCCGTTCCAGGAGTCTTGCTCAACATTATAAATCTGTAAAGCACGTTCCAGAAATCTTGCTCAACATTAAAAGTATGTATAGTCCGTTCCAAACAGTCTGTATAGTCCGTTCCAGAAATCTTGCTCTACATTAAAAGTCTGTATAGTCCGTTCCAAAAAGTCTGTATAGTCCGTTCCAGAAGTCTTGCTCAACATTAAAAGACCATATATACCGTTCCAGAAGTCTTGCTCAACATTAAAAAACTCTATAGTCCGTTCCAGAAGTCTTGCTCAACATTAGAAGTCTGTATAGCCCGTTCCAGAAGTCTTGCTTTACATTAAAAGTCTCTATAGTCCGTTTCAGGAGTCTTGCTCAACATTAAAAGACTCTATAGTCCGTTCCAGAAGTCTTGCTCAACATTAAAAGACCTATAGCCCGTTCCAGAAGTCTTGCTCAACATTAGAAGTCTGTATAGCTTGTTCCAGAAGTCTTGCTTTACATTAAAAGTCTGTGCAGTCAATTCCAAAAGTCTTTCTGAGCATTAGAAATCTGTAAATCAGTAACCGACCCGTGTAGGTTGTTGATATTTGACATGCAGAGATTATGTTGTTATACAACTCCGTTAACATGGTTGATAACCAGGTACTTGCAAGATTTTGTTTTTAAATGTAAACAAACACCTAGCTATCGTTTTGCCATACTTCCAAAAAAAAAAAAAAAAAAAAAGAGAGAGAGAGAGAGAGAGAGAGAGAGCGAGAGAGAGAGAGAGAGAGAGAGAGAGAGAGAGAGAGAGACCGCAATCAGTCAGCATGTTTACGGTAACTTTACTCTCATATAATCATCTGTAGAATTAGTCTTCCGTGACGTGCAGATTTTTCATTGTTTGCGGGATAAACTATTGAAAAAACACCAGGTATGGCTGTGCATGTGACTCCCCCACAATCTCCACACGTGTGTCAATAACTGTGTATTCTATTTTTAGGGATACATAAATGATTAGTCAAACGAAGATCACAGAAATGTGACGGTTTAAGAAACAAGCAGCACCTGTGCTTTTGTGAAGTACAAAATCATAAGGACACAGGAAATAAAATGCCATTTGCAAAATTTCTTGTTGATCTGTTCAAGAGTTTTCGAGATTTTTGTTAAAGTTTGAGCGCATGACTTCTAAAACGCACTATAGCCACTTGTGTGAAATATTACGTTAAATGGGAGAAAGGCGAAACTATATTAACATATATAACAGGATGACTATAGTTGCACTTACTTCTTAAACAATACTGAAAATCTTCTAATAATCACATATAGAAACTTAATTGTGTTCAGAATAATTTAAAACAGGATCTCACCCCCCCCCCCCCCACACACACACACACACATCTTAATAAAAATTCAGTGTTGTTTTCAGTGTTGTTTATAAATGACACATTTCCTACGCCGTAGAGTGTATTTGATAAATGTTGGTGTAGATCAATCAGAGCTCGGTGGGTGATGTTAACTTTTAATCTTTACTTCCCACAACATGTGGTGCCCATTCTGATCTAAATTAAATTAAATTAAATTACCAGCCGCTGCTCTACTGCGGCTTCTGCCTATTTATGTTCTGTTCCTTCTGCCCTTCCCCCTTCCTCCCCCAATAAAGCATGGACCTTAAACCGATTCAAGCCAAGTTGTTCTATTTGCTATCCCATGAAGTCCACTATATGTCCTCCCTATATTTTAACTTCACTCCCAGGTTCATTTCCCTGTGTATTTGTAGGGTTTCTTGTATGTCTTTGATGCTGTAGTTTCCAGTGCAACGACATTTTGGTTAACAATTGTATTAGGGTTTCTAAACGTGTACCATATCTAATGCCACCTCTTGATTCACTGGAATACATAAATCTCCAAGACTGTAATTTAGTTATTTAGTCCAACCAACCAATTCCCTGTTTTCAGAAAAGGCACAAGCAGATTATAGCATTCCTCCGAATGTGGGATGTAATTTTTCGTTATTTGAAGCTCCACCCTGGCTTTTGCCGGGGCCCCCAAAATATAGCCGGGCCTAAAATATGGCCTAACGGCTGAACGGGGTTTCTGGGACCTCTCCACAGGTAATCATCATCCCCATGGTGGCACTTTGTGTCACCGGTTGTTTATCGCTTGTGTGATGTCCTGGTGGGGTACAATTTACTTACTAACAGGAATGTTTGTAGCTGTTTGTTCATCTGGGGGAAAATGTACTTTAACATATATATATATATATACATATATATATATATATATATATATATATATATATATATATATATATATATATATATATATATATATATATATATATATATATATATATATATATATACACACAAATATATTCTTTTCGGTCTTAATCACTATCATTTGATTTTTTCTTTAAACAAGTCTACAGGTATAAAGGAGATTCACTTCTAGCGAACACACAGAGAGCGTAGCAAGCAAGAAAAGCGGCTAGACAAGAGTTCAAGCACATCGAACAATAAACAAGCCAATGCTAAACAAAGCAAAAGACACGCTCTCGCATGAATAACAGCAGCCCAGGAATGTGAGGGGCCGCCAGGAATCACCACTTCATCTGACTGCTGCCTACCTTCTTGCTCTGAAAGTGAAATGAAAAGCTTTAAAGAAAACATGGACACGGTATGAACAATAAAGTAAACACACCGAGAAAACGTGACAGTCATCATTCTGTTTGTCAAATACAGTAAGCACATGTGTGACAGTCACCAGAGAATGATATATATTTGCAAGTGGTAGTAGTAAGTTGTACCCCACCAGGACATCACACAAGCGATAAACACCCGGTACACAAGATGCGTCCATGCGGATGAGGATCACCCGTGGAGAGGTCCCAGATACCTTGTTCAGCCATTACGCCAGGGCACGGCTATATTTAGGGCCCCCGACTAAAGCCAGGGTGGGGCTTCAAATAACGAAAAATTGCATCCCACATAGCCGTGTTATAGTTGCAAGGATGCTGGTTCCTCTGAAAGGTTTAATGGGAACATGCACAAAATAATAAACTCGAATTTAAAAAGCGTCGTTTTCTGGGAGAAACTCCAAGTCTATTGTTGCTGAGATTGAACATGATAAAACGGAATGGAGGAATAAATAGCGAGCCTACAGGAAGTATAAACTGCTCGACAGATTGGTGATGATGTTAAAGAGCTCGGTAAATTCCATACAGTGCACCGAGTAGCCTCTGGATAGAAGATAAACACGCACGCCAGAACAGAGTCAGGGACCTTTTACCACGCCTCAAAGTGTAGTGGGCACATAGGACTAGACTTATATCTTATAGACCAGTCGGCACTCGGCTGGTGGGGTGGTCAACACGACTCCGACCTCTTTTACTTGCCTGGACATTTACCTGATACCCACTTAAGGTTGTGTCGACCTGGGAGCATAAGTCATTTTTGAAAAGTCCGGTGCTGTCAGGATCCGAACTCAAAACCTTTTGATCCACAGGCAAGCGTTAGCCACTACAACACGGCTTACCACATCCAACCCCCCCCCAACCCCCCCCCCCCCCCCCCCCCCACCAACTAAGGAACGCACTTATGGTGAAGGCCGGAAATTCTACAAAATTAACATACACAAATCTGGAAGTGAAAGACAAATGGAAACCCACACATTATCTTTCCACACATACTTATATAAGATTAGGAGAAAAAAAATATTGAGTGCAAAAGTGGCAAACAAAGAAAAGTGACCCTATTCATTTTACTGATATGACATGACAAGACTATTTATGTATTATGAATGCAGTTTAATATTTCCAGCATACTGGGTTAGATTCAGCTGAGGAAGCTTTGCAGATGACAGTTTTTCGTTATATTCAACAAAAAAATAATCGTAGCCCTTTTCGGAGTATTGGTAAACTGTCAAATGTAAAATTGCCTAGTAAAACCACAAACAGGAAAACAATTTTAAAAAGTTGAGCTCGGTTCACGGCGTCCTGTAAAGGTTTTGCCCCTAACTCATAAAATCTGAAGGCAAGAGATCTTTCAAGGAGATTTTGTAAAATTAAACATATTCTAATGATTTAGCTGGTCACCACCCTAAGAATCTAATCAGATATTCGTCTTTGCCCCCCCTTCTTAACAACAAATAGGAACAGTTCCGAGAAAACAGAAGTCCACTTGAACCTACTGTAAACATTTTAGAAGGGTGGCTGTACCTCTACCCCTACACAGTTTATAAAACTACTAACTGTGTATAGAAATCCTCTTATTAAGTATTTGCCTATTCTTTACCCATTTGAGACACAGTGATATCTCGGTAAACGTACTTAATCTGTTCCAGATCTGTGGACGTATAGAAAACAGGGCGCACAGCAAAACGCATTTTTCCCATTAGAAACAAGGGAGAATGATTATTCCGCTGGCATGAAAACAAATTATGGGGTTGTATAAAATAATTCCTAAACTGCCTAATTACTAAAATATAAAAGTAAGTAGATGAAATAAATAAAAACCTAACCGCACTTTACCTTCATGAGAAGAGTCGAGTGCCTACTAGGATGGTGCTGAGAAGGGAGGAGGAGGAGCAGATATTGTTCGCAAAGAGATTCTTATGTAATAATAAAACTTCAACAATCTGAAATTCTGGTGCTGGTGTGGGTCTCTTTTCCCTACTTGGACCTAGGCAAGGCTCTTCGGATTTGACTTTTGCTAGAAATATATCCAAAAGATGGATGCGTGGTCTTGAGTGCTACAGGTTCTGGTTTCATCCCCGGTAAGGGTTGGGATTTGTTTTCACGTGGACATGGACTTCTAGTAATTCTCTGGGTAGTGAGATCGGACGTCCGTGTGCATTGCTACACACACACACATAAAAAAAATCCCTTGGCAGTTGGAAATCGAAAAGAGTAGCCTAACGGCGCTTTCCCGGGCAAAATTTTGAGTTGAAAATCTACCTAAAATATTTCATTACCTCGCCGGTCCTACAGAGCCTGTGCACTGTGCTGAGTTTCTTTGGACTCAGACTTGAGTCAAAAGAAGAAAAGAGCACTTATGGGTTACTACCCGTGTGCCATTATGTTGATCCGTTGTTCAAAACCTCAAACCCTCAGCTATCCAAAGAATTTTCTTCTGCCTTCTGCTCGGGATGTTTTGGAAATGTGACACTGACTGATCATTCCGGACAATGCTATTACAGCTTGTTTATTGTTTAGGTTTCGTTGGGAATGGTACTACTCTGCGAAGTCATCGAAGTACATAAGTGACTTCATCTCGAGGGAAGTAAACAAGGATAGCACGTGGTATCGTGACTAATTTTAACTTATACAAGTTCTAGCACGCAGGTCGTATTCCAAACAAAAGTCGTTTAAAAGTACCATTTGTGGCATCTAAATAGGACTTATACCAAATGGAACGTATACCAAAGCGAACGTATCCCTAGGCCCCACTATATATTATGACATGGTTTTTGTCATTCAGCAAGCATATTATTCTTGCTGTTATTATTATTATTATTATTATTATTATTACACACAAGGATTGGGTTTCTTGAGACTCTCATTTCCATGACTTATACCAACTGGAACGTATACCAAAGCGAACGTATCCCTAGGCCCCACTATATATTATGACATGGTTTTTGTCATTCAGCAAGCATATTATTCTTGCTGTTATTATTATTATTATTATTATTATTATTATTATTATTATTATTACACACAAGGATTGGGTTTCTTGAGACCCTCATTTCCATGAAAATTTGTAGAGGGGCTATTTTCTTTGTTTGGCGCTCGCGCAAGGAAAAAAATGCAACAAGATCTATAGTTCAGTCAAGCATGAAATGTACACACCAATAAATCATCGAACCGTCACATATGCTTCTTCAATAAAACCCACGTCATTCTGTTGGAAAGTTGCAGACAAAGTCAAGTGCATCTATAATTTTAATTTTACACACGCTAGGGAAGTAGGCCGTAGGCTGGGACGTGAGAAACGTAGGATTGTTTGGTGGAAATATTGTAATGAATTTTGGTAGGCGTTGTGCTGACTGGACGCGTGCTCAGAGAACTATGAATAAAGAAATGATGTCGACATTACAGGACTATAAACCATACAGATAAATAATAAGTTTTAAAAGAAAATGTAATTCAGACCATGGGTCAGAAATTTCCTGCCTGTGGCTTAGAGTTTTGTGTTTTGGCTATATTAAGAAATGCACGCTTTGTTAAACGACTGTATAGGGAAAGTACAGGGAAAGCATGCAAGAAGAAGAAAAAGCCACAAGTGGACAAAGATCATCAAGAGATGGGATCAAAGAAATCTATGAGTGCACAGCGAAGACTGGACAGAGGGTGTGGAAATACCCTACCGTTGGTTGATCTGAAATTGATGATTAAGATGGTAACTGCTAAGAGACATAAGGACTCTATACCATATTTCTAAGAACCAAGACTGAAAAATAGATTTCACCGTGTCTAAGTGAGTTTCAATGTTGCTGACTCTTTTTCTACGTAGAGAAAAACGAATCCAGACAAGACACAGACTAGCTGGAATGAAGAAGATCAAAGCGAAGTGTTTGTACATAGCGAGAAAGGCCTGTTAGACTTTACCCAAGGGAATGAGCTACGACCAAGTTTAAAGGTCTTTAGAAATGCTAGATCTTCATCTCATCATGTAGTAGGTCTTTCGCAGAACGTCGCTCTCATAGTGGCCTGCCTGAAAGAAACTCGGTCTCTCGTCAGCTCTCCGGCCTCGTATACTTTCATATTCAAGGAGTCACTTATATCCTGTTCCCATTTTCGTGCTGATCGCCCCTGTTTCTCTTTCCTATACCATGCGTTCTGATATTACTTTTTCCAATCCACAATGGCGCTTGATATCAACAAACTATTTCAATTTCGAGTCAAGATGCTGTTTATTAGCCAACCTTCCTTGATGTTCAGATCTTTAAAAACGTCAGTATTTCTTCTCTTCTTTGTCCAGGGTATTCTGAGAAACTTTTTACAGCATTTCACGCTCATAAGCTTTTCTTTTCTTTTCTAAGGATTAAGAGATAGTCCAGGACTCACATCCGTATGTTGCTCCAGGGAAGACGCATGCTCTCAAAATGTTTGACTACAATAGTAGAGCGTTATGCTGACAACACAGAACAGCGACAAACGCACGTGAAGTGTGTGTGGTAGTTTTACAACCGCCACACGACGGCCTTGCAGAGAATCGACACTGGAATGAGTTATTTCATCAGTCAATCAAGTGCTGTTTCCTCAGTGAAGGTTGGTTACAATGTATCATCAAGACGCTCGGTCTCTTTCCTTGGTAATACACACTCTCAGACTGCTGTAAGTGAATTTTTTGATGTTGTCCTCCCACTTGTATCGCGGTTTATCTTTTGCTCTCCAGTCTTTGACTTGTCCTTTCAGTATGGTTTTTAAAAGAGTGTTAGGTTATTTAATGTGAGTGAAATATTTCAATTCTCTCTCGTTTATTTCTTTCAGTAACTCTCTTCTCATTCCCGGTCACTATGGAACTCATGTATTCAATTGTTCCTGTTTTCATGAAATACAAATTATGCTTCTTTGTCTCCACATTTAAAGAAATATAACTGGACTTTTTAATCGCTTGTTCATTGTCCAGGTTTTTGTATCAAACGGCAGGGCTGAGTGTACATAATGCTTGATAATTCTCATTTTTACTGTGTTGTTTCTCTCTCTCTCTCTCTCTCTCTCTCTCTCTCTCTCTCTCTCTCTCTCTCTCTCTCTCTCTCTCTCTCTCTCTCTCCCACCCCCTCTGTGTGTGTGTACATGTCAACAACATTCACATCTTGCCAAAAAAATATATTTTCCTTGCCTATTCTCTCTTTGGTCTCCCTTTTACTTCGGTCTCGCTTCTGCACTTTTCTGTCCAAGATAGCAGACACTTGTTACTTGTAGTAATATCTCTCAGTTTTTCGGTTAGATTCATTGTTGGTCGCTCCTTTCCATTGTCAGTTATCATAGTCATATTTTTTTGAATATTATTGTCTACACTATAGACTGCACTTGGCTTATTTACATGTTCAACTAGGTCCTGTAACTCCTGCTCACTTCTGCTAGTAACATAATAGTGTTCATGACAAACATTTGAACCGAGTTCCTGGCTTAACCGAGGATTCGGTCCATTAATTTGGTGGGTAATGAGAAATTTAAACTTGGTTTTGTTAGTATGTTAAATTCAGTTAATTAAAAGTACTCGTAGCCACACATCCTTTTTGATGTTCAACAATTTATGATATTGAGCAGAGTCTAGGAACTCATCGTAGTCTATGAAACAGGCAATGAGATCTATGTCACTTTCACTACGTTTCCCAAAGATATTTCTCATATTGAGAGTATGGTCTCTAGTTTCTCAACCGAACTGTTGGAACATTCTGTGACATACTGGAGAGGAAAAAAAGGAGAGAAAGAGAGAAAGAGAGAGACAGACAGACAGACAGACAGACAGACAGACAGACAGACAGACAGACAGACAGACAGACAGACAGACAGACAGACAGACAGACAGACAGACAGACAGACAGACAGACAGACAGACAGACAGACAGACAGACAGACAGACAGACAGACAGACAGACAGACAGACAGACAGACAGAGAAAAATAGCGAGGAAAAATAATTAGAGAAGAGAAGAAGAAGAAGAGAATAAAATAGAGAAAGATAGAGCTAGACAAAATGGAGAGAGAGAGAGAGAGAGAGAGAGAGAGAGAGAGAGAGGGAGAGAGAGAGAGAGAGAGAGAGAAGTTAAGAAGGATAGCGAGAAAGAAAAGAGAAAGAAGGATAATTGAGAATCATAGAAAGAAAGTGGAGAAATCAAGGACAGAAATCAAAGAAAAAAGAAGTTAAGAAAGATTGAGAGAAAGAAGTCGAGAAAACGGAAATGGAGAGAGAATTGATGGTGATTAGAAAGCAAGTAAGAAAGCAGGGAAATAAAGTAAAGAAAGGAAGCAAGAAAGAAATAGAAAAAGAAAGAAAGGAATTAATAGGAAATAGTCAGCAAAAAAAAAAAATGGAAATATTTAGACAGACAAAGAAAGACGGGAAGAGAAAAACGTAAACACACACACACAAATAGAAACAGGAGCGGGAAATCGATTAAAAGACAGATAGGGAGAGAGAGAGAGAGGAGAGACAGAGAGACAGAGAGAAAGAAACCCACATTTCATGACTCAACATCCTTTACATCCCTCATCAAACGTTTGTGAAATTATGCCACACACATGCGCCAGTTAGGTCATGTCATGACAAACTAGGTTCAGCGGAAACTGTGGGCGGACACGTAGTCTTACGTTAAGGCAATAACCATGCGTAGTTGTCTATCTTCTCCTTCTTCCTGTTCACCAGCTGTAAACTCTGGCGGAAAGTTCTGGCTGTTCGCCCACTTCTGGACATTCACTAGAATGTAAATGTTGATTTTGCACGCACATTCGTTTTACAGATCTGGCTTATTAGTACCAGACTGTTGCTTCCTTGACTCTCAGCAGGCTTAGGCACACCGACTTGGAAGGAAACTTTTAATTAGTTGACTCTTACGACACGCTTTTCTTTGGAGATAGTGGGTATATTTTAGTGCCTCCCCCACACGGGAGTAGCTGTCTATAAGTGAGGTAATGATCACATCAACTCTCGCCCAGACTTAGATCTTATTCCAGTCTGTGGACTAGATAATCCCGTGGTGCTAGGTTCGATCTAATCTGCGGGCGCTTTGGCAGCAGACCTCCTGGCCTTGTTCTCTATTGGTATCGAGAGCTCACCGTTTAGTAAGAAATGACCCACTACTGAACGTTTAATTGCCTAGTGAAATCACCGACAAGAAAAACATGCTAGGGTCGGTTCTGCAATGTTCTCAAAAGGACACGCAAATAACATTTTGTGTGGACTAGATTATACCAGACTGTGAACTAGATTGTGGTAAAAACAGGGGATGTCAAATATTCGGGTCATGCTTGAGCGATTACACCCATGGGCGCTCTTCATTCATTTACCTGTATAAGGACGCCCAGCCGAGTATCCGGGGACCGGCATAACATATAGCAATGTCTTGACACGTTTTAACTGGTAGCCTGTACACTCACGTGATGGCAGTGTGTAAACTGGGCAATTCACACTGGGATAGTAAAAATCGGCTTTTTTAGTTTTAGAGAAGTGAAACCAATTAAACTGCAGCAGCACTGTAAAAAATGCCACGAACAACTGGACAAACATGGAAATTGGAACTCGTCATACTAGTCATAATCATCATATTCATCGTCGTTGTCATCATGATCAGAACAATTACGTAGCCAGCACCATCAGTATAATCATGCTATTTTCCACATCGTGGATTCTTCAACAGGATGTCACAGTTTTTGTTTCTGGTTGAGATCCTTGCTTGCCTCGTGACTTCCTCGATGTGTATTTCCATAAATAGTGCCGGTTGTCAATATGTCTCAGTTTTTCTCTTCTTATGATGTGACCAACAAATAGTCACAGGAGTGTATTGGGCATATAGGGCTAGACCTATAGTTTAAAGACCAATTGGCACTCGTTGGGTGATGTGGTCAGCATAACGCCGGTTGCCTTTACTTATCAGGACTCTACCTGGTACCCACTCAAGGCTTGCTCAACTTTCTTGTTCTCATTTCTCGATCCTTATGTCAGAAAACCTATATCTGGAAGCCGGTAGCCTTTATGAAAGCATCGCACGGTCCATATCCCCTCATGCACCTTACACTTTGTCTTCACTGTGGTTGAAAAAAGCCAGGTTGCGTCTCTGTTGGCAGCAGACAGTTGCCATTGTTGAAGCGCATGCTTAGGATTTTTGGGAGCCATGCTGCAGGGACACGTCTCCATTTTTAAATCACCGAAAATTTGAACATATGTTGACGAAGTCTGTTGTGCCCTGTCCTTAGTCTGAATAAAACCATTGCCCCCCCCCCCTCTCCAGACAGGCGATCAAGCAAGTCTTGAGGAGAGAATTTAGTGTGTGTATCAAGCCACCTTTTTTTGGATACTAGACTGTATTGGTGTCTTAGTCTCTTGATGGGTTAAATCATTATTTGATTGTACCATGTCACAGCCACTTCTGGCAAATATGTCTGCTATTTCATTACCTTCCAAGCCACAGTGACACTGCATTTCAGACTGATCTACTGAAAAGCCTAAGTTGCGTCAAGTCAACAAATTGCTTTTCTTTTGGGTTATTAATTGCTAGCAGAGCTGGCATAGCATCAGTCAGAAAGATCCCTATGCTATATTTGCTGTGCTGTTGTCCACCAAGGAAAGAACACGCCATTAAAAGTGCATCTGTCTCTGCTGTGTAATTGGATAAATGTGAAACTGTTGATATCATCATCATCGCTTCTCTTTATGCCTAGTGGCACATAATGCTTTGGAGAGGACGTTCCATGCTTTCCTGTCCAATCTTCAGGGCAGTTTTCTATGTCAGAGATGCTGCACTCAGTTAACTTTCCATCGTTCGTCTCCACGTTGTTTTAGGCGCCCCTTCTTTCTCTTTCCCTCTCGTGTCCATGTGAGAGCTATTATAGCAGTTATATCAGGATTCATTCTCATAACGTGGCCAGGCCATTTCTATCTTCTCTTGTTTATACTGTCTAAAGTTTTTTTGGTTTTGACATAAAGTAGTTTTGCGTTTGAGATTGAATCTGGCTAGAAAATTTTGATAATTCTACGTTGACAAGTGTGGTGGAAGGTGGATGGCTTGTGTGCATCCTTTTTAGTAATTCTCCAGCATTTTGCTTTATAAAGAAGAACTGGCAAAATGAGGCTCTTGTAGAGTCGAAGTTTCGTTCCTATGCAGTAACTGTTGGATTTCCAGATTTTCCTCATTCTTCCAAAAGCAGCCCTTGCTTTGTTTAGGAATGACTGTGTGTATTTCTCTGTCCCTCCCAGTAGAGACACCACACTGCCAAGATATGTGAACTGTTCTACATTTTCAAGTGTTTGGCTATTTATGGTCACTGGCTGTTGGTTTGGACTGTTCGTCATGACCTTAGTTTTCCCACCATTTATGCTGTGCTGTGTAGTCGGTTACTTTTTTCTTGTATATGTTCATGGTTATGTGATAAGAATGCTATATCATCTGCAAAATCAAAGTCGTGAAGCATGGTTTGTTTAACTAGGGCGTTCTATATATATTTCTTCTCCTCCGTCTCTTATTGCTCTCTTGGCTGAACCATCTGTATACAATCTAATCCACTCTAATTTGCGTTTGAGAATGCGTGCTGAATTTTAGTAATACAGTGAGATAGTATTTTGGCTTCGGGGCACCAGTAGCACACATATATCTTCGTGTAGGGAGTCGGCAGTCAGAAACCCAAGTTCAAGGTGTCTCCTTTGTGCCAAAGAACTGCATGGCTGTTGGATGAACAGACGTTAACGAAGGCAGTCAGGTCGTTGTTGGGGCGAGGCTTGCTGGTGGATGTAATGTATTAAATCCCTTCCCCAGCTAATAGTAGGGTACTGCAGGGGTGACAGTTTATTAACCCTCACATAATGCTTCAGGTCCAAATGAACACTTAGTACTGCCACTGTTTTGAGCCGAGGCAAAAATTTTTGCTTCTGCCAGACTGTGGCCGTTGCTTTTTTGCTCTATTTGTAGACTGGAAGTATATAGTTTCGTTGCCCAGCCTCTGAGTTGAGTGCATGGCGTGACACTGTGAGCTGCGGATTTCATTTGGAATGTTTTTCGACTGACCAACGTGGTGGTGTGATTTGTAGATTCAGAAAATGGCGCAATGCCGGTTGTCGCAATATTGGTGGGGCCATTATTTGATTAAAATTGATCGCGTTTGCAGCTTTTGATCTTTTAATGACTTCTGCTGCCATCAATGATGAACTGCATTTCTAACGTCAGCCTGTTTGCGTTAGCACTTCGGATGGCTACCATATGCTTTTAATGCGAGTGTATGCTAGATTTGCTGAGAGAGCAGTCTGTCAGTCTTTCCACAAGGGACTGTGTGTTTTTCGTTGGAACAGGAGCGGAGCAAAGATGGGGTAACCCGTTTGCTATGAAGCTGAAATTAAAATTACCAGATTACCAGATTACTCTAATCCAACTCTGGTGTGGATAAAGTATGTTGACATCTTCTCCCTTAACTGACTTCATATCAGTTCAGCCTATTGATGATTTGGAGAAGATTCTTGTTACAATGATTCAGACTGTTGGCAGGTTACCTCTAAGCCAAGGGGGCAGTGGTTGTAAGGTTTCAGTGAAACATTTGGTACTTTGGGAGGAACTATGAGGTCAGCGAGCTTGGCATTTGATTTCCTAATTAAACATGTTCTTTTCAATCTAGCTTTCTAGCGTTTCGCAGTCGGCTGTACATAGGTGTTCTTTCAAGTGGTGGAATTTGGAGAGCTGTGTAAATCTGAGGAAAAGGGTGAAAGGCTGAGAACACACACTTGTTTTGGGCAACAACTTCTTGTTTTGATGATGTCTCTTGGGTACTCAACCCGCTGATGTTTTTGTTCATCGGACAACAAATGTGGTACAAACCGGCAAGCAACTTTTTCAAAATCTTGCACGAAAATGTTATGGATGGTTTCTCTATTAACACCAGATTCATCTGCCATCATCCTCACAGTAAAAGTATGATCTTCTTGTATCGGTTCTCTGACTTTTGCAATGAGTTCATCATTACGAACAGATTTGGCTTCCAGGTCTAGGTGCACTAGTAATCATTTCCACACCACTTTTAAAACGGGAATACCACCTGAGAATGTGTGCACGAGATATGAAATTATCGCTATAAACTTGTTGCATCAATTCAACTGTTTCAATGGCACTTTTTATGAGTTTTGAAAAGAATTTTATATTAGCTTTTTGCTCCGTGCTGATTACTTAACAATGCACCTCTGACTAGGTCAACACAATGGCGGCTTTTTTTTTTTTTTTTTCTTGTCTGCTTATCGAGCTGCGATGAAAAGTTGCCAGATCATAAATGAATGTTGCCTCTTTAGATTCCATGCTTTGCTTCATAGATGACATTTTTGTCTTGGCCATAATGAAATCAGTCTCATTACTTAATCGTCGCACCTTGTATATTTGTGTATTTTTTTTCCCCGTGTTTACACAAGTATTTTTCAATTATTGCAATGCTGACAAGGGTGTTCCAACCAGAACGTTAAGTTTATTACTAGATATTGTGTTCTCATAGAACCGAGCAGAACTACTATCTGTGTTTGCCAGCATAATTATTATTAAAAAATGAAGTCATTTACTGAACTTCAGTCGCTTAGTGGAGCGGGGGTCCTGACGTCTTAAGTTTAAAAGAAAATACAGCACTCAAAAGGCGAGTCCTGGAACGAGGCCAAAGTCCATAAGCGGACGAGCAAACAGTTTACAACCGGTTAAGAAGAAGGAGAGTAAGAAATAAAAACCGTAGCTTGATATCAATATTTGTCTAGGGTGTCTGATATCAAATATTCACACCCACGCAACCTGTTATCCACCTAACAAGACGCTTATACCGAGGTAAATTAGACTCACACAGACACAAATCACCTGCAGTTGACCTACAGACGTCGTCTTCATTTATCTAAAGCTGTTCCTATTGCCGTCTGTCCATTCTTTCGTGTTCTTCCTCTTGGACTTTGTTCATTATATTTTACCATAGGAGGTCTTAGCCTTCACACTTACATACACGAACACAGTTCTCGATTCTTCTATTTGTCATCTCCAAACAAAGCACATACCTTAACCAACCCATACCAAGCCCTTTATGAGCTTGTTTATTGCTGAATGGATTTTCAAGGTCACCAGTACCAGTAAACTGACCAGCCTCAGGTTTGCTTCTTTGCTCTTTTATATCGTACGCATTATAGGTAACAGCGTTAGTATTCATGGCTTCATATAGGGACTCTGGAAACACGCAAGACACACGCACACACATACTGGTGCAAGTATGTGTACCTCACAACAATATCAATGTGGATAATTCTGCAAATGTTGTTTCGTCATGTGGAACGACATTCCCATTCGGGGAAAAAACACATACACACAACACGCATTTCTTGGTATGTAGAAGAAAAAAGGGAAGAAAAGAAAAAAAAAAGAAGAAGAAGAAGAAGAAAAGAAAAAGAAGAAAAAGAAAAGAAGAAGAAGAAGAAGAAGAAGAAGAAAGAAAAAAAGAAAAGAGGAAAAGAGAAAAAGGGAAAAAAAGGGAAAAGAAAAAAGAAAAAAAGAAGAAAAAAGGAAAGAAGAAAAAAGAAGAAGAAGAAAAAGGGAAAGAAGAAGAAGAAGAAAAGAAAAGAAAAAAGAAAAAGAAGGAAAAGAGAAGAAAAAAAAAGAAAGAAGAAAAAAAAGAAGAAGAAGAAAACAAAAGAAGGGGAAGCGTTTGACTTTAATTTCTCGCTTTTCCTCTTTTTTTCTTAGGGCTTCCCTAATCTATACTTTTTCTAAATTTAATCTAAAAACCAATTTCACTAAAGCAGACATTAAAAATACAACAGGAGTAAAAAAATATTAAATTCCGGGGCCTTTTGTCTTGAAAAATCTAGAAAAAAAATTAAGCCAAAATTTTGTACTTTCCACTGGGGCTAATTTCTGTGTTAGTTGTCCACCCGACTGTCTGTACAATAGTGAACGGTGTTTCCTTAAAACTAGCTGCCCGCATAATTTTTTTTTTTAATCCACGGAATCTAGTGACACGTGAGCAAATTTTACCATAGAATTTTTTACTTCTCAAAAAGGGGATATAAGCCAGTTAAATTTCAGATGGAAAAATATAGTTGAATAATGTACTTGTTTTTTGGGGGGTTTGTTTAAGGCGGGGGGGGTCGACTCCGGAAAAGGATACAAATTAAATGATCGGCATAAAAGGGTACTTTCAGGTTTTCTTGAAGAGAGCGACGTTTTGTAAAAGGGCTTGCTGATTTCTAATGTACCTTGCCATGTAAAAGACCCATGCTCATCCGCATCGAAAATTTTTCTTGCCCGTACTAAGGGTTACCAACTTGGTTTCGTTACGATCTCAGACTAGAACTTTTGATCCCCCGTGTGGGGGCCCGGGCCCCTTTGGGG
>CAJHNH020000014.1:696218-828718 GCA_905116865.2 Candidula unifasciata
CATGCTGACTGTTCTAATTAGGCTGCCGCAACGACTTCTTATCTCACAGTACCTTCTGCGAAACCAAGTCGTCTTGTCCCTATCTGAAAGAAAAACACCATCCGGTAATCTCGTGCAGCAGGGTACCAGCTCTGAGCTTCATGAACTCAGGTGGGCCCACCTTCGAAAGTGTCTAGGAGAATCGTGGGCCGAAACACTTGTCGACGAGGATATCTTCTACTGATGACTGTTAGATCCCTGCTGTACTCGCTCCCTGTGAGTTTATTCCTATAGATGTTATTGTATCACATGCTAGACTTTCTTGCACTAAGTGACGTCCACATTTATGAACTAGCGGGCACGTCATTTGCTCTCAAAACAGAGTCATTTGTATCAGAGGGTGCCGAATGTGAGAAAACCAGAAGGCGAGCGAGGGGGGGGGGGAGGGAAGGGCGTTGGCAAGGAGAAGGTGATAAACGGGTTTACTCCTAGTTTAAAAGCATAATAATAACCTGGTAATCTGAGTTTCAGCTTCAGAGCTAACGGGTCCTACCATGGTTGCTCCACTCCTGTGCCAATGAAAAAGCAAACAGAATTTCCATCACTGCCCCTTATGGAAAACATTGACACAGACTACAGTAATGTAGCCATCAGAAGTGCTAACACATACAGTCCGACATTAGAAATGCAGCTCCTCATCGACAGAGGCAACACGTACAAACAGATAAGTAGTTGCACACGCGATTAATTTTAATCACAGAAGGCACCATCACTACTGTGTCAACAGGTCTTTCGCCAGTTTTTGAATCTACAGCTCACAACATCACGCTGGTCATAGTCGAAACACATTCCAAATGAAATCCACACTACACAGTGTCGCGCCATGCACTCACCTCAGAAGCTGGGCAACAAAACTATATCCTTTTATGGAGAAAATTGCAACGGTCACCGTCTGCGAGAAGCAACAGTTTGCAGTGACTAAAAATAGTGAAGGCGCCTATCCTCTATATTACCCGGATGAAGTAGGTAACAGCTTAGCCTCTTTCTAAAACTTTTGGAAGGATGTTCAGTTTCTACTGACACAGTGTTGAAATTATAAGTGTAGTATTCTTAAGATTACACCGGCATCTTTACCACATGGTTACCATGACCTACTCATCATCATGACAATGTGCACAGCTAGGTATCATAGGCACTCATGTCTCTTCCCAAATCTGTTTTCATGGTATTTTGAATCAACATCACAGACGATATTCCTCCAAGCTATCACCTCAGTCCGTCAAGCATAGTTTCTCTTGATGTGCTTCTGCTTCTTCTACCGATGATCTTTCCAGTAATCACGATGTTCTCCAATACTCCTTCTCATTACATGACCGAAGAACTCTGCCTGCCTCTTTCTTATAGTTCTATATCAAGCCCTAATGCTATTTAATAGTTAGCTGTTCTGTGATGACCCTGCTTTGCATGGTCTCCACGAGTACATTGTGGCAAGCAGGAAGTCCGTGCTACAAGTGACGGCACGAGATACTTGTGGCCGGTGGAGTAAGCGAGGCGAAGCCCGAGCTAGCCTCGTGGTCAGTCGATCATGAGAAGTCAGAGTAGACGTTGTAGTAATTGAAGATGTAGTTTTTATGTCGCGAGAATGGTTAATGTTCAAATATGTCGCTAGTGGTAGAATTGAGAATAATTGTTTGAGCACGTTGAATACATGGACCAGAATAAACTGACAGATTGTACAATGAAGCTGAGTGGCGTTAGTGTGTGTTGTCAACCCTAGACGTTAAAGTCGGTGTAAGCCAAGGTTCTGTCCAAGGTGCAAACCACGCTTCATTCCAAATGAATCAAGGTACATTTCAAGTCTAGTTCAAGATTCATTCCAAGTAGAGCACGATTTATTACAAGTGGGGTGCTTGTCCGAAGGAAATTAGAAACCACGCGGACCATAAGCATAGGAAAACATTTTTGTTTCTTCCAAGGTAAGATAAACATGCGGAAAACAGTGTACTTCACCCGAGCAGAGCCTATAATTAACACAGCAAGCGCCGACAGGTCAACTACCGACCAATGAAAACCGGTGTGTCATCGACGCCCTGCCACACAGCCACACACCGTATCACCAAGTTTTGCGGATTCAGGAAGTTTCATGTTTACCAAAGGTACATATCGTAAATATTATAAATCAAGTTTGTGAATTAAATCAGATTTGTGACGATTATTGTTTCGCGGAAACCAGCAAACTATGAACTACGTTTGGGAACAAAAGTTACGTTAAGCTTTATAACCACAGTGACATTTTAACATCAATGTGCGTTTATCAGAATGGCATCTAAAAGGTTGGTAAAACATAAGAACACTATGTCGCAAGTATCTTCAGCGACAACAATGAAAGATACATCGATAAGTAACCAGAAGATCAAGATGTGCATTTTTTGTAAGTACCAGCACAGTTCTGCAACTATCTGCGACAGAGATCCTAAATATTCAAGTTATATTGAAGACTTGGTCAATAAAAAGTGGCAAAATAAACAAAAGAATAACCTTAAAAAGTGCCACTTCTGTAAAGCATTCGGACATATTGTAAAACACTGTGTTGGGAAACAGATGTTAAAAGACAAAAAAAGATCCTCGTTTGCAAAAACTAATTCAGTTACAATGGATTCAGAAGGTATTCCTACTCTAGATTGTTCACTGTGCTACTGGAGAAAGAATCAAGGAAAAGTTACAGCTCCACATATCATGTTTATAGGAAAAAGCCAGTTGAAATGTCCAGGAACTAAAAAGATTAAGAACGAAATTGTGATTGCAGAGCTAGAATCCAGCAAGAGTAGTAATACAAGCAAGAAAGTTGAAACGAAAAAGACAACAGCCACTGAGAAAAAGTCAAACTCAGAAACAATGAAAATTAATCAAGCAAAGGATATCACTGTTCCAACAATGACATCAGTCGAGACAAAAGCAACTCAGTGTATGAAAAAGACAGATTGTGAAATAATAGATAGGCAAACTGTGGATAAAGAATTTTCATTCTTAGAGGCTAATAAATATATAGATTATGATCAATTCCACAGAGCAACAAGTCAGAAATATTGTGTAAAATCAACTAAATGTTTGATAAACAAGAAACCAGCACAAATGCAATTAAATAGAAAATCAAATATCACTTTGGTACGTGAAAATGTTTTAGAAAAATCAGATTATAGCGGAGAAATGATTTACTGTATAAACAGAGATGATTTTTTTATGCGATTTTGGACAGCTTATATTTATTTGAAGTCGCCCTATATATCAAAACCATTGAAAGTAGTGGTAACTGACAACATCGGAACAGATGTGATTCTGGGATACAAAGACTTCAACATTAGAGACTGTTCTGATGAAGACATACGAGTTTGGGAACAAAGTCATCTCCATCAACAAAAATAACAGCTGATTCAAGGAAAATTACCATCAACTGAAGTATTATTTACGAACATGAAACTATACGGTTCATCATCCTGAACATCATCATCAATCTAACATCACCATGCATGAAGCTCAATATTATCATCAGTCAAGAAGCTACATAGAACCACCTGCAACCATACGACCAAGAGTAAACCTAAACGATCATCAGGAATTAATACTTTATCATTCTTACCTTCAAGATTGTCTTATTTCAACCAAACAATCAAGAGTAAACCTGAACAATCATCAAGAATTGACAGTTTAGCAGTCTTCATCTTCAAGATTATCAAATTACAATCAAAATCAGAAATCACCAACCAGTACTGTACAGTGAATGAACAGAAACATATCAGCCACCGAATTATTCAAATTTCAAAATCACCATCAAGGAACACAAAATTATTTTCTCTAGACACCTCAAAATCGACCATTGAAACATCTCAAAATCAGCGAATTCTAAGCGACACTTCAAGACCAGCTATACAAATCGACATCAAGATCATCGAATACCAAACGTATCATAAAATAAAGAATGCGAGAATAATGAAGCATTCCGACTGTCTAAACGCAATCAAGAACAACAAAAATGTCAGTAGTACATCGTGTGTACACAAATATTAATTGTGAAAGTTAATCAAGTTAATAATCTAGTGTTTGTGTAAATATCAAATTAATGAAGTATTTTAAAAAGTGCATAAACACCTGGTTTCATTTATAAGTCACATACTGTGTGTATTGAACACCTTCCGTTTAGTTTCATTACGAATTATTTTAAAGGTGGCATATCAGTAAATAAATTGTTAAATTGATAAGTATTTTTAAAAAAGTGCATAAACACCTGGTTTCATTTAGAAGTCACATACTGTGTGTATTGAACACCTTCCGTTTAATTTCATTACGAATTATTTTAAAGGTGGCATATTAGTGTATACAGTCACTGAACAATGATAATAGTATTGTGTTAACTTATAAAATTATAATATTTTTAGTCAGTATATTTCCAAGATTACCAGCTATCCTACCATGAAAGACCCAAGAGCAGAACAGACTGTCGAGCAAACCAAGGAATGAGAACCTTGAAAGCAAGCGCCAGAGTACAAGCAAGACACACACAGCCTGCAGGGATGGATCAAGATCAAGAATAGTTAATGGAATGAATGGGAATGAAAGAGAATAAAACAGGTATGAATGATGAATGAAAGATTTGTGGGTAGTATTTTAATAGTGTACATGCAATTTAACTTAGGTTAGTAGTTCATTAGGATTATTTTAGGATTCATGTAATGACAGTAGTTCAAAAGTTTAAGAAAAAAAAAGAAAAAAGAAAAAAAAATCTCTCTCCCCAGGAACAGCACAGAAGAATTAGATCAAGATTTAGCGATAGATCATATAGAAATTTTTTTCCACAGAATGACTTAGATACAAAATTCAATTTAAAATGTTTTAACATAGGTGTACAGAACAGGGACATGGTAAATTGGTCCACGACACCCAAGATTATAAACTGCTTTAATTATACTGATGCTGACTAGATGGACTGATGGTAAAGAAAGAGTGCACACATCAAAGCACAAGCACAGTAGAGGAGTTGAACTCATCTGTATCCATCTAAAGGGGGAAAAGGTGTGTGGGATTCCTTGGAGTTGAATACTCTGTTAAAGGTGATGTAGAGACTGGTGGGGAAACCCTAAACTCTATTAAAGATCATCCCAATATTCATTTCATCTGAGATTCCTTGGAGTTGAATACTCTGTTAAAGGTGGTTATAGACTTGGAGGAAACTCTTAAGATCTATGAAAAATATATCTCAATTATCATTGTTTACATGTTGGATTCCTTGGAGTTGGGTAATTACTCTGTGAAAGGTGAGACTTTGGTCTATGAAAAAATATCTCAACATGCATTTTTTTTTTTTTTTTTTCTGTGGTAGATTCCTTGGGGTTGGGTAATTACCCTGTAAAAGGTGTTATAGGGCTTTTGGGAAACTAGAAGCACTATGAAAAATATATCTCACCACTATCATATCGGCTAAGAGTCCTTGGGGTTTAACACCCTGTGAAAGGTGATGTAGAAATATTGGTTGAATCCATTTTTCTATGCAGTAAATATCTCAAAGCTGACATCATCATCATCACTATCATCATTTCACTTTGAACCTGATAGATTAGATATAGTGACTAAACAATACTACAGATGCAATAGGTGTAAAGATGGTATAAACTCTTCACCAGCTCAGTACAGGGAAAGCAAGCAGTAAATACTGAAAGCAGTTTTAAAGGGCAGTAATTGAGGATAATCATGAACCATAATTCCATAGTGGTAATACAATTAAATTGATTTACTATATTTGGTTAAATGAAAATGACACTTGATGTTCCATAAAGTGTCATTTTGTTAAAAAGGGGGGAGAGTGTGATGACCCTGCTTTGCATGGTCTCCACGAGTACATTGTGGCAAGCAGGAAGTCCGTGCTACAAGTGACGGCACGAGATACTTGTGGCCGGTGGAGTAAGCGAGGCGAAGCCCGAGCTAGCCTCGTGGTCAGTCGATCATGAGAAGTCAGAGTAGACGTTGTAGTAATTGAAGATGTAGTTTTTATGTCGCGAGAATGGTTAATGTTCAAATATGTCGCTAGTGGTAGAATTGAGAATAATTGTTTGAGCACGTTGAATACATGGACCAGAATAAACTGACAGATTGTACAATGAAGCTGAGTGGCGTTAGTGTGTGTTGTCAACCCTAGACGTTAAAGTCGGTGTAAGCCAAGGTTCTGTCCAAGGTGCAAACCACGCTTCATTCCAAATGAATCAAGGTACATTTCAAGTCTAGTTCAAGATTCATTCCAAGTAGAGCACGATTTATTACAGTTCATTGACCAAGTTTAGTGTGGTGTCTTTCTTCTTTAACCTCTGCTTCCTGGTTCCCATAAATCACATGCATTCGCCTAACCCATGCTAAGCGAACATATTTCTTTCCTCTTTTACACCTACTCCAGATTGGTTTTGTTTGTTGGAGTGTTATTGTTTCTTTATTGTGTTTTACCATTACTGTCTTGCTAATTATCACTGTTCCTGTTGCTATTTTTAACATTTCATCATCATCTTAATTATTATCATCGTCACTTTTTATTATTATTGTTATTGGTTTTAATTTTGTTAGGGTTTTATTGTTGTTGTAGTTGTTGTCATTGTTGTTGTTGCTTTAGAAAGGCTTTAATTTGATTAATTTACTCTCGAGGTAGATTAGCAGCACAACCATCCCTAAACAAGCTTTCGACTTGAGGACTAATTGTATCCGTCATCATGGATAATTACATGACTGGTCTCGTAAAACGTATAGACCTTAGAGGGCGTCAACGTCGATGAGTGGAAGATACTCAAAAACATTTATACGGGCACCAATCGACGACGCCCCCCCCCCCCTTTTCCTTTCCAGTCTTGTATAGAAATTCTCTTTCTAAATATCTGTGTCTATATTCAGTATCATTTCGAGTAAATTATAACATTTGTTTGCGAGTTTGCATTATTTTCAATATAACTGATATAGGAATGAACAGCGTTTTTTATTGTACCTTTCTTATCGATCTTGAATTTTAAAAATAAACTAGAATTATATATTTAGTTTGTAAACATTTTATTCGATAATATCCACTACATTTAAGTAACTGCAGTTTAAAAAAAAATTGATTACATAACTGCGTCCAAATCATTATTGCTCTATGGATTAAGGACTGAATGCAATAAAAATTAAACTACAAATTAACAAACCTAATGTTATGGCTTGACGGAAAAAAATAATGCAGAATTTAAGAAAAGAGCTAAACTTCTTCAAGAATCTAAGGGAACAACCCTACTTTTGATGTTAGTGCAATTAAATTGTATTTGAAAGTTACTGTGGTATGCAAATAGTTAATGGATCCAGGGCTTTGTGAAGCATGGGTACACACAAGCATTCATGCTGTGTTTAGGGATTGTGAGTGTAAACATTTGAGCCACTTAAAGTTATGAAACAGAGGTTGCTTAATATTCACGGGTGACTGTACGCACCCCGAGTTGTGTGGAAAATGTGAGATCCAGGTGTAGCTTACCGCTGTTGACGATAGTGCGTGCTATTAGAGTTAGTAAGCTTTCTGTCAGTCTAAGTGTGTAGACGTGTCGTGAATTTTTTAAGTTCCACGTGACAGTTTTAACATGTTCAATTCTGTTTCAGCTAGTAATCTTCCAGTGAATGTAGTGGAAGTTATACGTTGGAACACTGTCAGAGTGATATCCTAGAATAGACTTGTGGCTTCTCAGGTTTGAGTGGGGTCGGCACAGTTGCGGCTCTGTGGCGCGCTGGTTGACGGGGTGTCCTTAAGGCTACATAAGGTTCTGGGGTAACTTTGTGTGTGTTGGCAGCGTGGAGTTGTGATGGGGAGGTATCAGAGAAGCTGGTTAACTGGAGGTTGATCAATGACGCTACAGTGAGTGACAGGGTAGGAGAATGGAGGGTGGAACTCTCTTTATCAAAGGGTACAACTACCTTGGGTCCTCAGGTGGCGGGATCTCTTAGAGGGAGAACCGTTAGAGGAGTGACACTACATATCATGTAGATGCATCTGGTCGATTAGGTCTGAGTGGCCGGGAGCAACTACATTTTTCAACAGGGAGTTTCATTCATATTCTGGAGACTGTCGATGTAAGTGTGTTTGGTATGCAGTTGTAGAATTGACAATGAGTCACTTACCACTAATTCATGTGGTTGTCCATAATAAAGAAACTGGTCACAGTATAAGATCATACTTGGCGTGGTGTAGTGTATTACAGCGTTCTTATGTAATGATGGTGGCTACTATAAGATAGGTAACATGTGCCAGATATATTGTAGTTGTTGACTTGTTACGTGTGCAATGACGTATTGTGGTGCTCCTACAGTCGTTGGCACCTTCTTTACTTCAGTAGTAGTCACCATCAACATGTGCCGCGCGAATGAAAGCGGGCAGCTATGGTTCATCGTCTGAGAAAAATCTGTGAATGTGTTTTAGGACTGACATTTATCAACAAAACAAGTTTGCGATTTATCCTCCGATCACCGGCATCAAATATCCCATCATTGGAAACCAAGGGATAGGGGCATTAGACAAGCTGAAAAAAGAGTAAATAACAGAAGTCAATAATCCGGGAAGAATACTGCAGAAACTGAAACAGTGATTGATTGACAAAATATGGGACTGACTGGTATGACTTGGATCAAGGCATCTGCGGGAACAGGGACAAATGCCAAAAGACACACACACAAAAAAAAGGTAAAAAAAAGAAGAAGAAGAAGAAGTAATAGTAGTAGTAGTAATAGTAATATAGTAGTAGTAGTAGTAGTAGTAGTAGTAGTAGTAGTAGTAGTAGTAGTAGTAGTAGTAGTAGTAGTAGTAGTAGTAGTAGTGGTGGTGGTGGTAGTAGCAGTAGTAGTAGTAGTGGTGGTAGTAGTAGTAGTAGTATTAGTAGCAGTAGTAGTAATAGTAGAGGTAGTGGTGGTGGTAGTAAGTAGTAGTAGTGGTAGTAGTAGTAATAGTGGTAGTAGTTGTAGTAGTAGTGGTGATAGTAGCAGTAGTAGCAGCAGTAGTATTAGCAGTAGTAGTAGTAGTGGTGGTGGTGGTGGTGGTGGTGGTGGTAGTAGTAGTAGTAGTAGTAGTAGTAGTAGTAGTAGTAGTAGTAGTAGTAGTAGTAGTAGTAGTAGTTGTTGTTGTTGTTATTATTGTTGTAATAGTAGTAGTAGCAAGAAAGAAAAAAAGAGAGAAATAGCAAAAGAAAGAAACAGCATCACATTCTAGGACATGCTTTGGCCAGAACATTTTAGTTTAACTGAATTGTCTGCCACGCACTGGTAACTTCTAAACACGAACCCTACTGTGCTGACTCTCATTGGTAACCGAGACAAGAACATAAGAATGGCAAAAGTATAAGAGACCTCATCAAAGTATATCTACTTTTCTGGATCTGACACCATAGCTGATACTCTTCCTCGGAATGTTAGCACGTCACCACAAGCCATTCCTATTTTAATAGAATCCAGGATCACACAATTGTCTGGCTGTAGTAATTACATTTTAACAGATTAACTGAGATTTCTCACGAAGCTGCTGTCAAATGTCGGACAGCTTATTTCTCTGAAAGCAAACTCGGCGCCACGAGTTTCATTGTTCCCTTATTCTTTTCCGCCAAACTATCAATATTATTTTGAAGTACGAATTAACGAGATAAGACAAGTAATGGGCTAGCAACTATGATTAATTCCTTGATGTTTCTCACTTCAGGCAACTTTGTCGTTTACTCAAACGACTTGATGATTATCATCAAAAACTCTCTCTCTCTCTCTCTCTCTCTCTCTCTCTCTCTCTCTCTCTCTCTCTCTCTCTCTCTCTCTTATTTCTCTTACTCTCACATACAACAGCATTAGGCAGATACAGATACATACATGGAGAGAAACGGGCACATAAACAGAGAGATTTGTTTACCGAGAGAAACATACGCGCACATATACCAGAGTAAAGTTTATTCAGGCACATACACACATCCATACATAACAGACACAAAGAGACAGAGAGACAGAGAGACAGACAGACAGACAGACAGACAGACAGACAGAGAGAGAGAGGCAGAGAGACAGACAGCGAGAGAATATCATACTCTGCATCCCCATATTCAGCAGCTAAGATATATTTTCAATAACTTTTGTGACAGTAGAAATCTTATATTTATGTCCGTATTGCTCTTCCCATGCTTCCTACATGATAGTTAGCAACACATTTATGCACACGGAACGAATATGTAACACAATCCATTGCAACTGTAAGTGAAGCAAGATACTTTTGCTGGCTAGCGTTTCGTTTACATTCACTTGAGGCAACTTAACATCTATCATCATCATGTGATAGATAGATAAACTTAGGTGCTCAGGGCTCGCTGCCTCACTGTCATCACGGATCGGACTTAAGTTCCTGAACCGTCACAGTTATGTTATCAAGCTATTCAGGCCGGAACTTATCACTTTGTTGTCCCTTGGTCCTTTTTTAAACAGACTTACGAAAGGTTATTTTTCCTACTCCCCGGAAATCTTGAATGTCTATATTTTATTTCTCTTATCACTTTCCAGGTTTCATTTGACTCGATTATGACTGCATAATTTTTGACCTGGCCAAAAAAATCCTATTTGTGTACGTTTAATATCTCAAATCAGTTTACAGTATTAATTTGCTTCAAGGCGGTCTATTGCCCCCACCCCACCCTCCCCCGTCTGCTTAGATATTCTTTGCAGGTTTATCAGAAATCCCACTTGGCTGCTATTTAATGTTTCAGCTGTCTATTTACTGTCCATGCTTGGCATGCACACACCAATACAGATTTCCGTAAACACGTTTTTATGATTTCTTGTTTGTGAGTCTGCTTGTATGCTAACGAAAGCTCTCTATTAAAAGTGTGCAGCAGTTTTTGTTTTTGTTTGGGCTGTTGTCCTTAGCTTCTTGGTCATTTCGTTGGTTATTTCGTTAGATTCTAGGCGACTTTCCCTTTTTCAGCCTTTTTTTTTTTTTTTCTTACTCGCTAGACGTAATTGGTGCCTCCATTACCTCGGGAATTTTATCGTTTTGTATTTTGTTGTCTTTTCTCTCGAGCCTCTCGATGTTTCTCTGGACTAACATGACTGCTGCTGCCTTCAGCAAATAAACTGCAAAGTCTTCGGCAGCCTGTTTTCTTGTTAGGATGGCTCGTTCTGTATTTTTTTGTAGTATTAACCTTTCTCCCTTTGCTCTTTTCATTAATTTATTTTATCAGCCACATTTTTCTTTTGTCTCTTTCAAAGTTTAGTGACTTTTTTGTTTGTGTTGCCAACTTGATCTTTTGGCATGTTGGCATCTGTTGAAGAGCTCCCGACAAGGTCTGATTTCAACTTTCTTTCCGTTTCCATATCATTGTGCAGTTGTTCTAGATCACGATTCCGATTTCGTTTATATTGCTTGCCTACACCTTTCGGTATTGTTTCCAGGGCTGCCTGCAGTATACATTTGTTGAACTCTTCTACTACTTTGTCTGCATTGTTATCTGCTTTTAAATTTTTAACCAAAACACTTGTAAGGTGCAATATAATTTCCAGTCTGCCTTCTTGTAATTCTATTTTGGTAGAGTGCTGCTCTTTCTTACCTACTTGTTTTCTGTCGTTGGAAAGATTGAGGGGTGATCCCTGCCCTCTAGCTGTTCCCAACAGTTCTAGTAATAGCCCATTCCATGTCTGTTGAATCAAAGGCTATGTCTGGCGTAGATTTGGTATGCCATGCTCTTGAGTAGAAGGTTGGTGGGTCGGTTGCTTATTAGTGAGGATGAATCTGTTTTCACCATGCCAGTCTCCAGTTTCTCTTCAGTCTGATCCATGTGATTGTAGTCCCAGCTTTTTGAGTAACTGATGAAATCTCCCCCATACAATCACTTGTTTCATTTGCTACTATTGTATACAGTGCCTGCGGGCTGTCGCTCAGACAGTAATAGTAGATTAGTTGTGTTTTCTGTCTTGAGCTTAAGAATCTGATACTCCTTCCCTTCCATGTGCGTTTCAGTCTGGCATGCAGATATGTTATCTTCGACTAGGGCTAGTATTCCACCCCTCCTTCTGTCTATTCGGTCAGATCGGTAACATTGGTAGCCTCTGATCTAAAAGGATATGGCTTGTTTCTGGTAGGTCTTTTGATGGCAGCATATGTGTATTTGCTCTTTATTCAAGGTGTTTTCTAGTTCATATTTTATATTTACTCCCTCCGTGTTCCAGTGCAGATTTTGAGACTAGATCTATTCGCAGATATAGACATATTTGCTACAGCATTTGTGCGTGACATCCTGCTTTTTACTGTGCGCCTCCTTGCTGGTTGTCTCCGACTTCATCACCTAATTGTAATTCTTCTGGTATGTTAGATCTTCGTACTGGCATATGGGACCGAACTGTCCACCCTGACATGTGTGTTGGTCTTTAGACAGGATTTTGGCATCATTGGCATCACTGGCACATCGACGTTTCTACTTAACGCCAGCATAGCTTGTTGCTTCGTTGACCATTACGATGCATCCGGTGCAGTCCAACGACCTTAACTATGAACTTACATCAAAATGAAGGCAATTAGAAACACACAGTCCTGATGCAGTTCAGAAACACTTTTAGAATCTTCTTGCAGTTATTATCTCCTCACAATACAGGTTACATTCATGGTAGACAGCTAAGTATAGCATATTTGTAAACAATTCGAGACGTGAAAATTCCAGCCACCATTTTGTTGCGTCCGGTTATGAGAAATGATTCTGTTTATGAGAAATTATTCTCCTTATACGCTAATCAAGACATGATCCTGTTTATGAGCCAGTAGTCTGTATAATTTTCTACATTAAGATCGTGAGCATTAGTAATTTGTTTGCCAAATCATGAGTATAATAATATAGAATTAAGGCGCCACAATAAAGCAACTAAATATTTTTAGATGACTTTCTCACCTGGAACCAAATGTAACACCTTTAGACAAAGAAACGAATTAATGAGATTCGACTTTAAGAGTGGGTGGAAAAGGTTTGCCAGCCATAACAAGACATCAGTTTTAGGATTTAGAGCAGCAACTGAAGGGACAACAACATTGTTGTTTACGTGGGAACGCCATGGCAATGCTGCATTATAAAATGTGAAGTGGAACCTCTGACACACCCAGTCATAATACACTATACTTAAAACTTTTTTTCTATTTAGAAAATTAGCTGGACTCTCTCTCTCTCTCTCTCGTTCTCTCTCTCTCTCTCTCTCTCTCTCTCTCTCTCTCTCTCTCTCTCTCTCTCTCTCTCTCCGCCTCCCTGCCTCTCTTTCTGTGTGTATGTGTGGTGTATGTTTGGTTTTACCAGTCACACTCCCCAGATTGATGAAAAATCTTTAATATTTTTAGCTGGAACGAACGCAGTATCACAAATGAATTAGGTTTTTAAATATGTGATAAGACGGCAAATATTCATAAAATTCTATACACAGTTTTCAGTTATTGTTGTGTCCAAAAAACACATGACTCAGTTTTATGCGTATCCATATCTACATGTCCTCAGTTAGACACTCCAAATGACTATTTAGTGACTAGGTTTCTATATCATATAGTTGGGTTGCATACACATAACATTTCCCAATCCTAAATTTTAATCTGTTGCATCATATGTTGTTTTTCTCTCCCTGTAATGTCAACAATTGTCGCAACCATTGACCATGCATATAATTCCTAAAACAACTAAATTTTAAAAAAAAATTAAAGAAAGAACGTTGGCTGACTCTTTATAGGCTAATTGTGTCTTGCGTTATCATTTTGAATATTGAGACACATCAATGATGGATTCACACTATATTTGAAACCTTAGAAATCCAATATAACATATGGATGGAATATCTAATTTATATGTAAATTAAATATGCGCCTCCTAAACCACAGCAAATGGCGATGGAAATATCGACATGTGTGTTGAAACTCCAGTTGAAATATTTGCTATCGTAAGTTAATGCAAACTAATATTATCTCGTGTATCTATTTTAACATTGAAACACATAATCAATGACGAATTCCGACACTGTATTTCCAACCTTGGAAATAAATTCAATGCTGAAAAAGCTGTCACCCACTTTATAGGATGCAATTTTTTTTAATTTTTTTTTGAAACTCCACCCAGGCTTTTGCTGGCTATAGCTGGGCCTTAAATATGGCCTCACTTCTGAACGGGGTTTCTGGGACTTCTCCGCAGGTGATCCTCATCCGCATAGTGGCATTTTGTGTCATCGGGTGTTTATGGCTTGTGTGATGTCCTGGTGGGGTAACATTTACTTACTTACTTTCTAAATTCAATGTAACATCAATGCAACATCTAATCTGTGGGGGATAAAATGTGCGTCTCCTTGAAATCAGCGACTGGAGATATTTAGTTTCAACGTTTGTTGTATCCGCGGCTCAGATACTGGCTAGAGTCACCTCCTCTGTGTGGCAGTTGCTGTAGGTACTGTTGGAAAAGGTCGTAGCCAAGGTCCGCTGTCCGCCGCTAGAACGGAACGGTCGGGTCCTCACCACTCGAAAGCAGCAGAGACAAGCAGTCTTGAATTCTTCCCGGAACTTGGCTGGGAAAAGGAAAACAGGATTATTGTCAGTCCATGGTGCTTCTGTGGTGAGGAAGAAGCAGGGCTTTATGTCCCCTAACTACTCAGCTTTGGGCTGTACACATCCAGCAGGACTATGCCCTTTTGGAAATTGTTCTACATGAATGTTGAATTTAGAATCAACATCCCAGCACTCGAGACACTACCATAAGCGCTCCGTCCCCATCTTCAGCAGCAAGCGAAGAGTTCCAGTTCCGATGGCACCACTAACTGATTGTAAATCCGTCTCGCCTTTTCCTTGAATGCTGAGCGTCAGCCAGATCTCCTGGTAGCTCCTCTCAGTGTCATTTTCCCCAGCTACTTATGACTATATATTCTCCCATAGATACAGCATATAATGCAGCATTCATGTACGATCTTTCTCTCTCTCTCTCTCTCTCTCTCTCTCTCTCTCTCTCTCTCTCTCTCTCTCTCTCTCTCTCTCTCTCTCTTTCTCTCTCGAATTATTAACAGGCATTCACGTCCTCTTTCCACATTGCTGATTTGTTGAGATGGAGCTCCATCTGGCCATTCAACCGAAGTAGTTCCTTTGAATGTGTGGAGTGCCTCTTCTCCTGGGCACACATCTAAATCGCCTGAGCTGACTATTTAATATGATTGCTTCTTTTTATTTTTGTCACAGAAAGGGTCACTGATAATTTATGAGGCAAAATCCTTTAGGATATTTCGATGCAGAAAACTCTTGCATAACTCACGAGGAAAGATCATTTCGGACATTTACAGTATAGATCTCATTTAATATTTTGACAGTTCTCTTGTGAAGGCTCTCTTGGATAATCCAGGAGTAGTGGTTATTTTGAATATTTCACGAAATGACATTCTCTTGGATACTGCTGAGGTAAGATCCACTTTGGTATTTAATAGGGGAAGACCGACACCAATAAGTCATGACGGCAGACATATATTAAATAATGCTTGAATGGAAGCCACTAATCAGGAAAACCACCAAGAAGGTCAGTATTTCACAACGGAAAGGTCTCTCCTATTTCTTTCAAGAAGTCCTCATGAGTGTTTCATAATGAACGTTTGTTAGATATTTAATAAAGGCAGGTACCTACTGTTAGTGTTTCTGTCTAATCATTGAGCATGCTGAAGAGTTAGAGCCATGCATGGCACAGACAACAGAGAGCATGTACACTGAGAACCTTTTCTGCGATAGCAGATTGTTTATTTGGCAAGTCCTAGCATACAATCAATTATTGTTTGAGACGACCATCGTTAACAACAACTGTAAGAATAATAGTAGTGATAATAATAATAGCAATAATAATAGTAATATTAATAATAATAACAACAATAATAATAACATTGTGTGTATTTCTGTAAGGCAAAAATTATGCAGTTGTTAGACATCGTATAACATAATGCCTACTCCCAAATTGTTTGAGTCAATCAAGAACAGTTTCTTTCACAACTGTCAAGGAGCTTGTACCTCGCATTCTGTGGAAAAAACACAACTGACACGCTAGTTTGCACTTAAATAGATTTTCTTGTGGTAAATATCTGAGTTTGGTCGAGAAGCTTGGGATACGCCCCTTTGATAAATGGAGCCACAGAAGCGCAGAGGGTAACGCTTATACATGATTAAACGCTGTTGGGTTCAAATACGCATGAAGACAGATATTTTCGTAATTAACATTGGCTGCCAAGTCGCCACAGCGTGTTAAATGGGTGCTACAAACGTGCTGTCAAAAAAAGGCGTCTTGAACGATATTTACATCACCTCACGAGTGCCAGTACAGCCATAGGGCTTATAATATGAATTTAGCATTATATGGACGTGGAAAAAGTCTTCCACATTTAGTCCTTGTGAATATTTCATTTGACAACACAAACGTTTATCTGCTATTAAAGTCCTTCTTACTATTTGTAAAGGTATTTTAACATTGTTTGTCAAACCCACTGGTTATCAGTGCCGAACATAGACAATTATTAGGGCGCCAGAACAGAAAATGTATCACATGTGAAATTCGCTGTCTATGTAAGGCAATAATACTTTGATGCAGTGCTAGAAATAGCAGCATTAGAGAGATAGTTATAAAAAGGCCGAGTCTGGAGCACATCGACGAACAAAGAATTATCTGTTTCGGTCGTCTAGTGTAATTACAGCTGGACCAGTGGAACATCCGGGGAAAATGTGAAGGAAAGACCAGGAAAGAGATGGATAAATGGTGTCGCTAAAACCTAAAAAAAAAAAAAAAAAAGTGAACAAATCCATCACCCAAGCCAGTCAAGAAGCCCAAGACAAATTCACAAAACCACGACATTGAACTACAGCCTGGTATTAGTGAGCCGACAAAAGAAGAAGAGGGGGTAAATCCCATCCCCACGTTGGAATGCACGTTACTTCGTAACCGAAGGAGTGCCTAAATATAACTCTGTTGTAAGGTTGAACGGGGTCACTGGGTTCGTTCTGGTCTCATTCTCGTCCTGCAGACACTATTCCTGGAGGGGAACATTCACTTACCTATATTGTTTTAATGTTACCAGCTTTAACACCAAAAGTATATAAAAATGCACGCCATCCACCGAATGCCAATTAATCTATATAAATAAAGGTCAAGAAGATATTTGACAGAAATGATGACCAAAGCCACAGGTCATCAGCTAATACACAGGTGGGCAAACGGGTTTGCTCTGCTTACCAGATTTAGAATACCGATACTGTCGTTGGCCATATAGAACAAAATCCATGATATTTTTGTGAGGACCTACGCCTCTAGCCAGACACACTAACCCACTGAAGCACTTATATATATTCCCTCATGTGTCTGTTCAAGAACTAAAACATGTCAAAAGACGAGTTACTGACTACTTAACTGTCTAAATATGCAAATGACTCAACATTGTGAAGTACAGTTTTATTAAAATAATATGTAGCAAACTAATGAAGCCAACTGTTATCACACACATTTACGTTGTGAACCAGAGTCGTTTTGAAACAACATAGCCATGGCATGTGTGGTTTTACACACATTTAGCGTCACTGGTACATGAACTTGATTTTGTTAACCCAGAGTAACATGGCAAAATGGCTTCACTATCTTCTCCCTTCTCTCATAGACTAGGGAACCAGGACCATCTATGTTCTGCTGGTGTTGTCATAAATAGCACGAAGGACGGCGATTGTGGGTTGGACGGACGTAGACCTGGCGAGGCTTGATTCCGTACAGGCAGAAGATGCAAGTCGCGCGGAACTCTTTTCTGAATGTAGCTGAGAAAAGGACAAAGGACAAGGTATTGAGCGTCTGTGATCTATAAATGTTGTGAAAACAATATACAAATCCTCTTCCCGGGTTAGTAGTATTAAGGGTTAATTAAAATAGTCGTTTGTAAAGTAATTAAAGTTAGTTAGCTGCCTATTCTCAACAGGACCTTGCAAACCAGACCCATTTTTTGTTGGTTGTTTCTCGACCGGTCGGTCGTTGTTCTCCTCCAGGACTTTTGTCCATGGGATTAACACCATATGAACGAGAATCATACAGTAGCAGATTCCAGAAACCTTATTTAACATATGCGAGCACTGCTACGGTGAGAAAGTAAACCAGCCCCGTGAAGGAGTGGCTTGTTGGCTGTTTCTGGTGTTTCTAAGCAGGTATGATAAAATTATCTACGCGCATAACCTCTAAGCCAAAGATGTACGGTAATTACCAAGAGGTGGGGAAAATACGCTAGCGTTGGATAGTACACACGTTGAGAAAACCAGAAGACAATATAACTAGAATGTATTTGCACTAGAACCCACAGGGGAATAGAAATAAATGAAGACAAAAACCAAACGCAGTAATGAGCTAGCGAGTGAAATTAGAAAGATAGGGAGAGCTGCATACAATAGTGGATGATAAAATGACTAGGCGTGAGTTGGTTTAAGGCCTATGCTCTAATGGGGGTTAGAAAGGCAGAAGAAGAGAAATATTGAAAGTGAAAATCTTTTTTTTAATATTCTGTGATATCTTTAGTAGTGTGTTTTTCGCTTTCTCTCTCTCTCTCTCTCTCTCTCTCTCTCTCTCTCTCTCTCTCTCTCTCTCTCTCTCTCTCTCTCTCTCTCTCTCTCTCTCTCTCTCTTGCAGAGTTTGCTGGTTCCTATTTGTGTTAGGTAATCTAATTGTAGCGCAGTATCTAGATACTTTCTGACCGTCTAGAATGTCTATTGTTAGAATCTGCTTCCGTCCGTTTAAAAAGAAAATAATTAACATACGTCCCTATTTCCAACTAGCTAGATTAAAATGAGCAGTCGAAACTGCACCACCGGCACCTTTTCTTAGGTATTTTTTTTTTTTTCAGCGCTGATATGATAGACACTTGGTGATGAGTGCAATCAATTTTTCTCAATGCTTTCTAGTGAGTACTGGTACCCTGTTTTAGACACTTTGTGATGAGTACCGGTACCCAGTTTTATACACTTTGTGATGAGTACCGGTACCCTGTTTTATACACTTTGTGATGAGTACCAGTACCCAGTTTTAGACACATTGTGATGAGTACCGGTACCCAGTTTTAGACACTTTGTGATGAGTCCTGATACCCAGTTTTAAACACTTTGTGGTGAGTACCGGTAAACAGTTTTAGACACTTTGTGATGAGTCCTGATACCCAGTTTTAAACACTTTGTGATGTGTACCGGTAAACAGTTTTAGACACTTTGTGATGAGTACCGGTAAACAGTTTTAGACACTTTGTGATGAGTACCGGTACCCAGTTTTAGACACTTTGTGATGAGTCCTGATACCCAGTTTTAGACACTTTGTGATGAGTACCGGTACCCAGTTTTAGACACTTTGTGATGAGTACCGGTAAACAGTTTTAGACACTTTGTGATGAGTACCTGTAAACAGTTTTAGACCCTTTGTGATAAGTACCGGTAAACAGTTTTAGACACTTTGTGATGAGTACCGGTACCCAGTTTTAGACGCGTTTTAATGAGCGCCGGCACCCAGTTTTGAACATGTTATAACGAGTACAGTAACCTTTCTTTTCTAGAAAAAAAAAGTCCTGGGAAGTACAGGCAGCCGGCATGATGTTGACCACGTCGTTCATCGAATACCCACATTGCTATAAACAATAAAAGCCTGTCATCACTTTGTCGAAGCACGCCTGGCGTGTCAGTGGCCCTGGACCCCACCCCCCCCCCTAATTAAAAAAAAATATATGTGGTAAAAGACAGTTGACAGATATGATGACCAAAGCCACTGGTCATGGGCTAGAATACAGGTGGACAAACGTTTTTTAGAATACAGACACTGTCGATGGCCATATAGAACAAAATCCATGATAAATATGACACCCAGATGTCCTCGTCATGATATTTTTGTGGGCATCTACACTTCTGGTCAGACACACCCACCAACTGAAGCCCTGCTGTCAATGCCGAGGTGACAAGTCAGATGAGATAGATGTGATCTTCACATCCGGTTCGTTATACGAGGACATAAGAGTGCATGGGAGTTTACAGCTCGCTCTTCAGGCAGAACAGTTCAAGAAGCCAGCGGTTCCTTCTCCATGACCACCAGCAGCATGACGATGGAGGTGTGGCGGTGACACAAGCTTTCATGTGACTGGAATCACAGGACTATTCCCACGAGTGTGTGCTGAGTGATTCTTTGAGCATGATCTGGCGGGTCGAAGCAGACAGTGGTTTGAGTCATTGCAAAACTCTACTGTGTGTGCAGTCACCTTCAGATTCGTCCCGGGGCATGCAGACTTTGTTGGTAATGAGAGAGCTGATTGCCGGTCCATGGATTACGCAGACATGGTCATTGCCCTTAGAGAGATAGGACATGTTACGAGAAGTTTGGAAGCAACGTGTCTACATCACTGCTAAGAATACAAAAATTTGTTGTAAAATCGGCTCAGCCAAGCATGAGAAGCACACCGTACACACACGAAGAGGGTAACCTGAACGCCTACGGATGTGTCCGGAGTGCTGTGAAGATAGTCTAACTCATAACTCATAACCCTTCTATATATTCCCTATTGTGTCTGTTCAAGCTGGTTATTTGCATAAAACATGTTCAAGGGCCAGCTTATTTAGGAATTTTACACCACCCTCAAGGGCCACTAAAAAATTGTTTGGCCCCCGGGACATAGTTTGTCCACCTGTGGGCTAGAAGAACCACCTAGTGGCAGGGAGCCGCGTTAAGGCAGTGCTTTATCTTATCTGCAAACATGAAAGCCTTATATTAGAAGCCTCATCTTGAAGAATATTTGTAACTATTATAGGCTGATGCATTCTAATATGTGTTCCAGGAAATGCCCTTGAAGAAATGGAGACTGAAATGATGTTGACCACATTAAATATCCACGGTCAAGTGGTCTATACACATTTAAACCTGGCACCATAATCCCGATCTTGGGAAAAGGTTTGCCTAATAGTTGCACTGCTGCATTATTTTAAATGGACACTTTGTACTGAATTAGACTCTTAGACGCATCGTAATGCGGGTATGTCGGGTTTGATCCAAGAGGATTTGGTTTGCGTTGATTTCCACAGTGATACCGAGAGCTGACCGCTTAGAAAGCAATGGCAAGAATTTGCCTAGAAAAACCACAACAGTAAAAACAATGCTAGGGTTGGTTCTGCAACGTCCTGTTAAGGATACGCAACCACTTAACTAAATTAGATTGCGTCATTAAAACTTGAGTTTCTAATTAGACTGATTTAAGAATCTAAATCAAAGGACAACAGACATGCCAAGAGATGCTCCGTCTCCAGCAGCAAATGTCTTAAGGTGTAGATGCTAACTGCTCTTATAGCTCACTGATTATGCTCATGTCGCTCTCTTTCTCTTATACGAGACGCCTTGTTGGATCCATATTTAATTCCTCGTTCATTAATTCCTAAACATGCTGTTGTATCTAACCGGGAGTCTTCTACGAACGTTTCATAGCTTAAGTCCTTTAGAATGCTTCCTTTCTCCAATAAGAGTGCTACTAGTGGCCATCGCTTCTGAGGCAACAAAATCCGCTCTTTCATTCCCTCGCACTCATGCATATCCCGGCAACTATATCCCCGTGAGTCCCTGTAATGTTGACGTGCTAGTACTTGGTTGCCCTAAGCTCGCTAACATTTTCGCAATCTATTTTTTGTTGACCGAGACACAAAAAAACAAAACAAAAAAAAGGCTTCTGAACAATTCATCTCATCTCGATCAAAGTGTGTTTTGTGGTGTCATAATTCTCTACCTTTTTTTTTTTTTTTTTGTCTTTTTTTTTTTTTTTTTTCATTTGGCATTACTGAGTTGCTAAACGATTGTCTTATAGTATTGTCAAAAATCTGATTAAGCGTGATGTCCACAAATACAGGGTAAAGAAAGTTCTATATAGTTCCAATACCTTTATATAGAAGAGGGTCACGTACAGCCAACTCAATGGATAGAAATAATATGTAAACTGTAGAAATGTGGCTTCACAGAAGGATAATAAGAACATGAAAAGTTAAGCAGCACAGCGAAGATGTCTTGAAACCGACAAAGAAAACGGGTCACCTACGACAGAAGTTGCCAATCCAAATTTTTTGGGTACGTCATAAGAAGAGAATGGGGGGACGTCTTGAGAATAAGACATTTGATGAGAAGGAAGGTAGGGGGAGACATCAAGAAATGTTCAAAACATTAGGCGTCAAGGTATGGAAAGCTCATTTATCATAACTATTGGCAGTAGGAAAACAGAAGGCGGCAGAAAAGTCATGATGGCTACCACCACGAAGCATGCATCTCGAGAAATGAAGCGTTAGATATTCGAAGTCTAGAAAAAGTGACGGTTATGTGTTTTGTCATACAGCATGGAAGAACATCCGGTTAAGGAAAAACAATAATAATAAGGAAAACATAAGTTTATGGTCACACGTGAGGACATTCAACACACCTCATCGACTACCATAAAAAAAAAGTTTTTATTTTTTTCAGATGTAGTGTTTAAAATTCCAGACAAAGCAAAAATTTTATGTTATGGCATGTGCCATGCAGAATTATAGAAACACGCAAGTTTCTTCCCACACACACACAAAACATTATTTCTCACGTTCTTGACATGTTCCAAAACTGACTGTTTCCGCTGGCACTTCATCGATGAATTCTACATGTTTTGTTTGGCGTTTTCAGCCAAACAAAAATAAGAGTTCTTTTTAGCTAGCTATATATTAGCAGTGTCAAACATCGACATTTGCTAGAACTAATGAACAGAAAACCATAACAGAGATGGCATGCCTTATGAGAGCTGCCGGGGTAAGAGAAACAGATATACTAAATATATTTTAAAAAATTACAAGACAAGGACTGAAACCAGTTATACAGCCCATGGAAAAGCAACAAATGAGATGGTTTAGCCATTGACGAGAATCTCATAGCATCCGTTTCCACAGTGAGTCACGCTGAAGAAAAATAATGAATATGCAGCAAGGAGAAGACTTGGCAAAAGATGGAACAACAGCATCAAGGACAACCTTAAAGACATGAAGAACAATTTATACATCGCATCGGAAAGAGAACATAGATGATCATTGCATTTACCCTCGATATTTCCTACCTACGCACCCACAAACATATCATACCCATTCCTACATAATACTGTAAAACACGTTTGACTGGTGTGTAGCCAATTCCCCTCCCCCCCCCCTTCCCCCCCCCCCTTCCCATAAACACGTTACACTTTGTCTACATGACAGTCTTTACAACATGTTCGAGTACGTACTAACACACATGTCACGTAACAGGCCAAGTCACCCCTTTATCTTTGACTCGTCTAGATCCCGTCACCTCTTCGCAGATGATGCTAAGTTTAAAAATAGACTTGTCATTATAGGTATATAATCCTTCTTTGGTAAATATAGGTCTTTAAGTCGAGTTAATTACTCTTATATGTCCCAATTCTCTTCGGAACGGTATAGTTTTGAATCCATAATAGTAGATGAGAGATTCATTGATAATTATTGCCAAGAGTCCTATTGGCATATCACCGCCTGGGGCGGATGAATTACCCCCCCCCCCCCCCTTTTTTTTTCTCCTTCTTGGAAAGAGACGTTTGTGTCAGAATTATTCTCGATCAAGTCTCCATCGTGGAAGGACGATTTTTTTGGCCTCTGTGCTTATTTCTGATCAAAATGAAGAAACAATAAAGTTTCCTAGAAGAATCCAGAGCTTGGAATTTTAATCGCCTTGGAGACCAGATCGACAATCATCATCCATCCACATCACCAGTAATCCTTACGTAATCCATCACATGCACAAAATCACACCCAATACACGACACTCTATACCACACATGACACTGTATATGGCTCACACAATCCGCCCATAACACTCTATACCACAATTATGAGCACTGCCAAAACAAACTCCCACCCCCCACAGACACACGTCCTCCAAACACCCCCCCACACCCCCCGCCCCCACAAACATACGCACTACAAACACACCCTACACACGACACTCTATACCACACATGACACTGTATATGGCTCACACAATCCGCACATAACATTCTATATCACAATAATGAGCACTGCCAAAACAAACTCCCACCCCCCACAGACACACGTCCTCCAAACACCCCCCACACACGACACTTTATACCACACATGACACTGTATATGGCTCACATAACACTCTATACCACAATTATGAGCACTCAAAAAAAACACCCCTCCCCCCTCCCCACAAGCAAACACGACACTATACACGACACTGTATATGGCAAGTCACCTACCACTCATGAAGTTGTAGATGAGCGGGTTCACGGACGAGTTGATGTAGGGCAGCAAGTGAATGACCAGCGACTGGATGTAGAGAGCTTCATTGTTTCCCTCGTAGTTGACCACCTCGAAGTATCTGAGAAAGAAGGTAACAGACAGCTTTTGGTAACAATACTTAGACATTTATTGGCGTGTCATATCTATTGAAGATATAAAAACAGTAGAAACAAGAATTACAAAAGCAGCAACAACGATAGTACCTGCAACAATAACAAACGTAATAACAGCACTAAAAACACCAACAGCAGTAGTAACAAAAACAGCAACAGCAACAGCAACAACAACAGTAGCAGTAACAAAAACAACAGCAGCAGCACTAACGACGACAGCAAGAGCAACAGCAACAATAAAAACAACAGCAGCAGTAACGACATTAGCAACAGAAGTAACGAAAACAGCAACAATAACAACAACAACAGCAGCAGTAACGACAACAGCAGTAACGTCAACAACAAGAGCAACAGCAGCAATAACGACAAAGGCAACACTAATAACAACATCAGCAATAACAAAAACAACAACAGCAGCAGTAACGACAACAGCAAGAGCAACAGTAACAATACCAAAAACAACAACATCAGCAGTAACAAAAACAGCTGCAGTAACGACAACTGCAAGAGCAACAATAACAACAACAGCAGCAGGAACGAAAACAACAAAAGCAGCAGTAGTAGCGAAAAGAGCTATAGCAACAATAACAAAAACAGCAGCAGTAACGACAACAACACTAGCAGTAACGACAACAGCAAGAGCAACATCAACAATAACCACAACAGCAGCAGAAACGACAACAGCAACAATAACAACAACAGCAGCAGTAACAAAAACAAGAACAGCAGCAGTAACAACAAAAACAGCAGTAACGACAACAGCAAGAGCAACAGCAACAATGTCAATAGCACCAACAACAGCAGTAACAAAAACAGCAGCAGCAGTAACGACAACAGCAAGGGCAACAATAACAACAAGAGCAGCAGTAACGAAAACAACAACAGCAGCAGTAACGACGAAAACAGCAACAGCAGCAGTAACGAAAAGGGCAATAGCAACAATAACAACAGCAGCAACAGTAACGACAACTGCAATAGCAGTAACAACAACAGCAAGAGCAACAGCAACAGCAACAATAACAACAACAGCAGCAGCAGTAACAAAAATAACAGCAGCAGTAACGACAACATAAAGAGCAACTGCGACAATACCAATAACAACAACAACAGCAACAATAACAGCAGCAGTAACGAAAAAAAAAACAGCAGCAGTAACGAAAAGAGCAAAAGCAACAATAACAACAGCAGCAGCAGTAACAAAAACAACAGCAGGAGCAGTAACGACAACAGCAAGAGTAACAGCAACAAAAACAACAACAGCAGCAGTAACAAAAACAACAACAGCAGCAGTAATAAAAATATCAACAGCAGTAACTACAACAGCAAAAGCAAAAAGCAGCAAAAGAAAAAAGCAGCAATTACAACATAAACAGCAGCAGCAGTAGTAACGACAACAGCAAAAGCAACAGTAACAACATAAACAGCAACGACAATAACAAGACTGGCAAGATTAGCATTACAGACATAGCAGCAATAACAACAAATACAAAGAAAATGCAATAACTAAACTGCGCATAAATTACACTAAAGGACAGAATGAAGTTGTTTGGCCATCTAGTAAGAATGCAGCCAACCTAACTATATAATATCGTCTACAGGAGAACATATGGACGAAAGGCGAGAGAAAAACCAAAGAAGAGATGAATAGACGGCGTAGCTGAAGCCCACAAACATAGGAACAAAATCATCATATAAGCAAATCCAGAAACACAAGACAAAGAGGAAAAAAAACACTGGACACAGGGCTACTTCCGGGTAACCGTGCGACAGAAAGAAAAAGAGCAATAACAACAACTAGAGCAGCAGCAACAACAATATAACACGTACACACGTACACACCCAAACAAACACACGAACACACACACACACACACCCACCCACCCACACACACTTGAAACGTTTGTTATAAATGCAATTACTTCAACGTGCCATTCACACCAACATGCAAACACACATATACGAACACCAACATGCACTCACATATTGACAGATAAACATCAATTATGCACATCACAGATTTCTGAAACAAGTATAGACACACAACACAAACACACACATACAAACGCGCACACACAGACTAGCACACACAAACATACACAGCTGTGTATGCCCTCAAATTGTTTATTTAAACGTTTACACATCAACAAAACATCCACGTAAATTTAATCAAACATGTCAGACGTATGTATGTGGTTCATTCTTTCTTCCCCCGCTCTTCCTCTCTCTCTCTCTCTCTCTCTCTCTCTCTCTCTCTCTCTCTCTCTCTCTCTCTCTCTCTCTCTCTTTCTCTTTCTCTCTCTCTCTCTCTCTCTCTCTCTCTCTCTCTCTCTCTCTCTCTCTCTTTCTCTTTCTCTCTCTCTCTCTCTCTCTCTCTCTCTCTCTCTCTCTCTCGTATAAGCTAGCACATCATATTTACTAACCCAGTGAATGGTTGTTGATGACTATACTAGCGTATCAGTCAACAAATCAACACAATCTCAGTTAATTAAATAAACAATGATGACTAAACCAGTCATCTGAGCAACAACAACAAAAATTATTAAATCAACCAGTCAAACAATCAATCAAATAACTGAATAATTAAATAGCTGATGGATCAAATGCTCATGCAACCTGTTAAACAGTCATCAGACAATCAAACGAATAATTGAAGAATGCGTCAAACAAATGGTTTAAATAATGCGGACATAAAAACAATGCATTCCACACTTAATTGCCCAGCACATGACACTGTATCCCGTCAAATGCATTACCACAAATCCACCAACATTTAATGAACAACAACAATTACTCTTTGTCACCTCAATACACAAATCACAACTGTATGTGCGTCCGCCCAACTGACATTTACAACAGGACATCATTTTCAATCGAACAATTATTGTTTCAGCTATTCAATCATAAGAGGCTAGCGTGGTTTACCCATCAGTATTGGAACTCTGCGCTGGCAGTTGAAGATGAGGACGGAGCACGCATAGAAATGCCCCGAGTGCTGTGATGTCAATTCTTGACTCAACTCAACTCGTTTAGCCGCTAGAGGTTCGTCTGCTGATACAAAGGACGTGGGTCCTGACGGAGCCGGACCTTTTTCAAAAATGACCTTGGCTCCCGAGTCGACTTAACCTTAAATGGGTACTAGTTACTGTCATGGGAAGTAAATACGGTCGGCATACTGTTGACCACATCACCCGCCGAGTGCCAGATAATCTATATCTAGATCTAGCTCTGTTTCCAATACTCCTGAAGGCGTGGAAAAGGGTCATTCTCTTCTATCTAGGGGGCTGCCTGGTCTAGAGGCATGGTGACCACTTATATTGCTAGAGGTTCCGGGTTCAATCCCCGGTAAGGGCTGGGATTTGTTCACGTGGACTTGGACTTCTGGTATGTCCCCTGGTCTCTGGATATAAGATCGGACGCCCGTGTGCATTGTTGCGCACGTAAAGAATCTCTTGGCAGTTGGAAATCGAAAAGAGAAGCCTAAAGGCGCTGCCTGGGACAAAATTTGGAGTTAAAAATGTACCCGAAGTATTTCAGGATCCTCGCCAATGCTACAGAGCCTGTGCACTGTGCTGAGCTTCTTCGGACTCAGACTTGAGTTAGAAGAAAGAACAGAGCACTTATGGGTTACTACCCGTGTGCCATGATGGTTGATCCGTTGTTCAGACTTTAAAAATATCTTCTCCCTTTTCAATAAATAGGTCATAAATAAGCCAGCCACTTTTCAGTTAACCAATTAACCAATTACTCTACCTTAGCAGGTTCATCAAGTGTACGGGCATATAGCAGAGACCAAAGACAATCACTACGGCGATGAGCATCCTGGCAGCTTTCCTCCTGGACACGATTTGCTCATCCTGGGCGTTCCTGTTGCCATCCAGCATGGGTTTCCTCCCTGCAATGTAAACAGAACACATTCACCTGGCGGCAGGTTTATCGGTTGTCCAGAAATCTTACTGACAAACATCACAAACTGCTGTGACCTGAATAGGCTGTGGGGGTGGGTCGCTCTACAGAGCTTTAACTTACGTCATAATCTACACCGAATCGACAGGTCAGCATGTTGATCGTTGTGTATATACTTACCTCACAATCTACAGCATAAGCGTCCCAGCCTGGAGACCAAGGCCCTCCTATCCTCCCTCCCCACGCCCCAACCAATTAAAAATAAACCACATTTTAGAAAATTTCAAGGGAGCTGACCCCCTACTCCCCCCCCCCCCCACACACATATCACCTCCATGCCTGGAAAATGTGCAGGGGCTAACCTTCCTACCCCCGTCACTGCTGAACCATATATAGACAATGGCTTATTTCTGTTTGTATATTTCATATTATTCCACAATAGTATATCTGCTATTCAGCATAATCTATTTGATATTAATTAAATTTGAAAAAAAATTGTAGTTGTTGTTTTATTATTAATGTGTACTTAAACAAGGCCAAGCTCTTCTCCCACCCGAAAGAAAATTATAAAAGTACTAAGCCCAAAGAATTATTAGTCGTAGAGCGCCTGATCTGCAGTGCCATCATTAACATCAAGCGCCTTTCCGCCTGGCGTGGGCGACCATGCCTCTCCACAATCTGAGATCCGCAACTGCGTGTATCAGTTATTGTGTTGACACCCTTTCATGCCATGACAAAAGGTTGTCAAGAATCTTCTGGTGCTGTCTTTCAGATCTTTCCAGTGTTCACAACATGTTCCATTTTCCTTCTTCTCATAACATGATCAAACATGATGACTGTCTCTTTCTGAGGTTTATGATTAGTTGTCTTCAAGCAAATATAAATGTGGTGATGGTGATAATGAAAAAAAAAGAAGAAGAAGGAAAAGGGAGAGAATGAAGAGGAGGACGAAGAGAAGGAGGAGAAGCAGAAGCATAAGCAGCAGAAGAAGAAGAAGAAGAAGAAGAAGAAGAAGAAGAAGAAGAAGAAGAAGAAAAAGAAGAAGAAGAAGAAGAAGAAGAAGAAGAAGAAGAAGAAGAAAAAGAAGAAAGATCAGCAAAAAGAGAATACTCTCTCTCTCTCTCTCTCTCTCTCTCTCTCTCTCTCTCTCTCTCTCTCTCTCTCTCTATCTATCTCTCTATCTATCTATCTATCTTTCTCTCAATTCATATCTCTCTATGGACTGTGAACATATACTTTTACATTTACAGACAATAAAAAAACAAGCCCTGCACCACGCTTACAAGTAGAAAATAAGGCAGTTAAGTCATTTTACAAAACAGGATTGTTAAAACAAAATAATCGTTACATTTAGACACACACACACACACACACACACACACACACAAATCATTAATTCATAATTTTCCCTGTTTACATCCTCATGACCTAACTGCGTGAACTATACGAAACAGACACGTGGACAAATAATGACAAACGTAGAGTGAGTACACAAAGTTAGAAGTGTCATTTTTACCGGCTATTTTAGACCCGACAACGACCCCGGGTATTTCATGTTTCCACAGGACCGATGCGATGTGCGTGTACGTCATTGCCATCAGGATCATGGGTAGCACGTAGAACAACACTGCCAGAACTAGCTGGTAGATTCCTTGATTGAGAGCATCCCATGAGGGTCTGTCGAGAGAAGATTCGCATAAGACAACTCCACTCGTTCGTTTCTGATCAGGGCAACCCAGGGCAAGAAAATGGATGTAGCTGCGTGTGTATGTTGCCGTATTATAACATATGAGCGTGACTGCGAGCAAATATATCTGTTTATCTAACAGAGGCTAAGCGACATTCTAGACTTCTGGGGAATGACATCAGCTAACATAATATATGTGAACGACAGGTCAGCCACATTCATGAAGTCGCACAGAGTTTTCTCCAAAACTTTATTTATTTAAGTGACTCCAAAGATTGTCCAGTGACCGCCACCTTTATTTAACAAGGGATATTCTACAATAAATCACTGCCCGCATTATAAAGAGCCTGACACTAAAAACTTGCACTGTGTATAGTGTTAATTCCTATTGTTAGAGTCAAAGGTTGAACAGAAACACTACTGCCATCATTAGCTGACCTTGTCAGGATCTTTCTGAATGGCGGTTCTCGACCTGTAGGTCGCGCCTTTTTTTAGGGTCGAACGACCCTTTCACAGGGGTCGCCTAAGACCATCGGAAAACACATATTCACTATGAAGAAGCAACGAAAATACTGTTATGGTTGGGGGTCGCTACTACACGAGGAACTGTATGAAAGGGTCGCGGCATTATTAAAGTTGAGAGCCACTATTGTAGATACATCAATCGATTTTGTTTTCCCGAACTATTTCGGTTACAAGAATTGCTTGACCCTGTCAACAATGTTTGCCTTTAAGGTGTATTTCTCTAAGATTCTGGAAACGAAAATAGTCCTAGTAAGACAGATTTGGAAAATAGGGAAAATATAGAAGAGTTTAAGTATTCAATCTTTAATGGTTAGAATCTATAAGGAGAATTTGAATGCGCACTATCCCTCCTTTCATGATCACAGCCTTTTTAATTTATAAAGAGATATACAGTGGTACCTCGGTAAACACCTTTCCACAAACTTACCCCCCACAAATTAATTGCCCAGAAAATGTATAAGATAGTGAGGAAGGCGTGGTTGGGGAGGGAGGGGTGTAATGGGTGAAGAGGTCTGGGGCTCTGAAGTCCCACCCAAATTCTGCGTAGAAAGGCGAATCCACTGACAAGAGCACGGACAAAATGCGAATTCCGTAGCTCTAGCAATGATCCCCAAAGATCTCTGTAAAAATTGCACTCGTGAACTGAGCGACGCAGCTGCGAACCGAACACACTATCTTAAGAGGGCAAGGCAAACGGCTTGACCACTTCGCTGCTGTGCCTAGGTGGTAAGGTTGGCGTGGTTTGGGGTGTGGCTAAGCTTCAGAATGCGGCTACTTAGGTAAAGGTGCATGGATGTTCTTTTTCGTCGCGTTCACCGGCTGTAAACTCTGGCGGAAAGTTCTGGTTGTTCATCAACCTCTGGACTTTGGACTAATTCCAGAACCCAAATGTTGCGTGCACATCTGTTTTACAGTTCCTTGTCTCTCAGGCAGATGCATTCCGACTTTGAACGAAACCACTAATTAGTCGACTCTTACGACATGCTTCGTTTGGTAGGCAGTGGGTCTATTCTTGTTTTTCCCACAATGGTGACCCGGAACCCATACGGGAAACAGTCAGTCATGAATGTATACCACGTTTCACCAATCAGGGTTTTCGTTTTTATGTTCGTATGTGCAGGTCGAATTTTAGTGCCCACATCTTATTTAAAAAATATAATTAACACACATAGGTTAATTACCTTTCATTTATTTGACATTCAGCCTAACAGACACCTCGCTAGAGGAATCAATGAACTCAAATACTTTCATTGAGTTTGATTCAATGAATTCTCAGACTGAATGAGTACGCCAACTTTATCCACATTGTAGTAGATACATGTGCTCAAGTTAAGTGGGCGTCTGTTGCTTAGGCGTTTCGAACGCTCTTCGTAATGCCACTGCCGGGTTCGATTCCAGCTGCTGATGGTTTGTCTTGCGATAGTTTCGACAGTGATACAGAGAGCTGACCGTTAGAAAACAATGGCAAACTACTGAACGTTAAATTTGCTAAGTAAAACCATAACAGCCAAAAGAAAAATGCTGGCGTTGGTTCTACAACGCCCTGTAAAGGATAGGCAGCTAACTTTAAACTCAAGGTGAGGTTGTCAGACAGAATGCGTATTTAGTGCTCATTATCAGGAATATGCTTCTTCTTAGCGTTTACCGGCTGTAACTTCCGACGTAAAATGTTGGTTGTTCATCCATTTCTAAACTTTGACCTTGTTCAGAAACTTTCAGTTGTACAGATCTGGCCCATTTGTATGCAGACGATTGATTTCTTGTCTCTCAAGCAGGTACATGCCGACTTCTAAGGAAACCCTTTGAAATTAAGGTTTGCTTGTTGATTCATGTAAAAGAATTTCTTTGTTTGAGTCTGATTAATTAAATACCTAGACTAACCCACAATTTTACTGAATAACACATATTTGTTGACTGAGTTAGAGTTGAATGTTGAATTAGGAATTGACATCACAGCAATCAGAACACCCCCATAAGCATTCCGTCCCCATCTTCAGCAGTTTAAATTCTATCGTTTATACAGACTATGTCTGCAATTACCATAGTCTCTGCTAATGCATTTCCTTGCCTATTTTTCCCACTACTGTCCCATGCTCTATTCTCTCTATTTACTCGTCTTCTCCTCCTCCTACTCTCTCCGTTGCCACATGAAGATGGTATCAAGCACAGAGCACGCACTCCATAGCTCCGGCGATTATTCTTTTTATTATTTTAAAAAATAAATCCTGTGTTAGAGTGAAATACCTATTGTAAACGACTGACTGGTGGTGGAGAACGTTGTGATGGCTGGATAGAAAGAAGCAGAAGAAGCAGAGGCCACCCAAGAGAAACGATCGATGTTTAACGGCGTGAAGTGACGGCACTGATGTATTTTTTCAGTGTTAAAAGTTAGTTGCGTATCCTATACAGGGCGTTGTAAAACGAACCCCAGCATGTTTTTGCCGTTGTGATTTTCCTAGGCAAGTTTACGTAAAGTAGTTTGCCATTCCTTTCTAGACATCATCAGTGTAATTTTTTCAAAATGTCAAGGACCAATATCTATGGAGCAGTGATGAGGCGTAATCCGTTCGCATGTGTACAAGTACGCACTGGCAGGTAACGATTACACTGGAGAGGGTATCACGTGACATTTTTCTCCTCGTCTCTTCTCTGTCTGGAGAATGCGTGCACAGCTGTTATCAAAATACTTGCAGTTTTCGCTGGTAGTATTCACATGTTGTACTTTCTTTATGAGTAACGTAAGCGTCCGCCGAGCGGTTTTTCACTATGCCTATACTGTTAACAAGCGATAGGCGCTCAGCGAGACGTCAACCGAGCACCGTGTTTGTAGTAATTAGTAATAATAATAATAATAATAACGAGTGAAATAATGAAATGTTCTATTGCAATGGAAAGTGTTAGCGGCGATTAGAGCTATTACATGCAGGAGTCGCCACTGTTGTGGAGTGACATGAGCGCCTCTACGTCGCCTGACAGGACACACGATGATGATGGTGACTGGCACTCATACATGAGGCAGAAAATAGAGACAGAAGGATGTACTCGACAACACTAATAACGATTTATTTCTGTATACTCTTTGAGTTTGATTCACTTAATACTCTTACCTGCACATGGTCAACAGAGTTGAAGAAATCCGATCAGGAAAGTGGTAGGGAAATGCTTCGGCTACGACACCTTCAGGGACCGCTGTGAGGATGGAGACTACCCAGATCAGTACAATGATCTTCCTGGCCCTCGACAGTGTGCTCTTGAACTTCAGCGGGTAACAGATGGCCCACCAGCGCTCCACAGCAATAGCGCTCAGTGTCAGGACAGACACACAGACGGAGGTAGTCTGAAGGTAGAGACGATTTCATAGACATAGGTTATTGTTAATGAAATAAATTGTATAAAGAAGACTACATACAAATAATAATTCTTTGTGAGATAATAACTCCACTGACAAGACTTCACACTTACTGTCTATGTGAACCAATATAGTACAAACTGTCTCTGTTGAAAAGAAAAGACTATTATAGTACAGATAGTTATTGTGGAAGAGATAACAATGTGGTATAAGCTGTTACCGGTGATGAGATTTTAATGGCACTGTCAACAAGTGTAGATACTAAATATAACAATAATGCCAATTATACATATTAGAGATAGCAATAACAACAAGTATGAACAACAGAGATAACAGTGACCATAACAAACAAATAGCAAGTGTAGATAATCTATAACAATGACAAGCATATATTGTATAGATACTAATAGCAAAAAGTATAAACTGAAGAGATAACAAAAAAGAAGTATAGAGTACTGAGATAACAATAACAACCAGTATAAATTATAGAAATAACAATATCAAAAAATATAATTTATAGAGATAACTATAACAATAAGTCTAGGTTTTAAAGATACCAATAATAACACGAAAGAAAAAGAAATAACAATAATAACATGTAAAGAATAAAGAGATACCAATAATAGCAGGTAAAGAATAAAGAGATACCATTAATAACATGTAAAGAATAAAGAGATACCAATAATAACACCTACAGAATAAAGAGATACCAATAATAACACCTACAGAATAAAGAGATACCAATAATAACACCTACAGAATAAAGAGATACCAATAATAACACCTACAGAATAAAGAGATAACAATAATAACATGTAAAGAGTAAAGAGAAACCAATAATAACATGTAAAGAATAAACAGATAACAATAATAACATCTAAAGAATAAAGAGATACTAAAATAACATCCAAAGAATAAAGAGATAACAAAAATAACGTGTAAAGAATAAAGAGATAACAATAATAACATTATTATTATTATTAGGTATAGACAATCATGTGCAGCATACCCAGCAGCCACGGTGACATAGTGGTTAGCAGGTGTATAGCAATTTAAAGCAGTGGCCATAGCCGCCCCCCCCCCCCCCCCCACCATACTATACACACCCTCTTCCCCCCTTCCCTCGTCTGACCCGAATCGGTACATATCATATTTCATAGTTCATGTTGGAGATCATCTTCATAGCACATCGAACATGACCATAAGTGCTCCGATCTCCTCCTGAGTATGTCTGTAAGTGTTTTTAGGCCAACAACTCCCATTCTGTTCTGGTTTAACGACGGGTAGCTCCTACGTGGTTTTCCTGTCTCGCAGCTCCAAATGGTACACCCAAGTCTATTGTGTGAAAAATCATTTTCCACGAAACAGAAAGCCTCACAGCGATGAGTGCCTCGAATGGCATTGACGATGTCTCTCTTGTCTAAAGAGGGCCCATCCCTGATAGTCGCACTGCTAGCCAAAGCATCTGCTGTCCCAGCATGCCCTGGGACAAAAGTAAAGGTGATTTCGCAAATTGCTGGGTGCTGAATCAAATGAGGTCACGGTTTTCGTGTGTACTTCGCAGTGATCTTCTTTATGTACGTATGATTCGCTCACCTAGTCTCATCAAATGAGCATCTGATTATACTTTTCAAGCAGCAAATCCTTCGCAAAAAGTAACTTATCTACAACAGTCAGGCTCTGTCATTAGTTTCATTGTCTTATACACCCGTCCAGGCAGCTTTTGTCCAATGATAGGTTCGTCGAGCACAGTTGTTTTACAAGAAGGACAATCCAGTACTGTAAATTCTAAACAATTCCTACATTTAACTTGCCAATTTATGTGACATGTTTTTCCCTTCTTAGCTATTTTTCTTATGTACAGGTCATTCTTCTTCTTCATGATCGACCGTATATCTTAGGAGAAAATCCCACCTATACTATAAACAAGTTTCATAGAATTGTCTATAAAGTACAAGCAGCTAGAAATGGACATGGTCACCGCACCTCATGCTTACGGGGAATCCTAACACTTTAGTTCCAGGAGCAGTATGTGCAGTGAGATGGTCGTTGTCTTTACCATAAAGCAGTAGCGAAGAGGCCTAGTAGTTTTGAAGAACTCTTCATAATAGTAAGCATTAAAACTTTTTTCTGCCGCCTGCACACTCCGCCTCCCCCACCCCACCACCACCACCCGTTATTAGAGCGCATGCTCTCAACCAGCTCGCGTAGACAACAAGTTAAGAATCCTAGTCATGCCACTAAAACAGTGGGTAGATGACTCTAGAAAAATATTTTGCAAACGAATCGTTAGTTAGTGGGTGATGTGGTCAGTGCACCTCATTATGCTTATGTGGAAATGTAACACGTCAGTTCCAGGAGCAGTATGTGCAGTGAGATGGTCGTTATCTTTAAAATAAAGGAGTAGCCAAGAGGCCTAGTAGTTTTCTCGATCTTTTTTTATTAGTAAGAATGGAAGTTTTTTTTTGGCCGCCTGCTCACTCTCAACCCCCCCCCCCCGCCCCCACCACCCGTTATTAGAGCACATGCTCTCAACCAGCTCGCGTAGACAACAAGTTAGGAATCCTAGTCATGCCACTAAAACTGTGGGTAGATGACTCTAGACAAATATTTTACAACCGAAACGTTAGATAGTGAGTGATATAATCAACATCCCAAATGTCGCCTCAACTAACAGAACCTTTCTCGGTACCAATTTTAGGTTGGGTCAATCTACTAACCCTAGGTCATTTATAAGAATACTCCTTTATGCGAATTCGAACTCAAAGACTTTGAATCGGCAGGCAAGTGTCTAACAACCTTAATACCCGTTTAGAATTTGGTAAGGTCTAAAACACTGACTTGGCTGTCTGTATCGGCAATGAGTTAGTTCAGACTGGCAACATTCATTAGACTACTACTACTACAGTACCACTAGTATAGTACTAAAAGATGTCGGGAGATGTGAACCAGCGTCATTGCACACGGTTACAAACCACAAGTGCTCTGCCACCAGTACAGACAGCTGATAAGCAACTGTTCGCCTGTGTCGCCGTCCGCACGCAACTCCGTAGCTACAGCGACGTTCCTCGATTTACTCTAGAGTGTTAACTCTGGTACCCATTTTCTAGAGGCTGAGTGAACCTCGGGCACCGCCCGGTTTCGAACACCGGCTGTGGGCTTCAGCGAGTCGCAGCTGGATTTGAAAGCTAGTCTCCTATCGACCACGCTAACGCGGCCCCCGGGAGTGGAAGAAAAAGTCAGGACAAGGAAGGCATACATAATGCTTGTTCTGAGACGCTGAGGTGAGTCAGACACGATAAACTGCGGGTTGGACATTGGCATTAAAGAGGACCAGCATGCAGAAATCGATTGTCAGGCAAAGAAAGATGTTCAGCCAATTTCAACTGCGTACAGTGAGCATTCAGACAGAGATGGTTGCTGCATTGGCTCCGATCATTGTGCTAGGATGTTGATACGAACAAGTAACAAATATCTTCGATGAGTCTTTTGTTACATCCACGGCAAACCCTGAACAAGGAGATCAGATAGCTTAGTCATCCTCTTGCTATTATTTTCTGCCTTTTATTCTGTCCTTCTATTAGAGCAAAGACCTCAGATACCCTCACACTTGACCAACAGGTTGACAAACCATTATACTGCTCTACAGAGACTATTCAATGAAGGAAATGCTTGTGGTTTAATTGCTGACGACAATAAAACGGCATGGATAATATTTAGTGAATATAGATTTCATAGATAACAACGTGCAACACATACGAGAATAATTAAACCGAATGGCTGTACTTTTTGTGAAGATACTCGTCAAATAAACCAGCGGCGACAAACATGCATGAAGTATAATGATATATTTTTAGCATCTGCATTATAATGATCCCGACATAAAAGCATTTTGTTAAATTTTTGTATCTTCTTACAAAGGAAGCCTTTCTGCAATCAGATATGGGCTGTTAAAAATCTACAGGCCGTGTAAAATATACGGGGTATCAAATGGATTCTAAAATCAATATTGTGATCAAACTTGCAGCCTTTATTAGAGCACACCCCAATCTAACCATCATCCAGATTTTTTGCTCTTTGAGCAAATGCACTAGAGCTTTGAGAATCGAACTCATTTATGTTGACGCAGATTGTAGATTGGCAGGGAGTTTCAGCTAAAGAGCTATTCTAAAGGGATCATTAGAATGATTATTACACAGTATCTTAAAGAACATATTACGAGATTGTTAGAGATCCCCGTGGCTAAGTGGGTAAGTCGTTTGCCTTGTAATCTGAATGTCGTGGGATAGTTTCACGGACTATGCCTTTGGATTTACGAGTCTGTCTGTCAGTCAGTCATTTCGTCTTTCCAGGCATTCATCCACCTCTCTGTCTTCCCATCTTTCTTTAACATGTGATAAACTGTGAGCTTTCAGCTTTATTCTTGTCGGTCTACACCCCTACTCTCTATCTTAATTAAAGGTGGCGTCCTTTCGTAGGTTTCAGAGTTTGTGATTATATCAATCCGTCAGTCCTGTTGTGGTCACCCCTTTAGTTCTACATTCAAATCTCTCTCTGTCTGTAAGCTCAAGGGAGTAGCGGACTGAGCCGTGTTCTCAAAAGATGCTACAAGAAGTTCATTTTTTATCTCTCCGCGGATGAAGAGCAGGAAGTTGGTCCTGATTGCAGGTGTAATGATGTCATGATGTTGTATCCTGTCTCTTCTAGTTCAAGAACTTGGGTTTCTCACAAACATTGCATCTCTCATGGGATGTAAACAGCGACCGCATGTGGTAAAGGTTGTATAGTGTTGATGAGAACAAATCAGTTCTTAATCACTTTTGTGGAAGCGTAAATAGAAACGCACATGTTATTTACATAAAATGGATCCACTTGGCGAACATTTATGTGTTATATATCGTTGTTGATTGATAGTGTCAGTGGAGCGTTGATATATGTTTATATACAATAATGCTGTTTTTGTGTGTTGATATGAGGGGGGGGGGGGGGGGTTGCTGTTAACCGGGTGTTTGTGGAAACACAAATTATTTATTACTTATCTAGTACTGTTAAGGAATGTTGATCAAGAAAAAATGCATATTTGTATATTGGTGAAATAGATACGTGATATTTATTATTGTTGCTTGGTATTGTTAGATCTATGTTTAATGAAACATATGTTATTTATCAATTGTCTGGTACTAGTGGCAATGGAGCATTGGAAAAAGAATTATTATATTTTTGCTGATAACAAATACTAATACTGATAACAAATTGCTGGTAAAGACCACGTTGCCTGCTAGTGACATAAACAAACAAATAGGTACATATGTGTGGATGCTTGCGGACTTGATATTAAGTAAGGTCTCAGTGTTTCCCTTCATGCTGCAGTTTCTCTGACCAGTGTTCGTCTTCGTGGTGTGGCCTGCCTGTTATTCCACAAAGCTAGAACGAATTTCAATTGCCGGTATTGGTTTATCATTATCATCTTAATTATTTGCATCATTATGTTATGCCATTTTATGTCAGACAGAGGTGGCAGCCTACTCCTTAATTCCGTGTAATCCTTTGCAATCTGTCCTATATGAGGGATGGAATCGAGATCAGCATTGTTTATAGGGTTTCTCTTGTACGTCATTGATTGCTCGCTATTTGTTCCATATTTAAGTTCCTGTATGGCGATTCTCTGTTCCGTTATTTTCGCTAACAGCCTACACCCTTCCGGTCATGGATCTGCCCACATCTTGTCACCTCTATGTAAATAATGCACTTTCAAATCTTGGACTTTCTTCTATAGGTAAATAGTCCTTCTTTTGTACTTATGTGTCAAGATGGGTTAAGTATCCTAATTCTTTCGGAAATGACATATATTTAAATCCAGCTATATAGATGGGAGATTCACTGATAGTGAAGCCAAATTCTATTGGCCTAACTACCGCTCTAACTGAAGAGACGCTTAGTTTGAACTCATTCTTCCATGGGCTTCCAGACTGAACATAGCCGCTTGCTGCCTTTTCTTTCTATCTGCTTACCTCCGTTTGAATCACCGATTCATGTGTTGCACTGATTACATGATGTTTTAGTATTGCATATTCTGTGGTTAGTGTCCATCATTCACAGTTCTTAAAGTGTCTGGAGTATCTTTTGTATTTTTATACTTCTGTTATACTGTGTTAATTTGGCTAGAAGAGGATTACTGTCTAGTCCCGGGGCTTACAAGAATTTTATTGATTCTGTAGTGCCATATTTTGAGTCTGCTCATCCCTAAAGTAGTTTGGATGTTCATTAGAGCTGGGGGATACCGCCTAGACCATAGCGAGCCAACATCTCAACACTAAACTACTTTAGAGTTTCGTTTGGTTCATTATGGGAAACTCTAACAAAGGCACGTGACACCAAAATTATGTAACAGTTATTTTTTAGATGTGCCAATCATAACGCCGTCTTCTTTGTCCTACAACTGTTGAGATCATCATCATCATCATCCCGTAACACTAAGTGTCGTTAGGTCACTAGTTTATGCTGACTGTCTAATCAACTCCTTCTACCTTTAGCGGTCAATTGCGGTGGACTTCGTGGTTGCATGCCTGAGGCCTGTCAAGTCAGTCTGGTTCTGGAACCAGGTCTCTCTTGGTCTGCCTCTTCTCCTCCGTCCCTCCTGAGCCCTGCAGTATTTCTTTTTTTTTTTTTTGAGAGGCCGTTAGATCTTATTACATGTTGAGACTAGCTGTATTAAAACAGCATGAGAAGAGGATTTTATGTTGTCTTGTTTGGTTGTGGGGTAATAGACAAGCCACAGGCTCTAGAAGATACTTGATATTATTATAAGTAATTTAACCTCTTGGCGAATGGTTCTAATGTACCAGACCCACATATTTTAGAGACCTATCGGCATTCGATGGGTGATGGTCAACATCACACTGGTCAACTTTACTTTCCATGAGATTAACCAGAACCCTTTATAGGCTGTGTCAAGCTGATGACCACAGTTAAAGCAAACAAAATCCACACAAAACTGATTTAAACCCTACACATTGGGGTCGGCAAAGGAGCATATAGTTGCAGTGGTCCCCACTTAATGTTTCTGTCTTCTTCTTCTGCTTTGAGCGGTTTTCTATACTCAGATCCAACCATCAGGTGGTTTGCCTCTGTGAAGTCGCATGTCGCAGCAGGTCCTTCGTGGTTCCCCATAGCTTGCTCTGCATACTTTGATCATGAGGAAAAGTTCCCTTTCGAAGTTGTAGGTAGAGTGGGCAGGTCTGCAGAATATGCTCAGGTTTTTGTGGTCCTTGTTGACAGGAACACTGTGGGGACTGTACAGTCTTTATTTTATGCAGACGTAGTTGAGTCTGCAGTGTTGTAGAAGGGAAATTGTTGTATGTTGCTTTCTGTTTAGTCTGCTGATGGGGTTTTGTGGATGTTTACTGTTGCTTTGTTCTCTCCACAGTTCCTTGTATTTTCCCTTGATGAGTGTTTTGACTTCTGGTATTGACAATAAATATATGTGTTGCTTCTCATTTTTTTTAAGTCTGTTCACGCATTTCCTGGAATGCTGCGGTGAGCTGGGATCAACTGGAGAACGATTTGTTTTTTGAGAGTCTGTTTAGCTGTTTAACTTTCTCAAGGTTGCATCGTGGATCCCTCTGAGCCGCCTAGAGGACCGGCATGCAGTAACAACGGAAAGCCATTTTGCTGTTTTTAATTTGTCCTTCCCCAAGCACTTTGATTGCACCAGTAATTGCTTGCTGCTCTGCTCTGAAGTTTGTTGAGTGTCTTCCGCAGGCACATTTGTAGACGTGTTCAAGGGTCATTGCATGCAGTACTATGTCACATTCTTCAGCATTTTCGTCTATGCCTGGGATTGTTGTTGTGACTGCACAGTTGGGCTTTAGGTCTATGCAGTATGCCTGGATCATTTCTCACGCTGATGGATCTTTAGAAAGGTGTCACTGCTTTTTTTTTCTGTAGTAAAATTTTTAAATATTTTATGTCTTATATATATATATATATATATATATATATATATATATATATATATATATATATATATGTGTGTGTGTGTGTGTATACAGATGTGTGAGTGTGTGTGTGTGTGTGTGGTTTTATAAGTTGATAGCTTTTAGTAAAGGAATATGTCAATTAAGCAATCATTATAACTGTAACAGGTTACATTGCATTCAACAAATCTCAAACATTACATTGGCTAATAAAATGTACAATTACCTGTAAAAACATCACGGCCTTACAGCAGACAGTGCCCAGAAACCAGGTCTCGGTGACGTCCTGTATCAGCGTTGGCGGCAGGCACATCAAGATGACCATGCAGTCACCCACCGCCAGGTTGACGATGAACACGTTGGTCACTGTCCTCATATTCTGATTCCTCAAGACGGCGAAGCACACCAAGCCATTGCCCACCAGCCCGATGACGAAAGTAAGGAAATAAGGGAAGATAAAAGCCCATTCGTAGTGTTTTGGTGTCACGTGTTGGTAAAGGACGTCTAAGTACGTGAATTCGTCCCAGCAGTACTCATTCCAACACGGAGTACTGCCATTCTTGGGTTCCGCTGTCGTATGTTCTGGAATGACGCTGCTGCCCTGAACGTTGATGGATTTTGTTTCTGGGCTTGCGAATGTTGTATTGACAAACATGGCCGTTTATCTTCGTTGATATTTCGTCGCCAAGGTGGTAAGATGACACTAAGTGTTTATTGTGATGTATGGTTAGTTATAAATTCAAAATTTTATACACTTGATATGTGAATTTCTATCTCAGCATATAAAGGGATATGCAAATGACGTATACATTTATATCATAAGAATTTTTATAGGTTTACCGGTAATATCTTAATTTCTCTCTTAGATAGACAAATCTATATGCAACTTGTAGTCAGTTAATATCTAAAGAAATCGAACAGATATAAAATTGAGATGTGAATAAATATCTAACGAGGTCGAATAGATATAGAACAGATGTGTGCTGTTTAAGCGAGAAAGTCGAACAAAAAATAATGCGTTATTTCTATCCTGAAAAGTTGAATAGAGAAAAAAAAATGATCATGTTAATTTATAACATGATTTGTCGAACAGATGTACAATTGCCATGCAACTTTTTTAATGTTAACGTCAACAGATACCCAGTTACTATATAAATTTATATTCTTGCATGTATATTACATCTTTGACTTGTTCTGGCTAGCTGGTTTGACAAATCCAGTAATTCACTCAATAAGTTTTGACCAAATTTGACATTGTAATTGAGTATGGCTTCAACAAACTTAGTCTGTGTTAGTTTCAGGCATGACTACAGGCAATAATTGGATAGCTTGCGCCAGATCAGCAATCCATGTGTACGTGTGTAAGTATATGATGCCATGGTAATGTATATTAATCATCCCTCAACATTTCTCTTTGGGTCATTCTTGAGTTCATATCCTGAGCACGTGTATGTAAGATCTGCCATCCAAATGTTCTTGATATTATTCTACAGTTGTTGTTCTGATAAGATATGATACATCGCCATTCATTTTTGTTTAAGTGGTTCTAGAATTTGTAACTGAGTTAAGAATCTTGATTAAAAAAAAACAAAAACAATCCAGGTTTATTAAAGATTATTCTAGAACGTATACCAAGAAATTCGGCGTTTGTGGCTCAGGCGTTGCAAAAGTGCTTCGTAATGCCGGGGTGACATGTTCGATCCCAGCTGCGGACGATTATCTTGCGTTAGGCATTCGGCAGTGGTACCAAGAGCTGACCGTTCAGTAGCAATGGCAAACTGCTAAACATAAATTTGCCTTGAAAATCCACAACAGAATAACCAGAACAAGTTTCTATGATAAACTATGGAAACGTGTTCAAGATGATTCTAGATTCACATTGTCTGCTTGTTTCTCTATTATCCTGCGAATGTACAAATTCTTGTTGAAGACAATACTTGGTATTCATTCAGGAAAGCGGCACCTGCAGTCCAACCCACGAGCACTGGTTATCTGTCGTGAGACATACAACAAGTTTAACAGTTGATTACGTCTATAGACTCTCCCAGTCTAACTCATTTATATTTGGTAATTATTACACCCCGTTTTGATTTCGTTTTTCGAGTAAAGATAATTTAAAATTACAGAACGTTCACAATATTTCACATGTTGACATTCAACCCTTTGGAAAACTAAATAATTTGTTCCTCGCTCTTATCTTCTTCTTCTTAGTCCACCAGCTGTAAACTCTATTCTGGTTGTTCGTCCACTTTTGGACTGCAGTCCTGTTCTAGAACCATAGTGTTGAGTGTGCATCCGTTTTACAGATCTGACTCATTTGTATGCAGACTGTTGGTTCCTTGCCTCTCAGGCAGATGCACTTCGACTTCAAAGGAAGCTCCCAGTTAGTCGACTCTTACGCTCTTACGACATGCTTTGTGGTAGGCAGTGGATCTATTCTTGTTTGCCTAGAATAGGGCCCCGGAACCCACACAGAGTCAACTCAATTTTTGGGATAGCTGAAATAGCATGTAAATATAAAGTCTGCTAGTCTGGTAGTCTTAGTTTCAGCTTCGTATCAAACGGGTCACCCCCATCTTTGCTCCGCTCCTGTGCCAACGAAAAACACAGAATGTTATCACAGTCCCTTGTGGAAAGATTAACAGACTGCTGTCTCAGCATATCTAGCATACACACGCACTAAAACATACGGTAGCCATCCGAAGTGTTAACACAAATAGTCCGACATTAGAAATGCAGTGCAGTTCATCATTGATGGTAGCAGAAGTCACCAACAAATCAACAGTTGCCCACGCGATCAATTTTAATCACATACAAGCACCATCAACATTGCGACGACAGTCATCGCGCTATTTTCTGAATTTACAATTCTAACCACCACGTAGGTCACAGTCGAAAAATCATTCAAAATGAAATCCGCAGCTCACAGTGTCATGCCATGCATTCAGCTCAAAAGCTGGGCGAAACTATATCCAGTCTACAAATGGAGCAAAAACGCATCGGCCACCATCCGGCAGAAGCAAAAAAAAAAAATTGCCTCGGCTCCAAACAGTGCACCTGCCTAGCGTCCTTTTTGACCGGAAGCTCTTCCACACAAAAAAAGTAACCTGCATTGACAGGTTTTCCTAGATGTAGTTGACAGGAGCAGACATGATACAGACACTATACCATATTAAATGGAACCTGTTGATGGACGTTAGGCACGGTCACTGTTGTGAGTGGTGGCAAATTTAATGCGTGTGTATGTGTGTATGCTAGTGCATATGCTGAGATAGCAGTCTGTCAATCACACAATCTTTCCAGAAGGGTCTGTAATTAGCATTCTGTGTGTTTTTCACAGTCTGCAACTATGGGGTGACCCGTTTGCCATGAAGTTGAAACAAACATTACCAGATTACTATACCATTTAACATTTTATTTTTAAAACTATGAATCGTTGCTGGCAATCAAGCCAGCTAGCAGGCAAACCTTTATGAGGAAGAAAATATACTTCGGCTTCAACTTCAGCTAAGGTAGAGAATATTCCAAGGCAAATACGGCTATTACATTTTTATAGACCAATCAGTTGTCGGTAGATGATGTCATTAACATCACGCTGCCCCTCCACCCCCCCCCCCCACTTTTTTATTTCTAAATGTACTACTGTTGTAAGAGTTTGAGATGTTAGACCTTCATATATTCTATGCCACGATATATGAGGTCAGGTGGCCAGTGTTTTCTCCGTCGCCTAATCTAGAAAATGTTCAGTGGGGAAATACAATTTGGCAGTGTGGCTGAGAGTCAGGAGCGCTGACCGACATAAAACATTAGGAGGGCTAAGGCATTTTCCACAAATTCTGAGTGGCAAGGGGACTCAAGTGACCGCAGGCTTGTTAAAATCCGAATTTATTATTATTATTATTATTATTATTATTATTATTATTATTATTATTATTATTATTATTATTATTATTACTACTACTATTATTATTATTAATATTATTACTATTACTATTATTATTATTATTATTATTATTATTATTATTATTATTATTATTGTGTGATTAATGGCAAATAAAAAGAATAATATATATGAAATCAAAATAATAAGAAATGTAAAAAAAAAAAAAAAAACAACAACAACAACAACACTGCAAAATCAGCTTCTTTACTTATTGTTGGTAGGGGGCAATGAAGAGGGAAAGGGGGCACTTGTCTATCTTGCACAGTTTTAAATGTTTTTAGGGGTGCTTCGCTCACCCCTCAAATTATTTGATGACGGGGCGCACCTCAAAGTGTTTCTTTAAGGGTTAGTGGTGCCTCAAAGTTCGGTCATATTCCCACCCCCTGCTGATACTCACCTAAACACGTTTTGAAAGGTGTCTCAGTAGCCAGGTGTTTTATCCACACCTTGGCATATGTTTACCATAATGAGGTTTGGGTTTTTAACAAAGGATCAGCATCAGGGCACACGGGCAGTAACCCAGAATTGCTCTGTTCTTTTTCTAACTCGGGTCTGGGTCCGAAAAAGCTCAGCACAGTACACATGCTCTGTAGCAGCGGAGAGGACCCTGAAATACTTTGCGTAGATTTTAACTGCAGCGCCGTTAGGCCACTCTTTTCAATTTTCAACTACCAAGGGATTTTTTTTTTACTTGCGCAACAATGCAAACGGGTATCCAATCTCGCTACCCAAAGACCAGGTGGAATTACTAGAAGTCCAAGTCCACGTGTAAAAATCTTAACCCTTACCCCTGATTGAACCCAGAACCTCCAGCACTCGAGGGGGACACCATGCCTCGAGACCACGTAGCCCCGTTACATAATTCTTACAGCGTATTCAAACTAGCGTTTTCTGCAGTGTTTGTTGTAACATTTTTGTTTGCAGTAAATAACGACAACTGACGAAAGCCACACTTTTAACTAATAGAAATGCTAGAGCATAAAATGCTAGAGATAAAGAACTAGCAAAGATAAAAGGAGAAAATGAAACTGTTGTAATGCTATGGTTGTAAAAATGTATAAAAATCGTGCAAAATAAAATTCCTTGAATGTAGAGGGTTTAAACAATGTTTGGCAGTTAGCAAAGGCAGGTATAAAAACCAAATGTTATGACCTCTGTTGCTCTTGATTGTCTTTTGTCCGTAATTGTGATGCATTGTGCTGGCAATCTTCCGCTCACCTATCACAAGATTTTTGTGTGGGAGAGGGGCGGGAGAGGGAGACATTCTTTACTCTGAACCCATTTGCAGCCGATAATTGTGAAAAACATTACTTGAATTTTCCCAATTTCTATGAACACATATTGTCTCAGTGTCCACCTGTTCTGTAAACAATTATAGAGTTTAATGTGATGAAGACAGCGCTTGGCTAATTTTGTGAAAACACAAGTCACAAAATCAGCAAGTCACACATTCAACAGACTGGAAAAGGTACAAAATGAAACAATGCGCATCTTACTTGGCTGTACCAAAGACACATAATGTAGAGTAATGAGATACCTACTGAATGGTCCAGATATAAGCAGCAGGTTTAAAATGTACTGGCACCCAGATGGATTACAATTTCTTCGGCCAGTAGCAATCACCAACCTTTTGGGATCGTCAGATTCGAAATAATTAGAACCATTTTTCTTTTCGATGAGTGGTTCAATATCATCAACCCATATGTACTCTACAACTGCAACAAATACATCTCCATATCCAAAAGTTTCAACCCTAATACAATTTCCTGAGCAGTTAAGATAGACCCATGGATCTAATGGTGACCGGATGGGAATAATAACCGTTGCATACTGGGGAGATGTTTACAATTGAATAATACAGACATATTGGCTGGATCTGCACCACTGGGTGGTGAGTTGATACATGACAAGGCAGATGTGGTCAAGGCCCTTTATGAACAAGTGATGAAGTTAAAAAGAGAAAATAGATTATCATAGCCTGGAGAGAATGATACACATGGGTGTGACCAGAGGACCTGACCGGCACACTACATTCAGCGGTAGGGCAAGATGGACATATCAGCAAACTGCGTCCGGTACTATAAGTATTGGAACTCTGCGCTGGCTGCTGAAGACGGGGACGAAGCGCATATGGGAATGCCATGAGTGCTGTGATAACTTTCTAGACCCAGCTCAACTATTCTCAGTTGAACATAAATGACAACCTATCAATGCTTTATGAAACACGCCTCTGACCAAAAAAAAAAATAGAACCGGAAATTCAGATTTTTAGTGTAAAATCTAAAATTTCACTCCACTTATACACAAAATATTTTGAAAAGATCAAAGGAATTCGCTGGTTTTCAGCAACTCGAGCATCTTTGGACTAAAGACTTTTTTTTTTTTTTTTTTTGCGTTATGGAAATTCTAAGGCTGCATGCAAAAAATCGTTACCATCTAACAGGTAGTTCTCGATAAAATGGCGCACAAGTGTGTTTATATTTTGAAAGAACTATAGCTTTTGCGTCTCCGTTTCTTGCAGATAATTTTTTTTAGCTTACACTTTTAGCGACTCAAGTTTTCTTTACAGTTGAATTTTTTTTTTTTTTTTTGGCAGCTGAAAATTTTAGGACTTAAGTTTGTGTTACAGAACAAGTTTTTGCAATTGAAACTTTTAGCGACCCAATTAACAGTTGAAAAAATTCACAAATGTTTTATCCCTTGAATAACCCCTTAACTTTCCACATTGACTGGTGCTGGCGTTCTCTTGCAACAGTTCCGTCAATTTACATCTGGTTTAAGATAATCAGCAACACGTGGCAGTACTTGAAAAGTTCTGGAAAAGAGAAAATAGACACAGATGCACGTGTGACAATCGTGAACTCTATGCCTACCTCTCGACGCATACAGTTCACTATGCATGCAGCAGGGGTGTCGGAACTTAGAAACTGTGGCATCTCCATCCCCTACGCTCATTAAAAACGTTGTAAGTGGGATAAGACACACCCACCCACTCTTCTCCCACCCACCCCACCATATATAAAAGTTCTTGTTTTTCTCTATTTATATCATATTTGTTTTAAAATTGTTATATTTTCGCAGTCGTCCCCGAGTAGTTAGCATCTTTTATATATTGTATTGAGGTCATACAAGTGTTTTGTGAATTGAGCAGAAATACGGATTGGATGGTTCTGCGCCACTTTGTGGTGAATTGATGTATGACAAGCTGTTGTGAGGCCCCTTTTGGAGCGTGAGAACAGTACAGAGGAACAAACAGCTCATTCCTGTCGGAGGATAATGGTGATGCTGGAAGTAACAGGGGATTAAGCCGACGTTCAACCCTCAGGAGAAAGGCGAGACGGATGTACAATAAGTTACTGGTACTATAGGAATTAAACTCTTAGCTTGCTGCTGAAGATACGGATGGAGTTCTTAAGGGAGTGTCGAGAGTGCTATGACATGGATTCCTAATTTAACATTCAACATTTTGTTTTTGTCCCATTCAACATATTATTATTTTTATGCATCTACACCTCATGAGAGGCCCGAATTGACACCATTTGTGTGTTTAAAAAAATCGCTGGCTCTATGATTTAAGAATCAGTACTCATAATCAAAACCGCTCTGTGCATTTCTGGCTGTATGCAGTATATTGTTGTTTCTGTGATAATCATGAATTCTCTATGTTCTTCTCTCCAAACTCAGTGACCTGTTGTCAATATGATAATTCAAAACACTTTGTGTGCGTAAATCCTATTCTTCTTCTTCATAATTTTCATCTCCCTCGCGTTCACCAGCTTTAAACTTCAGCGGAAAGTTCTGGCACTTTGTCCACTTCTGGAGGTTAGTCGTGTTCCAGAGTATATATATATATATATATATATATATATATATATATATATATATATATATATATATATATATATATATATATATACATATATGTATATATACATCTATATATATATATATATATATATATATATATATATATATATACATATATATATATATATATATATATATATATATATACGTATATATACGTATATAAACGTATATATACGTATATATATACGTACACATACGTACACATACGTACACACACGTACACACACGTACACATACGTACACATACGTACATATACGTACAAATGTACGAATGTACGAATGTACGAATGTACGAATGTACGTAAGTACGTATGTACGTATGTACGTATGTACGTATGTACGTATGTACGTATGTGGGTATGTGAGTATGTGTGTATGTGTGTATGTGTGTATGTGTGTGTGTATGTGTGTATGTGTGTATGTGTGTATGTGTGTATGTGTGTATGTGTGTATGTGTGTATGTGTGTATGTGTGTATGTGTGTATGTATGTATGTATGTATGTATGTATGTATGTATGTATGTATGTATGTATGTATGTATGTATGTATGTATGTATGTATGTATGTATGTATGTATGTATGTATGTATGTATGTATGTATGTATGTATGTATGTATGTATGTATGTATGTATGTGTGTGTATGTATGTATGTATGTATGTATTAATGTATGTATTAATGTATGTATGTGTGTATATATGTATGTATGTATGTATGTATGTATGTATGTATGTATGTATGTATGTATGTATGTATGTATGTATGTATGTATGTATGTATGTATGTATGTATGTATGTATGTATGTATGTATGTATGTATGTATGTATGTATGTATGTATGTATGTATGTATGTATGTATGTATGTATGTATGTATGTATGTATGTATGTATGTATGTATGTATGTATGTATGTATGTATGTATGTATGTATGTATGTATGTATGTATGTATGTATGTATGTATGTATGTATGTATGTATGTATGTATGTATGTATGTATGTATGTATGTATGTATGTATGTATGTATGTATGTATGTATGTATGTATGTATGTATGTATGTATGTATGTACGTACGTACGTACGTACGTACGTACGTATGTACGTATGTATGTATGTATGTATGTATGTATGTATGTATGTATGTATGTATGTATGTATGTATGTATGTATGTATGTATGTATGTATGTATGTATGTATGTATGTATGTATGTATGTATGTATGTATGTATGTATGTATGTATGTATGTATGTATGTATGTATGTATGTATGTATGTATGTATGTATGTATGTATGTATGTATGTATGTATGTATGTATGTATGTATGTATGTATGTATGTATGTATGTATGTGTGTATGTGTGTGTGTATATATGTATGTATGTATGTATGTATGTATGTATGTATGTATGTATGCATGTTTGTATGTATATATGCCACCCCCCCCCTCCCCATGTCGTAAAAGGCAACTAATAAGGGTTGTTTCCTTAGAAGTCGAAGTGTATGTGCCTGAGAGGTAAGGAATCAAAAATCCGAATACAATAAGTCAGATTTCTAAAATGGATGTGCAACAAAAACTGAAGATCTGGAATAAGATCAAAGTCGATAAGTAAGCGAACAACCATAACCTTCCGCCAGAGTTTACTGCTGGTGAACCCTAAGTAACAAAATCATATTTTAAAAAGCACTATATAACATTACAGTCATATTCACAATGTTGTGTCTCTTCTAGCAAGTATCTGAGGTATATATGCTAATCGTTCCAATGTCACACTAGTTGAAAATAGTCGGAATAACTTTGTCATTAGCGCCCAACACATGCATCTTCAACCACACATCCCTCTTCGACCACACATCCATCTTCAACCACACATCCCTCTTCGACCACACATCCATCTTTGACCACACATCCCTCTTCGACTACACTTAACTCGAAACGGAAGCATAGGTAAAAATGTTTCATCTGTTATGATGGTGCACATCTGCTAATGGTCTTATGTTAAAGGAACTACATCCTGGTTTAGCTTGTGTAAACTGCTTTTTAATATATTTTATTTTAACTCACCCCTCCACCCCCCCCCCCCCCCCCCCCCCGCGTTATTATTTCTACTTATAGACTGTTCAATAACGTTAGCTGACTCCCATCTTACTTTACAAATCGCTTTGCTGTGTTTCTGTCACATATTTGTTTTCTAATTTAGTAACTAATTTTCGTTATTTTGAAGCCCACCCCTGGCCCTTGTCAGGGGCCGCATTATAGCCCGGCCATAAATATGGTCTAATGGCTGAACTCGGTTTCCGAGAGCTCTTCATGGGTGATTCTCATCCACATGTTGACACTTTGTGTCACAGGGTGTTTATCGCTTGTGTGATGTCCTGGTGGGGTAAAATCTAGTACTAGTACTATTCTTTTCCACTTTCATTGGCCATGGTTTACAAGTCGACCCACTCTAAAATAGGTTTCAAGAAATGTTAGAGGAAGTATAAGTTGTAGGCACAATGTACAACATATCAGTCATGGAGTGAGTGCACAATGTACAACATATCAGCCATGGAGTGAGTGCACAATGTACAACATATCAGCCATGGAGTGAGTGCACAATGTACAACATATCAGCCATGGAGTGAGTGCACAATGTACAACATATCAGCCATGGAGTGAGTGCACAATGTTCAACATATCAGCCACGGAGTGAGTGCACAATGTTCAACATATCAGCCATGGAGTGAGTGTACAATGTACAAAATATCAGCCATGGAGTGAGTGCACAATATTCAACATATCAGCCATGGAGTGAGTGCACAATGTTCAACATATCAGCCATGGAGTGAGTGCACAATGTTCAACATATCAGCCATGGAGTGAGTACACAATGTACAACATATCAGCCATGGAGTGAGTGCACAATGTACAACATATCAGCCGTGGAGTGAGTGCACAACGTACAACATATCAGCCATGGAGTGAGTGCACAATGTACAACATATCAGCCATGGAGTGAGTGCACAATGTACAACATATCAGCCATGGAGTGAGTGCACAATGTACAACATATCAGCCATGGAGTGAGTGCACAATGTACAACATATCAGCCATGGAGTGAGTGCACAATGTTTAACATATCAGCCATGGAGTAATGCATCGTTTATAAAATGTTGATTTCACGTTCCATACCCCTTGCGTGACAAGTGTCCTTCACTTTACTTATCTGAAGGAGTTTAGATGCCTTAAGTTAAAAACAGACATCGCAATACCCGAGGCATTTCCTTAAACTCGCCGTCAATATCCTAAAGAAAGAGAAATGGTCTTCTTACATGTCCTTATGATGTTTTCTCTATTCGTTGAATGCTTGAAAGATCTCATTTGGTCATTCTCAATTGCATCATTCTTTTCAGACAATAATAATGATCTGTTAGCTCCTTATTTTTAAAGATCTAAACACCAAGGAAGATTGGCTAATAAACAGCATCTTGAATCTGAAATATTTTGGTCACATCCAACTGGAAAAAAAATAATGGCAAAAGGCATGGTACCAGGAAGGAGGGACAGGGGCCGACCATCACAAAGATGGTCACAGGATATAAGTGACTCCTTAAAAATGAAATTTCACGGGGCGGGAGAGCTGGCGAGAGACCGGGTTTCTTTCAGGTAGACCGTGATGAGAGCGACGTTCTGCAAAGGACCTGCTACATGACGATGCTTAGCCTTTTATCGTGTGTTCATTAAGTTAATGTTGGTTTGTAGTGTTTTTCATTTTAAACTGTATCTTAAGTTTTAAAATTAAAGGTCTCTTTCCACCGGGCATATGATGCTGGACCCATGTTTGAACATACCCACTGACACTGAATGAATGCTTTGTTCAACCTCACGTCAACCGCCGTTCTCTCCGCGACAGTTCCTGGTATTCAGGTCAGCATGTATGCCTCAGTTCGTTATACAAAACGTCGATTCTATTTCAATTATTTACATATTTTGATATATCATTTGTATCAAACAGGATGTTTCCTTCCATTTTTTTCTATTACAATTAGCTAAAAGGACCTACGAGTCTGTCTGTCTGTCTGTCTGTCTGTCTGTCTGTCTGTCTGTCTGTCTGTCTGTCTGTCTGTCTGTCTGTCTGTCTGTCTGTCTGTCTGTCTGTCTGTCTGTCTGTCTGTCTGTCTGTCTGTCTGTCTGTCTGTCTGTCTGTCTGTCTGTCTGTCTGTCTGTCTGTCTTAATTGCAAACGCACTTAAACCCAGGACATTCTGAGTGTTAGGCTGATGGGATAACCACTACACTATGGAATCATGTGATCACAATCTAAAATAGTAACACCAATATTTAACAATGTGGCAGTAGACACGTGCATTGTCTATTATATATCCGGAAATTTATGGTTGTACTTCCGTCTTTTGTCTTGTTCCAGAACTTGAACTTTGCATGCACATCCGTTTGGCAGATCTGGCGTCCGTGTATGCAGACACTTAGTTCCTTCAATGTAAGCTAAAAGAAAACGGCAGATTATAAATTTAAAGGAAGGTAACAGCGATAGGTAGTTTTGTCAAACTAATTTCTTCAATGAAAAAAAAAATACTCGTTGTAGATACTCAATGGATATAACTCAGCCAATCTTAACTTGTAGTGATTAGTTAGTTTGTGAGTTAGTTAGTTGGGATATGATCATTGCACTAGGGACATGTCTATAGGTGCTCAGATCCTTCCCTCAGTATGAACCCCAGCGTCCTGTGACTAACAGTGCCAGTTCTTTGTTAATTGATGAGTCTTTTTAAATGTCCGGTGTGTCTTTAGCTTTTGGCTATGCCAATCTTTCATTCTGATGAGTGATGTGGAATCGCTTTCTCGAAAGTCTTCCACCCTTCCCTCTTCTCAATCCATGAGTTGACCTTCAGCAGTGATAGCAGATCTACCAAACTATCATCCTTTAGTTTCCATCGACGCCGGCGTATTACGAAAGGAAGCTAAAGACGATGTTACGCACATTGGACTCTAATGGCTCAGGCCACTGCCTTGGCACAGAACCTGCCTGGATCTTTCGGATCATGCTCATGTAATGACTAAGTACACACACACACGGGTATAGTCTTGTGTTCTTAGTCATACGAATGCTTGCGTTACCGCAGTCACCTCCATCGCCACATTGTAGTGACTGCGGTGTTAATTAAAAGAAATGCATATAAACATTTGCTGTAAATGGCAAAGTTAATTTAATGTTGACATTGCAGTCACAATGGCATCTGCAAATTTAACTCCCTCTGCTGGTCAGTGTCTGAGAGAAGTCATTTGTTGACCGAAATTTACAGACAGACACGTGGATTTTCACTTTGAACAGACAGACAGGCCGATTTTCGGTTTTATACTATAGATTTCCTATGCCGATTAATTTTATACTTGATATTATTGTCTTGCGTTCATCGACAACCCTTACATTCGCCACCTAGCCAACCCTCTATAGAATAATCCCAAAAATCCCTGACCCTGTAGTTGTGACGGTTTCGGCGCCAGTCTGATGTTTACTGAAAGAGGGTTCAAGTGGAAGAGTGAGGTTTTTATTTTTTTTTAATTTGTCCAGACAATTATGCTGAAAGCTCTGCCACAACAAATACCCTCGGTGAAGTTAGCATCTATTCCAGTTAGGGCTGATGTAAACATAAACAATTCGAAAGTGAAACAGACAACAGCAGGCTACTGAACTGTGAAGTGTATAAAACGGATTAAATAAATTGAAACCATTTATAGAATTCATCTGATTGTAGGCAATTTATGTAACAGTGACAAAAATAAATATAACTGGAACAATATTTTTCTCTGTAGTGGAAAAACATAAGAGAATGAAGAACATCGAATAACATTTACTGCAGTGAACACAGGAAAAAAAACACATACCTACTACATTACAACCGTTGGTGCTATTACAAAATTAAGTACACGTCTAACATTCCATTCATAAACATAACCACCTACACACAAAAAGAAAAACAGGAGATCAGCTTGGTAATTGGAACTTCGAAACATACAGTGCCTGATAAATGTAACCGGAAAATACTTTCTACAAAACGACAGTAAATTCAAGATTTATATAACAATAATATACACAAGACAAGAGGGAAAGAAATGGTAGACAATCATAACTAATTAAAACAAAAAGAAAATGTGTAGGATAAACAGCACAATATGAAAATCAATCAATTACATGAGAAAAACTACCTGTGGATTATCCAGTGTTAGGTTTTATACACAAGAGAGAGACTAACTTATTTTGTCAAATCCCAAGTGCGGAGATCGTTGAGAAACAATTTCATGTGGAACAAGTGCAGAGGAAACGACTCTTAGTAGATAATATACAAATTAAGCAATACTAAAATATACAATAATCAAACAAAATATAGACCATCGAGCTTCAAAGTGTAACAGACAAAAATGAAAAAAAGAACGTTGCGGCTAAAGAGCCTTTATCAGCACATTACATAAATCAACAAAACCACACCAACAGACACGAATACACAAAATTACTTAACTGGCGAATTCCCGATAGCAACCACTTTGTTGTGCGGACTCAGAATCTTTGAATACCAGGTTCAATTTTCGCAGCAGATAGTTTAGAAGATGACTTTTCTCGTGGCTTTTAGACAGTGGTGAGAGAGTGATATCGTAAAAAACAGTAAAGCCTCACCCCGTAACAATACAAGTAAATAAGTAAATAAAATCATCAATGGACATGACGTCTCTTTTCTGTAATCAGCAATGTAAAGGGGAAAAAAAGGGTGGCTTAAAACATATTAGGCCTACAACTTTGGTCTTGTTCCAGAATCTTCCGTTTTACAGATCTAATTAATTTGTATGCAGACTGTTGGTTCCCTGCCTCTCAGATAGATGCACTCCGACTTCGAAGGAATCAGGAATAGATGAAACATAGTGGATAATGTGCTTGCCTATCAACTTGCAACACAGGTCAGAAAACATAATGGCTATTCAGTTCACCTGCTCGGTCAGTGATCCGCGTTCAATAACAAAGGAGAAAGGAGCAGAACTTTTGTCTGATGGAACGCAACGGTACGTGGAACTGGTATTCTTTTTATGTATCATGTTTAAACACTATTGTCATAGACACTTTATTGTGATTTTCGGCAGCCTTTTCAGTGGTTTATGGTGAGTACCCATACCTTGCAAAGACACTTTATAGTGAGTACCCATACCTTGTAAAGACACTTTATGGTGAGTACCCATACCTTGTAAAGACACTCTATGGTGAGTACCTATACCCTGTAAAGACACTTTATGGTGAGTACCCTTACATTGTAAAGACACTTTATGGTGAGTACCCATACCTTGTAAAGACATTTTATGATGAGTACCCATACCCTGTAAAGACACTTTATGGTGAGTACCCATACCCTGTAAAGACACTTTATGGTGAGTACCCACACCCTGTAAAGACACTTTATGGTGAGTACCCATACCCAGTAAAGACACTTTATGGTAAGTACCCATACTTTGTAAAGACACCTTATGATGAGTACCCATACCCTGCAAAGACACTTTTTGATGAGTACCCATACATTTCAAAGACACTTTATGGTGAGTACCCATACCCTGTAAGGACACTTTATGGTGAGTACCCATACCCTGTAAAGACACTTTATGGTGAGTACCCATACCTTGTAAAGACATTTTATGATGAGTACCCATACCCTGTAAAGACACTTTATGGTGAGTACCCATACCCTGTAAAGACATTTTATAATGAGTACCCATACTCAGACCAAACATTTCAAACTAACTATTATACAGTGCTACGCACCTACAAACAACGACACCGACAGCAACAAAGATAATTTCTACGACCTCCTGGTTGGTGTCATAAACAAAACTCCTAAGCACGACCTCCTTGTTGTAATGGGCGATTTTAATGCCAAGTTAGGGTCTGACAACAAAGGTGTTCAAAAATATATGGGAGTACACAGCCCAGGAGATATGAATCAAAACGGAGAGAGGCTAATTGAACTCTGTGAAATAGCAAATCTAACAGCAGCAAGCTCCTTATTTCCGCATAAAGACATACATAAAATAACCTGGATTTCGCCAGATAACATAACAAAAAACCAGATAGATCATTTTTGCATCAGCGCCAAATTCCGTACATCAGTGCAAGACGTTAGAGCCTACAGGGGAGCTGATATTGGCAGTGATCATAATCTTTGCATTGCCAAACTAAAAATTAAACTCAAGTCTCTACTTAAACCACCCAGAAATAAGAAAATAAACTTACAAGCCCTTTTGTTAAAAGATCATCAAAGCGCATTTAATGCAGAGATACTCACCACCTATGTAACCAAAACTAATAATGCGGATACTACAAATAACATAGACACAAATTAGGACTTTTTCAAGAACACACTGACGAACGCTGCAGTAAACACAGTTGGTTATGTACAAAATCAGAAGAAGAAGTGGCTAAGCGACAACACCTGGTCAAAAATCCAAGAAAAGAAACAAGCAAAATTAACACTTTTATCCAAAAAAGACACATCTTCATACGAAAAATACAGCACGCTAGACAAAGAAGTGAAATCAAATGCAAGGAAAGACAAACAGAACTTCATACACGACCTCGCCTCCGATGCTGAAACAGCTGCCAAGATTGGAAACAACAAAGCCGTATTCCATATTATGAAACAACTGTGCAATCACTCACCTACACTAAATACACCCATTAAAGACAAGCAGGGTAAACTACTGCTATCCGACGACCAACAAACAAAGCGATGGGCAGAACATTTCAAGGAAATATTAAATAGGCCAAATCCTGACATCATTCCCAATTTAGAAGAAGAAATTATTATACCGACACTAGTTGCCTCCAGCGAGTCATTCACAATAGAGGAGATTTAAACAGCTATTAAAAAATTAAGAATAAACAAAGCTACCGGAGAGGACAACATCTCAGGGGAAATGCTCAAAGCAGCGGATGAAAACACCCTGCAACATTTGCTCCAGCTGATGGATGAAGTCTGGCAAAACGAATACCCACCACAACAATGGAAAGATGGTGTAATCTTCAAATTACCTAAAAAAGGTGATTTATCCGATTGTAACAACTGGAGAGGCATCACCCTGCTTTCGATACCAGGGAAACTATTTTGTAGTATGCTACTAGAAAGATTGAAAAAATCCATAGATGAAAGATTAAGGGAAGAACAAGCCGGTTTTAGATCCAAGCGGTCATGCATAGACCACATCTTTACTCTTAGAATAATTGTTGAAGATTCTACAGAATTCCAGTCGAAATTATTAATCAACTTTGTCGACTTTCAAAAAAGCCTTCGACAGTATCCATCGTCCAACACTCTGGAAATTGCTTAACATCTATGGTTTCCCCATCAAATATATCAACATCATAAAATCTTTTTATAATGAAACACGATGCTGTGTAAGAACTGATTCCGGCAATTCTGACTGGTTCCCGGTGGAAACAGGAGTGAAGCAAGGCTGTGTCCTATCGCCGATGCTTTTTGCTATAGCAATCGACTGGGTCATGCGCAAGTGCATAAATAACGCAAATTTAGGCATTACATGGGTTGACAAAATTCTGGAAGACCTAGACTTCGCCGACGACATAGCACTCCTGAGTTCAGAACACACAGACGCCCAAGAAAAAATCAATCGACTCCAGAATTTCTCAGAACAAATTGGACTCCAAATTAACACCGCAAAAACAAAAATTCTAGACCTTACCAACAGTTCAGTTGATATCACGCTGAACAACAACAGCCTTGAAAAAGTCAACAGTTTCACTTATCTAGGGAGCAAGATGTCATCTACAGGAGATACCGCACCAGAAATATCATTTAGAATAGCACTGGCATCTAGTGCCTTCAATAAACTGTCTAACATCTGGAAATCAAAGACACTTAGCAAACACACAAAACTCAAGATCTTCAATTCTTGTGTGATTCCAGTACTAACCTATGGATGCGAGAGTTGGAAATCAACGAAAACTCTAGACACAAAATTAGACAGTTTTGAAAATAAATGCCTTAGAAGAATACTAAATTTCAAATGGTCAGATTTCCGAACCAATACTCAAACAAATAAGGCAAGAATCCAGGCAAGAGTATGTGTCTAATTTTATACGAAAACGCCACTGGAACTATGTCGGCCACGTCCTTAGAATGGATAAATCAAGACTTCCTTACCAAGCCCTCATTTGGACACCACAGGGGAAAAGATCTCGTGGAAGACCAAGGGAAACCCTACGTAGAACTATCATCAGGGAAGGCTCGCTCATGGGCCACTCAAACATCCAAGACCTACAACGGATTGCAACGGACCGCCGTTCATGGAGAGTCACGACCTCTGCCCTATGTGCCGCACTCGACACAAGAGGAAAGACTAACTAACCCATACCCTGTAAAGAAACTTTACAGTGAGTACCCATACCCTGTAAAGACACTTTATGGTGAGTAACCATACCTTGTAAAGACACTTTATGATGAGTACCCATACCCTGTAAAGACACTTTATGATGAGTACCCATACCCTGTAAAGACACTTTATGGTGAGTACCCATACCTTGTAAAGATACTTTATGGTGAGTACCCATACCTTATGGTGAGTGGGAAGAACAACAAATATTTGTGTGCTTTCAAAGTAGGAAAAGACAACTAAACAGAATAAAGGTAAAAGCATTTGTTTACGTAAATTACTGGCCTGTCATATATTCTAGAAATCACCGCCTGCTATCTGCACACAATTGTTGCAGTCGAAATCGGCATTGTTTGCTTCGCTATTTGTTCAATTAAATATGTTTCTTTTCGTTTCTTGTTATAATTTTCAAACTGCATGTCTTACTTAACGCTTCCAAATTCTTGGTTCAGCATGTTTGTCGACACAAATCACAAAATTGTGCCATCATTTTATTTGTCTCACACAGTGAAATATTTAAAACCAAACAAATAAAGAGATGAGCGGCTGAATAAAGCGATTGAAAAACGCTGGGGTAGAGCGGGAGACCCAGGTTCGAAACATCAGTAGGTTTTGGAGAAGGGGGGTTGGGGGGTTCTGTCAGGGGTAAACAATAATTCCTAACCTGAAGTTCAGCGCCAGGAAGGGAAAGATGCGCACTAATTTAACTGAACGTTTTACCAGTCTTTATCAAAAAAACAAAACCACAAAGAAGTAATTAATATTCTCATATTTCCGTTTTATTGTAGACTTTTTGGATTGTTTAATTAGTTCTCCTTATTCTAGATCCATTTCGTTTTTTCTTCTAAAGACTGATGGGGGATCTCAGTTGGTGATATAGTCAAGTTCATGCCGACCACCTTTGCCTCCCACGACAAATCCTGCTACTCACATTAGGCTAGCCCACTTAGGAATTCATATCAATGTTTAAAATCAGCCATAAATGGAGATTCGAACAGAAGACTTTCTTGCCGGCATTTATGCGATTTGTCAGGGTGCTATCACAGTTCCCTCTCAGTCACCTGATCGATAGTTCAATTCTGACTTGTGACAATTTCAACTCAAGACATGAAATACAAGTTAAATTGGTTCGAACAGAAACGCTTGAAGAAGATGATAAACATAAGATGAAGTTAGTTCACAAGGGGTGAGGGAAAAGGAGAACTACTAATATCATAATAGTTTTAAGACAAAATGTTGAATGTTGATTTAGGAATAAACATCACAGCACCTCGGAACACTCCCAGGAGTGCTCTGTTCCCATCTTCAGCAGCAAGCGAAGCGTTCCAACCAAATCGATTTTTTAAAGACATAAATGCAAGAGCTATATTAGACACATCCTCCGAGGAAAGAACCAGAGAATCACCAAGCACTGAAAATGGAATCAGAGGGATTGAAGAAACGAAGTAGTCTAAGAAAAACCTAACTTCAAAACTCAGCAGGTGATACAGTAACACATTAACAGAAAATAGACTCATCTGAAGTCATTCCATAACAAAGAGTGGTCACATTAAACATTAGTTTCCTGAGTCCATGACTTGTATTTATTCAAAATTCTTCCAAATTCAGATAACGGTTGCTCTAAAGTAAGCCTCTGCATGATATACTTAGTCATTACCAGTAGGACTGAAAGAATCAATCTTCAAAGCCACTCACTTTATGCTAACCATTTAAACAAATCTGGGCCGACAAGGAAGATGAGTTCAGGGGGGAAAAATGCTTTTAAAAATGATTTGAACCTGGGGCGTATTGACCGCCAAACTGCACACTAACCCCTGTGCACATAAGATTTCATTTGCTGTAGATAATAGAGATTTAAAAAAAAAATATCATCTTTTCTTGTTCATTTTAGCGAAGCGAAGAAAACGTATGAATTAAACACTTGAACGGAAAGACACATCAGAACACTAGAATATATTAAATCATAAAAATCGGTTTCCAATCAAAGCTTATCTAACATTGATACGATTTTAATATCTTATGTGCTCAGAGAGACAAAATACGGCTAGCGTCGACATAAATGATTGTCGCCTATTGAAAAAATCTCATTTTCACAAACTGTTGTGAATTACATTTTGCCGCCATACAGGTGTCTATCACAGCACGATGGATGATTGTCCGGCCTCCCAAGCAGAATCAACGGAGATTTGCTCATTGTTTAAGGATTTATACTGCAAGTCATCCACGGCTGCCTGCTGAAACATGAAAGTACAGAGAGGAATAAATGCACGACAGGCTGGGAAAATTCATATCTGGAGATATTCTAGCTTCAGTGAATGAAGAGTGGGAGCAATGCTGCAACCAGGCAACAAGGTATCTTTTTTTTCTGCTTCACGTTCACCGTCTGTAAACTCAGTCGCAAAATGTTTTGGTTTATAGTCCATCTCTTGACTTTAATCTTGTTCCAGAACCTGAGAGTTGCGTGTACGTCTATTTAAACAGTCTGGCTCATTTGTATGCAGACTGCTGGTTCCTTGTCTCTCAGGCAGATGCACTTCGATTTCGACGGAATCTTCCAATTATTCGACACCTACGACATGTTTGTTGAGTATGCAGCGGATTACTCTTGTTTCTCTCACCATGGGGTCCCGGAACCCAGATTGGAATGCAACGTAGTATAGAAAAATGGTGGTAACTGTAGTTGAGCTAATACCTTAAAAAAAATTATGACATGTTTTGCTAACATACTACACAAATACTATAGAATAACAAGGAACAGTCAAAATATCCTAACAGATTTGAACATCCAAGAAATTTGGTTTGTAATTAGCATTCTGTATCAGAAAGTTAAAAAAAAATGTGGCCGTAACAAACGTCACAGTGGACTAAAAACAAAATCATCAACAACAACAACTGCGGGTGTAGTGCTCGAAAATGGGTACAGAAACCCTGGGCAATAAAGCATATGAAGAGGGAGTGCTGGCATGGGGACCGAGTTTCTTTTAGGCGGGCTGTGATGGGAGCGACGTTCTGTAAAGAGCCTACAACAGACATTTTAGTCTGGCTGAGTTTAAGATGTTTATTAACTATAACTGGGAGGCTTAACATAGGAAAATAAAAAAACGCTCATACACACACATACAACGAAATATTGCATTCAGTCCTTATCAAGACATGTGTAAAACATTGGGGTAATCTGTGTAAGTCTATTTTGAGCTAAACCTTTGTTCGAAAACTCTACTAGTATCTGTGTATGTCCTTTTTCATTCCTCCTTGCAAGCTTTCTATTCATAGTGTGTGTGTGTATGTGTGTGTGTGTATATATATATATATATATATATATATATATATATATATATATATATATATATATATATATATATATACTAGCTGTACCCGGCCACGCGTTGCTGTGGCGTAATTTGAGATAGTCTTTGATCCCCACCCCACAACTAAATCCACCTACTACCCTCTCCCTCATCAAAGGTTTTTAGAAAAGAAAGACAATGGAAATCGCACCTGTCTAATGAAGTTAATGACGCAGTCAATGTCTGCGCCGACGTCGAGATAGTCCTTGATTGCCCCCCCCCCCCCCCCTCCCGCCATCGAAGGTTGTTTGAAAAAAAAAACAGAAAATAGAAATCGTGTTTAATATGGTTATTGTGGCAAATATATAGATAGTCTTGTTTGCGGTACCTCGACCTACTCTATGTATTAAGTCGTTGGCTGAACGTAACTCGCCGGCGAATGGCGGAAGCCTTGCGTTCTGCTTACGGCGGCGCATGCGCAATTACTAACGTGGCTATAATTAGAAATCACTAAAGTTATAAATATTAGTTGCGAATATTATGGCATAAATTGTGGTCACCTATCTCTAACAGTGACAGGTTGAATTTCAAACCACGATGGTTCAAAATCCGGTATTTAAACAAACATATCCTGAAAATTTCAGCTAAATCGTTTCAGTAGTTTCCGAGTCTATAGGGGGCAAACAAACACACAAACATTGATTTTTATATATGTAGATAGTCTGGTTTTCCAACTTTAGAACACGCACCATATAATTGTGTCTTTATATTAGTGGTCGTTTAAATGGTGTTATTAGCACAGTAACAAAAATGGTTATTTGGTTATCACATGCTAAAGCTGTTTGTATTTTTATAGGGGACGGAAGTAAAGCTACAACTGTACTTGTGAATAACAAAGTAAGTCGTAAAAAATAGAAAAGCGGAGGTAGCGTTAGTAAAATATAAACAAATTAGGTAATGAGAACTTGAAAATCAAGTGTAAAGCTCTTTAATTTCTCTTAAATTTAAGTCATTACCCCCTCCCCTCTTCCACCGACTACTGCTCTCTCCCTCTACGAAGGATTTGAAAATCACTAACTGGCGATATTTTGTTGTTGCTGTAACTGACATTGACATCCCTGTCCATCTGGACTAAAATAGGGAGCAGGAATTATAAAAGGTAGTGAATAGGGCTAGTGTAATATTTACCACATCATCCTTTAAGTACCAGTACAACTACTAAAATAATGTCACTGCTATCTGTGTTACCAGTAGAGTAGACAGAGAGTCGTGAGCCAGAAGATTTGGTTCCGCATGGCTAGTGCTGTCGCCACAGACTGGTCAGGTTAGGATGTATAATTTCACTTGCCGACAGAAAAACGCCATAACCTTACCGGCGGTCTTCACATGAGAGCACTATGGTGTAACAGCCCAACCACATCTATTACTGCTGCTGTTACTTTAAGTGGGTAAAGCAGTTACTGTGACTTAAAGCTCTCTCAGTTTGCCCCCCCCCCCCACCCCTTTTCCCCCCAAATTCACAACTCTTTCCCTCATTGAAGTAGTTGGGAGAAAGAAAAAAAAAAGAAAAAACACTTGAAAAGCAAACGAACATAGGAAAAAAACACCATAATTAGGAAATGAACACAATTGTAAACAGCACAGCATAAAATTCCAACACAGATGAAATAACTTAATCTAAATGAAAATAAATGAAAATCTATAAAATTTCAGCGTAACCATGCAATCGGAAAGTTTAACAATGCAATCATAAGTATGCGAAATGGTCAAATTTAATTATCAAATGGTTTACCCATTTACTTTTTTTTTTTTTAAATATTAAGGCAACATGGCTAGTGCTGTCACCACGAGAGAGCAGATGAGGATATTATTTTAGTCCGGGGTAAAAAAAAATTTTACGACTGCGGATTCGAACCCAGGTCTACCGCACATGAACCCAGTGTTCTAACCATTTGACCAAGTAGCCACATAATCGGATCAACGAAAAGAGAACTCAACTATTAGACATGTGTGTCCCTATTACTGTATCGCGATTAAAACACAATTCAAAACCGCAGGCAATTGTTTTCTCGTAGACAGATACTCCAGATATATTAATAAAATAGAAATCGCACGTGTCTAACACGGTTAATGAAGTTAATGTCGCAGTCACTGTCTGCGCCGACGTCGAAATAGTCCTTGATGCCTCCTCCTCCCCCCCCCTCCCTCCCCCCAATCGAAGGTTGTTTGAAAAAAAAACAGAAAATAGAAATCGTGTTTAATATGGTTATTGTGGCAAATATAGAGATAGTCTTGTTTGCTGTACCACGACCTACTCTATGTATTAGTATTAGAGAAGGCGTTGGCTGCACGTAACTCGCCGGCGAATGGTAAATACGGCGCATGCGCATTAAAAACGTGGCTATAATTAGAAATCACTAAAGTTATAAATATTAGTTTGGCATAAATTGTGGTCACCTATCTCTAACAGTGACAGGTTGAATTTCAAACCACGATGGTTCACAATCCGGTATCAAAACAAACATATCCTGAAAATTTCAGCTAAATCGGTTCAGTAGTTTCCGAGTCTATAGGGACCAAACAAACACACAAACATTGATTTATATATATATAGATATATATACCTAACAACACGCACATTATGTAACAAACACCGACTCTGATTTACTACTGGAATATGCCTTTTAAAAGAAGCATTGCAGCAATACTAATACTGTATCTCAGTTGTGGACAATGTCACTGTGAATATTGTCATAAAATTAAAGGCAAACAATAATTTTTAAACAGTCATCTCCATGCTTTTAGATATTCTTTGTCATAATTTTGCTAGCTCCATACTTTGTATATGTTTCTCTGACATGATACACATAGTTCTTAAGTCTATGTATGTAGCTAATCTTTACTAAGATTATCCAAGTCTTAGTATGGCTATATCTCCTGTGATATGATATGTCTGCATTTATATGATCACATATCTTCTGTCACATGATACATGTCTGTCTTTCTATAAATATATATGTGAGTTGATACATTTCAGTTTTTGTATGATTATATCTTGTATGAGATGATACATGCCCATCTTTATATGATTTTTGTGTGTGTGAGATGATAAATGTCTGTCTTCGTATGGTAATAATCACTTTTAGATTATATATGTCTGCTTTATAAAATCATATCTTGTATCAGATAATATAAGTCTGTCTTCGTATGATTATATCTTTTGTGAGATGTTAAGTGTCTGTCTTAGTAAAATCAGAATCTTCTAGGTTCGCCATCTCGCACGATATCCAGAGTGTTATTAGCTATCCCTCTTCCATCGTCGCCTACAGCCATCCCTCTTCCCTCGTCCCCTACAGCCAACACTCTTCCCTCGTCGCTTACAGCCATCCCTCTTCCCTCGTCGCCTACAGCCATCCCTCTTCCCTCGTCGCTTACAGCCATCCCTCTTCCCTCGTCGCCTACAGCCATCCCTCTTCCCTCGTCGCCTACAGCTATCCCTATTTTCTCGTCGCTTACAGCTATCCCTCATCCATCGTCACCTACAATCCCTCTTTTCTCGTCGCCTACAGCTATCCCTCTTCCCTTGTCGCCTAGAATCCCTCTTTCCTCGTCGCCTGCAATCCCTCTTTCCTCGTCGCCTACAGCTATCCCTCTTTTCTAGTCGCCTACAGCTATCCCTCTTCCCACGTTGCCTACAATCCCTATTCCCTCGTCGCCTACAGCTATTCCTCTTCCCTCGTTGCCTACAATCCCTATTCCCTCGTCGCCTACAGCTATTTCTCTTCCCTCGTTGCCTACAGCTATCCCTCTTCCCTCGTCGCCTACAATCCCTCTTTCCTCGTCGCCTGCCGCGATCCCTTTTCCCTCCTCGCCTACAGCTATCTTCCTCTCCTCGTCGCCTACCGCTATCCCTATTTCCTCGTCGCCTACAGCTATCCCTATTTCCTCGTCGCCTACAGCTATCTTCCTTTCCTCCTCGCCTACAGCTATCTTCCTTTCCTCCTCGCCTACAGCTATCTTCCTTTCCTCGTCGCCTACAGCTATCTTCCTTCAGTCGTCGCCTACAGCTATCTACCTTCCCTCGTCGCCTACAGCTATCTTCCTTTCCTCCTCGCCTACAGCTATCCCTATTTCCTCGTCGCCTACAGCGAATCAGGATTTTGCAGAGATCTGATTTACATAAAAAGAAGTACATGAGGTTAAGAACCTAAGTAGATCGACAATATCACCTGGCTAGATGTATCAGATACACAAAGAAGGTAATAGCACAAGAAAAAAAAAATCCCTATTTCTAGTGCAAATCGAACAAAAGCTAATATCAGGCACCACGCATAAAACAGTCACATTAGGAATCGCATTTTTTTTTGGTTGGGGGGGGGGGGGGGGGGGGAGAGGGGTAACTTGTTGACCTATGTGAGTCATTTGTGGTTGTTACTGGGTTGACACTACAGTGTTTGTTGTTTGGAAGGCAGAGTTGTATTTGTGTTAATTACTTTTAAAGCAAAGTGATAAATGTGGCCTCTAGCTGGGTGTTGCGGATTTACAACTAAACAATCGTCCAGCTTGTCAGTATCAAAGTCACATTAATACTACTACTACCACATCATTATACCACTGGGACAGGGGGAACACTGCCATTAGCGTAACTAATGAGGGTATGCCATTTTATCCAACGACCTGTGGAGTTGATAGAAAATAGAACCGTGGAGAAAATAGGTTTGCTAGAATGTTGGTAGACGGAACACTTTGAGTTTCAACATTAGTCAACATCGTCAACAGTAAGAGAAGAATAATGACAGCAGGGAGTTACACAAATAGTAAATTAAAATAGACGCGCTTTAATGGATGGTCTAAAACCATCGTCCCCCCTGGGCAGTGTTACAAAATCTGGTTGTCAAAGTGATAAGCGAAATGGCCGGTAATATTGTGTTATCTGACATCTTGTAAAGCCATTGCCAGTTAATCTGTAACGACTCCATCATTTTAGTACTTGTTGTGGGGCGTTAATCATTATACCTGTCCACAGCCTTCTGTCTCCTGTGCTAAACATAATTTCACATAGGGGCTGTCTTCGATACCAATATACCAAGCTTAATATGCAAAATATCTTGCTTTTTTTAGTCTAACCCACATGAATGGTTTGTTGGGTTTGTGTGTGTGTGTGTGTGTGTGTGTGTGTGGCGTGGGTTTCTCCATAGATACAGTAGACTGCAATTTCTTTCTGGAAGAACGGTGGCCATACAGAGATTGCTGTCCCATCCACTGTTTCAATAAGTAAGGGACCCATTTTGGCCGCAGTGACGTACCAAGCATATAGTTTTAGACAAGTGTTTCCCAGCTTCTTTCCCTGTGCCATTTTCCTTCTAAGCTGTTCTAAAATATTTAGGCCCCTTATGTAACTTACAATGAAAACGTTAGCTTCATAAGTATGCTCTTGTGTTTTTATTGACCATTGGATAGTAGACAGAAATGTAATAGTCAACATCACATCGGCCGCCTGTAATTCTCAGGACTTTATACACGGTAGCCATGTTGGGCTCGGTCGTCTAAAGAGGTGCTTCTAGCATCCAGAGGCGTATCAAGGGGCGAATGAACGGCATCGTGTGTCACTGATGATAGAGGCGGGGGGGGGGGGGGGTGGGGGGGGGAGGGGGGTGACATGACAACTTTTTGCGTCGGGTACCACCTGAAGTGGCAATTAACTGTGGGTGACAGGACATTTTCAGCACTGGATTAGCACCTGACTATTCTACGCCACTGCTTGCATCATATCTTAACAAATTAATAGGAACTCGATTGAAACTAAGATTACCAGATTACCAGCTCCATCATCAAAACTACCTCCATATTCGTCATCTTTATCACATCATCATCATAATCTTTTCATTTACTCTTTATGCATTTTAATAATAAAGATAATGACAGCAATAATAATAATTACAATAATAATGATAATGTCAATGACGATAGTGATAATAATAATAATAATATTATTATTATTAACAATGTTCAGCAAAAAGCAAAACAAGCAAAGTAACTTATTCATTAGAACTATGCAAGACTGAATGCTAAGCTATGACTCCAAGTGACGAAGTCAGAAGAGAAACTTGATTATAATGGCCTGGAGAGAATGATGCACCTGGGTGTAACCAGAGGGTGTGACCGACTTACTACACTCAAAGGAAAGCCAAGACGGACATATAACTAGACTACGACTGGTACCTTCAGTGTTGCTACTCTGTGCTGGCTGCTGAAGATGGGGACGGAGCGCATATGGGAATGCTGCTAGTGCTGTTATGTCACATCTTGACTCAAATTAGCTCAGCTCAAGTCAACTTAACTTCAGTGTCAAGCTCTTAACGTTGGTCCAGACAACTTTTAAAGTGTTATTGTATAGCAGTGCCACAAAAACAACAATGCAAACTGGCAAGTCAATGGATCAAACACCGAGCCATAGATCAGTTCATGAAATCTCCACATCCCCATTAAAACAAAGCTGGCATGTTTTAAAGATAATGAGGTTAAAATGTTATTACAGAAACCAAGTCAATATCAGGTGGGAAAATGTTGGAGTTGCCCTATCTTTATGTTGTTTGTGACGCAATGATAGATGGTGAGATGGCAATAGGGGCTATTCTATAGAGTTAACACAATCGTTAACATTTAATACATGGAAGAAACAAGTTAGTGTGAGCAAAAAAAAGCTGACAGGACAATGGAAGCTACACAAATAATACAGTAAAAGACATTTTAGAAGCAGACGGGAAAGATCAGAGAATGTCATCCCAAAATTGGACATGCTAGAGCAGTGGTTCTCAACCGTCCAAATACCGCGACCCTTTAATACAGTTCCTGTGTCGACCCCCAACCACAAAATTAGTTTGCTTTCTACTTTATAACTTCAGCCAATATGTGTTTTCCGATGGTCTTAGGCGACCCATGTAAAATGGTCTTTCGAACCCTCAAAGGGTTGCAGTGCTAGAAGATCACTCAAGATTTTTGAAGATAACAGAAGGGAGGTAATATTTCAATGAGACACCGTTTGTGTCATAACAAAACAACATAGTCAGCATAAGTTTTCTTAAGCTGCCTGGTTTACACTCTCGCCTGCTGATCTTAAGGTCGTGGGTTCAGATCTTGACAATTTTTTTAGGTAATGATCTTGACTCCCAGGTAGACCCAGCCTCAAATGAGTACCAGATACCAGGTACATAAATGGGAAGTAAAAACGGCTGGCGTGATGTTGACCTTATCACCTACTGAGTGCCGATTGGTCTATAAAATATAGATTTGGCCCTACATGCCCAGCAAGCCTGAAAGCGTGGAAAATGGTCCTTTACTAACTTTTCTTTATATAGATTTGTTTAGACAAAATGCAGGGCATAATTCCTGGCGGAACAGGCAGGGGACTATCATCACAAAGGTGGACACACGATTTCTTCTTCTACTTAGCGTTCACCAGCTGTAAACTCCAGGGGAAAGTTCTAGTTTTCACCAACGCCAGGACTTTGGTCTTGATCCAGAACTTAAATTTTGAAGGCACTTACGTTTTACACATCTGCCTTTCATATGCAGACTGTTGGTTCCTTACTTCTCAGGCAGATGCAGTTCAGCTTTAACGGAAATCCCTTAATGAGTCAACCCCTACAGCGTACTTGTTAGTGGGTCTATTCTTGGTTCTCCAAAATGGAGACCATGAACCCACACGGGGATTACACAGGATACAAAGGACACTGGACAGAGAAGTTCCCGAGGCAAGAAAGTCAGCGGTGAACAGCGTGGCTTTATGTGATCAGAACAACACTGCAAAGGACCAGCTACATTATCAGCTAATGAAAGCAGATATCTATATAAAACGATAAGAAAGAGACAAAGAAATTGTTCTTTGGCCACATAATGAAAAGAGAGTCATCGGAGAACATTCGTGAGAACTGTAAAAAGGACCAAGAGAGAGGATACTGGATGGGCTGAAACGATCGCATCAAGGTATATCTTCAAGAGAGCTGTTCCAAGCAACCAGGTATCGTATCTGTGAAGATACATGTGCGCCTAAGCCGTTTGGCAGGTTCGTGATGATGATGAGCTACATTATAAATGTGATGATCATGATAGTAATGATGCTGATGATGAAAATGAACCCGATGACGATGATGATGATACCAATGATGATGATGATAACGATAATGATTACCATGAGTATGATGCTGATTATGAGTATGATGATGATGATGATGAGGATAATGATGACGATGCTGAGATGACGACGACGGCAATGATGATTATAACTTTTGTGTGCGCAGATTTCTTGCTCTCGTCGCAACAGAAAGCTGGGATCTATGGGGCATTCTAGTGCGTATTTGGAAAGTCTGGTTTAGAGATTATATTGCTTAACTTAATTGTCTCCTTGGTAAATGATCTTCTGAATGGCCAAGTTGTTAGATGCTTGCCTGCCAGTCCAATGGTTTTTGGGTTGGAACTTGTATCGAGACAGAGCTGTATACAACGACCTTTTATTTAATACGGTTCCACATGTTGTGGAGACCCCCAACTATAACATTATTTTCATTGCTACTTCATAACTTCAGTGAATATGTGTTTTCGAATAGTCTTAGGCGACCCCTGTGAGATGGTCGTTGGACACTCAAAGGGGTTACAACCCACAGGTTGAAAACCGCTGGTCTACAGCGATTCACCCTTATTTACAAATGATTGTCAGGAAAAACACAATGTTTGTTATTGTGTAGTCCGCCATTCTGTCATGTGTTAGTAAGTAATATGTTATCAATTTTATATATATATATATATATATATATATATATATATATATATATATATATATATATATATGTGTGTGTGTGTGTGTGTGTGTGTGTGTGTGTGTAAATGTATGTATGATTCGAATAACAGTCGCGCCCCAATCTACCCATTTAGGTACACTCTGAAACATATCGCGCACACAAATCGACCACATTGCTGTACATACTGAAAAAAAAAACCGCTACGTACAAATCCACCCCACTGATGTATATTTTAAAAAGCGGCGTACAAATCTACCCAATAAATGTACATACTGAAACACACCAGGCACAAATCCACCCTATTAATGTACATATTGAAACACAGCACGCAAACACACCCAATCAATTTACCAACTGAAACACGTCGCGCGCAAACCCACCACATTAATTTACCTATTGAAACACATCGCGCACAATCTCCAAGTTTACACGATGGTCTACCAATTTATGTAACAGTTCTCTCAGACCCCCAGAATTGTTTTCTGTAGACGAAATAAAGACACATTGGTACCGGACCAACCATAGCAACTCCAGTGTTTGCAAGAAAATCTACACGCTCGTTCCCTTGAACACCCGCATTACCTGACATAAGAATGAAGGTTAGACGAGCTATTCGCGAAGTGCTTAGTGTTACAATCCATTCTTGCCTGATAAATCTAGCTTGGATTTTGTAAGCATATTCATCGAGCCACTAAGTATGCACGCTGGTGTGAACTCCTGGGTGCCAAAGCCCTTGTTACAGCCATAGTTTCTATTATGAGGCAACTGATTGCAACAGGCAATGCACCATTCATATCCTTGATGGCTTTCCTTCCCTCTTAAGCGCGCTGAGAAGGTCCGTGCACTTCGGTTGCCCCGAATTACTGACCCATCTGTGTAAACAACAGCATCACCTTTATCTGTTTTTTATCACTCAGCGTTCTGACTAAAGTTTCCACAATGCCAGGAATCTGCTCTTTGCAGCTTTTATACCTATAATATCAACAGTTGTCAGATAAAGAAGATGTCGATGTATCGGGAACATCTTGAGGAGACACAAACAGAGAAACAACAGACAAACACTTAAAAGAGAAACAAATAGATCAATTTAAAAAATAAAAAATAATATTTTAAAAAACACACACACACTCAAGAAAACCCATGTAACGGGCGATGATGAGACAGCGTGAACTGCTTTCCATTCAAGATATCGAAACAAGTACACAGGATAGAACAAAGTGCGGCAATTGACTGTGAGCTCTGCATGGTGTATACGACAGGTTGGTGATGATAGTGGTGATGATACTGGTGATGTACAGTGGTGATGGTGAATGGATACGAATATTTATAGTTGTCTCAATATGCTCAAGGAAGTATGCTACGTGCATAGGGACTGTGAACTATTTAGGGTTGACAAATAAGAGAAGCACAACGCCGTAACAAAGCGTGACGGAAAGGGCGACTAACGAGGCTCTGCTTAAACCAAGTGCATATTTCGTAGCTAGCTGAAAACCACAGGAATGAGAATCATTCATACAATCACTAAATGTAATAAATAATAGAAATGACAATGATTTTACAAAAAATTGAGATATTAAAAAAAATATTCAGACAATATCACAAACGTAAGTTATGGCCGCAAAATCCTATTGTTTTACAGTCCTGGATTGAAAGACTAAAAACAAGCGACTTAACGAGTCACTATTGGAACCCAAACAAGAACGAACCATTGAAACCCCCTCTAACGTATAAAACAGTTATGTTAAGGCACCAGATAGTTACGGAAAAACATACTGTCCAATATGGGCAGCTGAGTGAATCATAAAAAAAAAAAAAAGTTCTTATTTAAAGCAATGTTTCCCCTGGGGTTCCCATGGTCACTCCTCAATCTGGCGGTAGGACTGCTTAAGGAAATTGAATTTGATGTTTGATGTAAGAAAGTCCCAGACCGTACGGGACCGTATAACGAAAACAAATCTAAAGTTGGATCTGCCTGCCTCAAAACTGAAGACGCTGTTGTTATTGTGCACATCTAACATCAAGTTTAATTTCCTCAAGCAGTCCTACCGCCGGATTGACTGAGTGACCACGTGAAGCCCACTGGGTCCTATTCTAGAGGATATCTTTATGGCACACTTAGAAAAAAAAGATCTTTGAACATTTGATAACTTGGTGTATTATAAACGTTATGTAGATGATATTTTCATTGTTGCCACTGATAAACAGCAAGCAAAAATACTACATACGCAGATGAACCTTGCACACACAAACATCTCACTGTCCGTACAACATGAATGTAACAAAACAATCGCCTTTTTAGACGTCTTGATCAGACGAAGGGAAGATGGCACCATCCAACGATTAGTATATAGGAAAGATACTTGGACGGGCCAGTACATAAACTTTAATAGTTTTGCACCCATCCAGTACAAACGTGGCCAAGTACGAACATTATTCAACCGTGCTAGAAAGATTTGCTCTAGCGATCCGCTACGGTCATAACTAGAAACCCTAAAACAACGGTTATTATTGAACGGATACCCAGTTAGATTTGTTAAGTGCCACTGCCAGTTTCCTCAGCTAACTATTTTAGAAATGTCACTCCAAACAAAAAGACTACATCCATCTAATCTATCTAGGGGATGACCTTATGAAACGGCCATACGATCGGTTCAAAACAGCAGTCATCCAAACTTTCTACGCCACTTTGCAAATTAGCAGGTTTAAAACTACCCCCGTGCCAACGCGTTCGTTGAAACAACCAATGTCGAGGTACGCCAAATGAAACTATCTACCACTTTAAATATAGATGTGAAGCTGCTTATGTAGGCAGAACTGATCAAGGCCTGGAGAAACGAGTCGCTGAGCACATTCCAGTATTAGGGGGGGGGGGGGGGCAATCCATGCAAAATAATATTCAGAACGAGAATACTGGCCGCAAAGATCCCCCCCCCCTTTTTTTGCAATAGCAGGCCATCTTCTACATTCTGGACACGTAATAACTAAGGACAGCGCATTTAAAATACTTTATACGTTAACCAATAGCAGAACGCTAAGATTTCTGGAAGCTTTCGCGATTCGTCATCTCCACCCGGAACTTTGCATACAGAAAGAGATTGTTCTGTCGTTACGGCTGCCCTGGTAAAAACAGGCAGTCATGTTTGATCCTTGTTATAAAGGATTTTCTTTTTTGCTTCGTTTATGTAATTGTTACTGTAGTATTCACCTGACAAGATACAACAAAATATTCCAGGCACTACATTGTGCAATCTATTGTTTGTGTCTTCTTTGTTCAAGTTCTTATTTAGTTTTTTGTTCTCAGTAGTGTTTCCTCTCAAGGATTGCAGACTATGATCAACAACTAAAGGAAAAAATTCAAACAGATACATTTCGCTGGAACCTCGTTTAATTGTATAGCCAGATATAACAGTTATATTGGACCATCCAAACCGGTTATAAAGAAACCTGTAGTTCAGGGTCGGTGGGTGAGTATTTTTTTTTATCATGAAGAGGATTATAGGGGAGCTTGGATGAATATGAACTAAAAGAAGCATTAGCAATTTTCTCATCTTCATAAATATCATCCACCAGCTGGCGTAGGCGTTTATGCATCTCCACAGATCTCGGTCTTTAGTGTTCTGGATCATATCCACTGATGATATTCCTTTATGCCACTGTCTTAAGCCATCCACTATTGTTTCTCTTAGTCTGCCTCTGCCTCTTTTACTAGTGATCTTTTCAGACGGCAAGATATTTTCCAGTGCCCTTTTTCTCATCACATGACCAAAGAATATTGTTTGTCTCCTTCTCATTGTTGTATTTAATGTTCTACTTTAATTAGCCATTTCCAGGCACGTATTGTTAGTTATTCTGGCAGTCCAATCTATTCGCAACATTCTTCTCAAGAACATCATCAATATACGACAATATAAAGCAGATTTTCATTCTTTCAGACACTGTGCAACACCTTATCAGACTCCAGTGTTCCTGACTGACTGACTGACTGACTTTCTACCCCACCAGGACATCACACAAGCGACAAACACCCGATGACACAATGGGCCACCATGTGGGTGAGGATCACCGTGGAGAGGTCCCAGAAACCGCGTTCAGCCTTTAGGCCATATTTATGGCTAGGCTATTTTGCGGCCCCTGGCAAAAGCCAGAGTGTGGCTTCAAATAAAAAAAAATTACGTCCTAAAAAGGACGTAAGGAATATGAGCTATCCAGTGTTCCTGCAGACTTCTTCAATTTATAAGAAACATTATTATCACTAGTAACAAGCAGCCGTCAGACGAATGGTAAAATAACTGACTTGTTTGTAATGCAAAGGGGAGTAAAGCAGGCTGCAGTTTCGGGTACAACAACGCGAGGAAGAACATTTTGGATGATCTCCCCATAGTTGTTCAAACACTAAAGCTGAAAACGAAATGGAAAAAAAGTCAAAAAGTATTTAAAACCAGTGACAGTTTTTATCCATTATAATTGGTGGAAATCCGATTTCAAACCTCAGATATGCAGCTGTTACATCCTTCGCTCAAACAGAGCCAAGGGATTAGAACAGTTAATTTTGTGTGCCAAATGAACAGAAATCTCGAACGGGATAATCTGTTTTCTGATACTACAACAAAGTAGTTGCAAAATTAGGTCTTCAGATAGTTTTACACATCAGGCAAAAATTAAAAATCAAATCAAAAGTAGTAGAGATTGAAAATAAGAAAATAATTCAAACTTTGCATATCTAGGTTCTACAAAGGACAATTAAATAGAAGAAGAAGCAGAAGAAGAAGAAGAAGAAGAAGAAGAAGAAGAAGAAGAAGAAGAAGAAGAAGAAGAAGAAGAAGAAGAAGAAGAAGAAGAAGAAGAAGAAGAAGAAGAAGAAGAAGAAGAAGAAGAAGAAGAAGAAGAAGAAGAAGAAGAAGAAGAAGAAGAAGAAGAAAAAAAAAAAAGAAGAAGAAGAAGAAGAAGAAGAAGAAGAAGAAGAAGGAGGAGGATTGGGAGAAGAAAAAGGTGAGGAGGGGGAAACCGAAGTAGTACCAGTATCCGCAGTAGTAGTAGTAGCAGTGGCAGCAGCAGCAATAGTAGTAGTTGTTGTTGTTGATGTTGTAGTGGTGGTAGTAGTAGTAGGAAGCTAGGTAATATAGAGCTGTATAATACACGCAACAGTTTCAGAATTTCAGTATCTAGAAAGTGTCAAAACCGTCTTGGCCATATAGATAGAAGAATTGAGTAGGATGCTAAAAGGTCTACATTTAAATGCGAGTTTTGTTTTTAAAACATTTAGCCATAATTATGTCCGCTAAACAACGGATTGTGAGTAGCTGTTTTATGCCATAGCGATGCTGTCATTAATCTGGGAACTAACAAACACTCACAGATAATAAAATGAACACTTGTGTTAGAGAGAAGCTGTCAATTTCAACATCTAGGAAGAGCGAGAGACGATATTATAATACACTGTAAATGGAACAAGATAAGGAGAAAAAATGAAGTAAAAAAAGAATGTCAAGATAGTTTCACATTTATACTTATCTCTTTTCCTAAAAATGGGTATTAATAATAATATTTTCTACTCGTGGGCTAATTTCTCCATCTTCCAAACTAGTTTTATTGATTAAATATACCTTTAAACGTAATGTAGCTTCCATACGACAATATTATTTATATAGTCTCGCTTTTGTTGCCGAACTATTTTTGTAGATGTTTACATTCCGTTCTATATTATCTTCATTGTGTATGTTACTAGTCTCATTCAGCCACATCTGCCTGGCCTTTTTTTCCCTACTGCCTGCTTCTTCACATTTATTTTGGAACCATTGTGTGTGTGTGTGTGTGTGTGTGTGTGTGTGTGTGTGTGTGTGTGTGTTTATGGTGAACACACCAAGACATTCTTCTGTAGTAGTTTGAATAGTATTCTTAATATCCATCCAGGTTTGGTCAATGTCTGCCTCTGACGGATTTTGTAAAATTTTATGTTCCAACTCATCTGCAAATTTCTCTGAAATAGATGTTTCTCATAATCGTTCTCTTTTGTACCCTGGATGTGATCTTTGCAACTTGATGTAGGAGGATCTTTTATGCTTGATTGTTATTATTTTTTTTAAATGTTTGCATCCTCCAGGTAGACGTCACTATGACACCCATCTTCTATAAGACTGGGTTCCAACATATTCAAACATATAACTATTTGAAAACAATAGTTTGAGTAATTTATTACCTATAATATATCGTCAAGTGTATATATCAAGTGAAAAAGTACTATGCTTTACATACACATACATTGGAAATCTGTGATAACTCTCAAAACAAGATACCGTGAGATGTTTCAGGCAAGAAAATGCAATATATCGTTTACATACGCAGAAGGAAAATATTGTTAGAATTAAACACTTTATTCCCTGACTTGGGTAGCCAGTGCCACTTACTGAGAACTGGGCCAATATCTCATTCGACGGAGCTGGACGCAGTCGGGTTTCATCTTTCAAGCGGACCACTGAAGATCAACGCTATCGCGGGTCTCATAGAACAAGAGCATAGGAAGCCTATTCACAGATATCTGGGGGATGACAGATGTACTGATTCTCAACCTGTGATGCATACAGCGGCTTTGAAAGTGTTCTTTTGTCCGGTCCATTATATCCATCTAGCCCTAATGTAAAGGATGTTTAATGGAAAAGAGCAACCAAGAGGTTTTGAAAGAGGCGGAATCCCAAAGACAATTTATCACAGACATCAGAAGGAGACAGTCATCATATTTCTGCCATGTTATGAGAAGAGTGAAAATGGAACATGGTGTGAAAAGATGTGTGGAAGAAGGGATAGAGGAAGACAATAAAAGAAGATTCTTAACGGTCTTGATGCATGGCATGGAAGTGTATCAGCACACGAACTGATACATTCTGCAGAAGATCGCAGATTGTGGCTAGTGATCATCCACGCCAGTCGGCAAGGTACCTGGTGTTGACGATGATGATGATGTTTAATGGAGTGGTCGTTGGGACTGGTTTCATCCCGATCTGGGAAATATACAGCAGATGGCTTGTGACAAAGTGACCGTTTCCTACCTTTTCAGTAATATTCACCGGATGAAGATGTTATATATATTGCTTTTGTTTGCCCAGTATTGGTTATCAAGTAACCGACGAGGTCTAGCGGATCCAAAGTTCGAGGGTTCGGTTCCTGACGGGGGCCGGACTATTTTCAAATATGACCTTGGCTCTTAGGTCAACCCAGTCTGGGAAGTAAAGACTGCCGGCGTGATGCTGACCGCGTTACTCACCAAGTGCCGTTTGGTCTATAAAATATAGGTCTAGCCTTATATGCCCAATACGCATGAAAGGCGTGGAAGAGCGTCCCTTACTTTCTTACTTTGAATATTGGTTATCGTCGCGGTGCACTGCTGGCTGTAGCCTTTAGCTCTTTTTGTTGTCAAGGGTTACTTTTGTAGGTGCATATCCCCGCTAGCTGGTTTGATATTTAACATGGCCGTCACAGAACCGTTCAACATTCTCTTTCTCTTTTTTCGAAAGAGAAACTATAACATTTACCTCAAGCCAATTCAAATAATATCCGGCATATTTGCACAAATCAATTAGCAAACATCTTTGTCCTGATAGATTTTCACAATTTTGGCTCTAATAAACAAATCAACAAGAAGTGTAAGAATAATGGTGTTGTCCGCTTTCAAATTTTCAAATGAACATTTTCAAATTTTGTTAACGGATCACTCACATTGTAGCAAAATGTGTTGATATACTGACCTAATACTGGAAATAGTACGATATGTTGATATAGTTACCTAACACTGAAGATGGTATAAGGTAGAAGTTATAATGACCCAATTGGATACATTCTTTATTTTAAGTAGGCGAAATGAACAAGCATTTAATTCTCCTGGGATGTTGGCGATATCACACACTAAAACTTTTTCCCAGACGTTAAGTGTTAAGGTACAGAGATAAGACTGACCAAGCAGACTTACTGACTGGAGATTTGCACACCATCTGTTGGTGTCAGATATTTTATCTCTAGCCAGACTTTTAGGAGCAGCTAACTCCGGCTAATTGTGTTTAATTCCCCCTGAGGTTACCTAACTCGACGGCAGGTCCGACGGTCACTATTGACACAGTGAGCGGAAAGTGTTGGCAGAAGAATTGACACCGTCTGATTTTATTGTGAAGGCAGGTGAAGTAGGCCGGAGGTGTGACTTGTCCTATTTGCTCTGTCAGATGAATTGACCAGGAGATCCTAGCGTGGGAATTTAAACAATTGTTGTACAGTCACTGACTGACAGCGAATAAACTTACCCACAAGGGAGGAGCTATGATATCCGTTAATGAGAATGATTTTAGGCGTAATGTAGGAGGAGCTTGATAAAAAGTTTATAAAGTGGTGAACGCTAGGTCTGGTAAATGAGATCCTGTCTAGCACATGCCATCTGTTGGGCTTAACCTAAGCTTGAGACAGAACTTTTGGCATCGTGGTTTCATTTTTCCAGGTAAGATCGAAATTAGGTTCACATCTATATTTTATGATAGAGATCTGTCTTTTTGCTCAAGTGTGTGTCTTCATCACTTTGTAGTACTCCTAGGCGGACATTTCTTCATTCTCGTAGGGCACTGTCACATTGCTTTATTTCCTATTTGATAGTGTCATGATGTGTTTTTCGGGCACATGTGTTTCAATGTTGTAAAACCTAAATGTTGTTGTTGCCATTGAAATTTAATGAACTATCATGTTTTTGAAATCACAAGCGTGAAGATAACTTTGGCAATCTTTTCACGTGTGGTTAATGTGAATCTGTATTACATACAGCTAACACACTGAAATGTGTTTAACTCTCGGGAGGCTAATGCGGAGATTGATCCCGGAGAGTAAATCCACGAGATTTGTTATTTGATTCGCCCCAGAACTATTGTTAGCATTCTGGGCGCGTCGATTGTTCCAAGCATAGATTCCAGAACTGGTTCTGTCTGACTGATTGTCATTTGAGTCTGTACGAGAGATGGCACCTGACGTAGAAGACTTGACTATCATTACAGGACGTGTAGAGGAAGGCAGAAGATGTAACAGTTGGAATGTGAGACATAAGCCCTTCCAAATTGGACAGGAGTGAATGTGAGCATGAGGGAGAGATGAAATGTTTTATTTAAATAAACATGCTTGATGTTAGTATAATATACATGCTTAGTGTACATCTAGAGCAGATACTACAAAATATGCGCTTGTTTCTTTATCTCCAGTTCCCACATTGGGCAGGGACTAGTAGGCATCCATTATTTGCCGACCGTCGAGTGTAACGACCTGCAGAAAGCAGTGAGGACGACAAACTGGAAAAGATAGGCAGGGTCTCAAGCCGAGAACTGTCCTGATGAGCTAAGTTATGTACAACTTTAATGTCATCTATAACATCATCCCAACTCTACTAGCCTAAACAAGTTCATTTTTTTTTTAGTCGATTTATTAAATAAATCTTTTTGATGTTGTTTAAACATAGTTGAGTAAATTGTGTACTTAGGTTCAAGTGTCTTTGTGCATATTAGTTTACTTCAGCTAACAAATATTTAAATCACTTGATGGGGGCTTTTAAGTAATGCCAGGAAAGGAGACCAGTCGCAGGGGTTAAATGAGCACCTGGATTATATCACAGTGGGTGTATCCAGATATCTATCTATCCCTTCTCCTTCTCCTGTGGATACAAGTACAGCAACTTTCATTTCATGGAACGAGCCACTCGCTGTTTTCTTGGCTATCCAGGACTGTCTAGGATCAACATAGCTTAGATAATAGTCCAGTTTCTCACGTGGGTGGGCATTGTTAAGGTTCAAACCCACACCCTCACTATATCAGTGTATTTACCCACGTGGGCGCGCGACAATTGGGGATCTCGTCCCGGCATAGAACCCACCGACAATTGGAGATCTCGTCTGGGAATTTATAACATCGAGCGACAATTGGGTATCTCGTCTCGGGGTTTATAACATCACGTAACAATTGTGTCGCTCTCTAGAATTAAAACCTGACACAAGTGGCGTCCCGCCAGCGATCAAACCCGGCAGACCCTAGACTAACGAATAAGAAGTTTAATTTCATAGATTTCATTTTAACTCTTCATCCAGTTCTTAGACTAAAATTATACTTAGTAATTGGTAACTGGGAAGATTAAATTATAATAACTGTAAAAGTATTTAATTGATGAAATCATATGAGTTAACTGTCTATCATTGAACATTTCATGAACATTGATCAATGTGTAATCTATAGTGCTTAGTTAGAGTTGATGAATTGATGATTTTTTTTTTGCTTGCATATTTCATTTGATATAGATTGTAGAACATATTACATGCTGACATCATATCATTGAGATTAATAATTAGTGACTGAGTGTAACATCGCTTTGATCATTTATAGGTTTATCTTTTTGCTGCTATAGTATTCTATAGGCTGTTAATCTGGTAGGCTGCTTTGCATCATATACATCTTTGTGCGGCTGTCATAGTCTCCTCTGGTGCCAAGTTCACTGTACTTTGCTCTGACATATCCTTCTTATCCTGACTCGAGGGAGTATCATATTTATTTCTGGATAGACCTGATAGATAGAGAATGGACTTACGTACCGAGTACCAAAAAGATGTAAGAAAATTCGGGATAGCTGAGGGTAGAGTAGGGGCACAGTTAGAAACATATATTAAATGCCAGATGGATACTTTTGATTATATGGTTGCCCGTAATGCTGCCAGAAAAAAAAGCGCCAGTTGGAGAGCTAGAAGAATATTATAGGCAGGAACAGCTTAGGAAAGAAGAGTATGAAAGAGAGGAACAGCTAAGGAAAGTAGAGTATGAAAGAGACATACAGCTTATAAGAGAAGAATTAGAAAGAGAGATAGAGTGTATTCAGGAAGGATTTGCTGAAAGGATGAGGCGTAAGAGTGAAGAAATTCATCGAAAACTGCTACTTGAGAGGGCAGAAAAAGATAGGATAAAACAGCAAGCAGAAAACATTAGCGTTGAGGAAACTGCGAGTATATGCGAGGGAAAAACCAATACCTCAGGCTGAAACTCAAGCAGGTATGGTGGGGGCAAACTATCTAACCATGTGGTGTGCACTCCTTGGCCAAACTCAACAGCTAAGGAAGAAAACATAAAAACCGGAGGACAGTATCTCACACCTCTTATTCCTACAGAGAAAAGAGGCAACAAGGAGAACTCTTCTTTAGGGATAACCAGATCTACATTGCTGGACCCCTTTACTTCCATTCTTAAGCCTAAAAGGAAAAGATGGAACAAGAAGCAGAAATCTTCTAAAGGGACCAGATCTACATTGCTGGAACCCCTTACTCCCATTACCTCAGACGAGATAAATGAGAGCGAACCTGACAGTAGTGACAAGCGTGATAACGGTTGTAACCGTAGACATAGCGGTTCGACTGACACACCAGACATTAATGAGGACGAGGGCAAAGACTTACCCAACTCCCATATCCCCTTTGGTCCCTTCATGCAAGAAGAGGAATTAAAGCAGACTGATGTAGGGAATAACGCTGAACCTGTGTCCCCTATTTCCTTGGATGCGGCCGCATGCCTAATGGAATGTGTTAGTTCTGACTTTGCACACCAAAGGAGTTGACTGCGATGGCGGCAACACACCTCCTGATTTGCTTTCACTGGACTGTGCATATGAAAGCCAGACCAAGGTGAGAATAGCAGATGAGGAGGAGAGTTCTCTGGACGTCTTGACGATCTTAGAGACTCGACATAAACAGGACAATTCTGCTAGGCCTGTGCACGTCGATAATGGACAGACAGAAGTGTTTGCCATTATCGAAGAAGAAAATACTTTTCGTGAGCAGGGAGACAACTTGTCTCTGCTGCCCTGTACAGCTGGGGCGACAGGGATACTTCTGATGAAGGACCCTGAAGCAGAACAAGCCATGAATAGTAGGGAACCCCAACATTCTGGTCTTGTAGTACTCTTTGCTTCGAAGGAAGTGACAGGGGTATCTCAGCTGGTGGTGGAAACTTCATTGCGAAGAAATCCCACCTTACAGTCTACAGGAAACCCTGAGTTTTTTTCTGATTTGACTGTATACCCTGACTTGATTTCGTGCTCTGACTCTGGACTGATCTTTGTTAAAGACAATTCCACCCTGACAATTTGGCAAGGTAAAGACAGAATGCACCGAAGAGGCAACAAATGGACACTCTTCAGAGAAATTGTTAGTGGTAAGTGGCACTCACTTCGTGGGATCACGATGAGTGAAGATATCCCTCGTTTTAAGAGGAGATTTGTAACAGATTTTTCAAGAATCTGTAGACGAGAGGAAAAGAGGATCCAACCTGACTGCAACTAATCCTTTTAGTAGAACACTTCAGGCTCTCCCTAGGCAGATAGGGCGCGGCGAAGTGAGGAAACGCACAGAGGTTGTCAGTCAACGGCGCAGAGGAGTCCCGTTGACAAAGCGTGGATCTTTGATTATCCGATGGAAGGAGGAACCTCCGGACAAAGGGACATTACCGAGCGACTGCTTGGAATACCCGCTCAATACCAGGATCAATGACAGTATTGAATTATCCTGGAGGAAAGGACATGGGATATCTGCAGATGAGTGCAGGAATTCCCACTGCCATAAAGAATACTGGAAACAGAAAACTTATGGGCAGTTATGCAAAGAAGGACTTGAAATTCTTGGAAGCCACAGAGCGTGCTGATGTGCGGTCAGGGTGACCGAACTTAAGGGAGAGGCTCTGTGACAATACGCTCGGTGACTCCAGAATGACTTTCCTCAACCTACTTTTATTTGTATGTATTTTGAAGTATACAGACAAATAGGGATTTGGATACATTCTTTATTTTAAGTAGGCGAAATGAACAAGCATTTAATTCTCCTGGGATGTTGGCGATATCACACACTAAAACTTTTTCCCAGACGTTAAGTGTTAAGGTACAGAGATAAGACTGACCAAGCAGACTTACTGACTGGAGATTTGCACACCATCTGTTGGTGTCAGATATTTTATCTCCTAGCCAGACTTTTAGGAGCAGCTAACTCCGGCTAATTGTGTTTAATTCCCCCTGAGGTTACCTAACTCGACGGCAGGTCCGACGGTCACTATTGACACAGTGAGCGGAAAGTGTTGGCAGAAGAATTGACACCGTCTGATTTTATTGTGAAGGCAGGTGAAGTAGGCCGGAGGTGTGACTTGTCCTATTTGCTCTGTCAGATGAATTGACCAGGAGATCCTAGCGTGGGAATTTAAACAATTGTTGTACAGTCACTGACTGACAGCGAATAAACTTACCCACAAGGGAGGAGCTATGATATCCGTTAATGAGAATGATTTTAGGCGTAATGTAGGAGGAGCTTGATAAAAGTTATAAAGTGGTGAACGCTAGGTCTGGTAAATGAGATCCTGTCTAGCACATGCCATCTGTTGGGCTTAACCTAAGCTTGAGACAGAACTTTTGGCATCGTGGTTTCATTTTTCCAGGTAAGATCGAAATTAGGTTCACATCTATATTTTATGATAGAGATCTGTCTTTTTGCTCAAGTGTGTGTCTTCATCACTTTGTAGTACTCCTAGGCGGACATTTCTTCATTCTCGTAGGGCACTGTCACATTGCTTTATTTCCTATGTGATAGTGTCATGAATGTTTTTCGGGCACATGTGTTTCAATGTTGTAAAACCTAAATGTTGTTGTTGCCATTGAAATTTAATGAACTATCATGTTTTTGAAATCACAAGCGTGAAGATAACTTTGGCAATCTTTTCACGTGTGGTTAATGTGAATCTGTATTACATACAGCTAACACACTGAAATGTGTTTAACTCTCGGGAGGCTAATGCGGAGATTGATCCCGGAGAGTAAATCCACGAGATTTGTTATTTGATTCGCCCCAGAACTATTGTTAGCATTCTGGGCGCGTCGATTGTTCCAAGCATAGATTCCAGAACTGGTTCCGTCTGACTGATTGTCATTTTGAGTCTGTACGAGAGATGGCACCTGACGTAGAAGACTTGACTATCATTACAGGACGTGTAGAGGAAGGCAGAAGATGTAACAGTTGGAATGTGAGACATAAGCCCTTCCAAATTGGACAGGAGTGAATGTGAGCATGAGGGAGAGATGAAATGTTTTATTTAAATAAACATGCTTGATGTTAGTATAATATACATGCTTAGTGTACATCTAGAGCAGATACTACAAATATGCGCTTGTTTCTTTATCACAGTTCCCACATTGGGCAGGGACTAGTAGGCATCCATTATTTGCCGACAGTCGAGTGTAACGACCTGCAGAAAGCAGTGAGGACGACAAACTGGAAAAGATAGGCAGGGTCTCAAGCCGAGAACTGTCCTGATGAGCTAAGTTATGTACAACTTTAATGTCATCTATAAACATCATCCCAACTCTACTAGCCTAAACAAGTTCATTTTATTTTAGTCAGATTTATTAAATAAATCATGTTTTGATGAGTTAACAATGATAGTCGAGTAAATTGTGTACTTAGGTTCAAGTGTCTTTGTGCATATTAGTTTACTTCAGCTAACAAATATTTAAATCACTTGATGGGGGCTTTTAAGTAATGCCAGGAAAGGAGACCAGAGGAGATGGTATAAGGTAGAAGTTATAATGACCTAACACAGGAGATGGTATAAGGTAGAAGTTATAATGACCCAACACAGGAGATGGTATAAGGTAGAAGTTATAATGACCCAACACAGGAGATGGTATAAGGTAGAAGTTATAATGACCCAACACAGGAGATGGTATAATGTACTGATATGATGACGTAACACTTGAGATGGTATATTGTATTTATATAATGACCAAATAAGTTTTTTACTGACTTAACACGGGGGATGAAAAATAAAAGTTGATATACTGACCTAACACAGGAGGTGGACAATGAGTTGATATACTGACAAAACAGGAGATGGAACAATGAGTTGATATGGAACAATGTGTTGATAAAAAGGTAAAGTCTGCAGATGTGCACCGGCGTCAATTCACACGGTTTTAAACTATAAGTGCTCTGCTACCAGGACGGACAGCTGATAAGAAAGTGTCAACCTGTGTCGCCATCCGCACGCAACTCCGTAGCTACAGCGACGTCTGTCCATTTATCCCAGAATGATAACTCTGCTACCCATTACCTAGAGGCTTGTTGAACTCTGTGAAATACCCAGTTTCGAACACCGGCTGTGGGCTGCATAGAAGTCGCAGCTGGATATTAAAACCAGTCTCCTATCGACTGTGCTAACGCGTGAGTTGCTATAGTGACCTAATACAAGAGATGATATAATGTACTGATATAGTGACCTAACTTAGGAGATGGTATAATGTTTTAATATAGTCATCAAACACAGGAGATTGTATACTGTGTTGGGAAAATAGTCCAACACATGAGATGGAATAATATGATTTATACTGACCTAACGCATGAAATGGTGCAATGAGTTGATATACTGATCTAACATATGAGGTGGTGCAATGATTTGTTATACTGACCTAACAAAGGAGGTGGTGCAATGAGTTGATATACTGACCTAACATATGAGGTGGTGCAATGAGTTGTTATACTGACCTAACATACGAGGTGGTGCAATGAGTTTATATACTGATCTAACATATGAGGTGGTGCAATGAGTTGATATACTGACCTAACACTAGAGATGGTACAATGAGTTGTTATACTGACCTAACATACGAGGTGGTACAATGAGTTGTTATACTGGCCTAACATATGAGGTGGTGCAATGAGTTGATATACTGACCTAACACTAGAGATGGTACAATGAGTTGTTATACTGGCCTAACATACGAGGTGGTACAATGAGTTGTTATACTGACCTAACATACGAGGTGGTGCAATGAGTTTATATACTGATCTAACATATGAGGTGGTGCAATGAGTTTATATACTGACCTAACACTAGAGATGGTACAATGAATTGTTATACTGGCCTAACATACGAGGTGGTACAATGAGTTGTTATACTGGCCTAACATACGAGGTGGTACAATGAGTTGTTATACTGGCCTAACATACGAGGTGGTACAATGAGTTGTTATACTGACCTAACATACGAGGTGGTGCAATGAGTTGATATACTGACCTAACACTAGAGATGGTACAATGAGTTGTTATACTGACCTAACATATGAGGTGGTGCAAAGAGTTGATATACTGACCTAACATATGAGGTGGTGCAAAGAGTTGATATACTGACCTAACATATGAGGTGGTGCAATGAGTTGTTATACTGGCCTAACATACGAGGTGGTGCAATGAGTTGTTATACTGACCTAACATATGAGATGGTACAATGAGTTGTTATACTTACCTAACATGTGAGGTGGTGCAAAGAGTTGATATACTGATCTAACATTTGAGGTGGTGCAATGAGTTGATATACTGACCTAACGCGGGGGATGGTACATTGATGTAACTAAAACAAAAGAACACTTAAGTGTTCAGTTGAGAGTATTGACTTTAAAGCCTTGTGTTATCTTTTATGGCTCACCCTTTCTCCGCAAAAAGGTTAATTGGTCTGCCAATACCGTTGCACAAAGCACGAACCACATAGCTCCAGTGAAGATCCATGTGATCTCCGTAAAATTGCCATAGTGAACAGAATAAAGCTTCCGTGAAACAAATCAACGATCTTAAGAGTGCAACGCAAATGTCCTTTATTCGTCACGAAGACGGCCTTCACCGTTACATTCCCCCCCCCCCCCAACGGTTTTATTTCGGTCATGCTAGCCAATTAAATCATTTTATACATACTAAGTTTAGCCGTATATTCTGTACCTATTTATACATAATTTAGAAAGAAATACAGGAAGGTAAAATAGGTATCTAAGTTGCAAAGATAATGTATGGACACCATGTGTATCAATGAGCCCGTAGAACACACGTCAATCAATATCTCTGTATGTATATCCCAAATTATTTCCTGTGTTACCATCCCCTTCATTAAACAACCTTTTCAAGAACATCTTCAGCCTAGAAAGAAAATGCTATACTGCGATCTAACGTTTAATGACACTGTCAACAGTGTTGGTTCTAAACACACACATATGTATCAGTGAAGTATTGCAAGCAACTCATGATTCTAAGTGAACTAGAAGGCCGACGAATCGAAACGAATAACACAATTGACAAAAACTGAATACAACCACAATCATAGCACTACGGGCAAATATAAAGTTGGATACTAAAAGATACAAATACTGATCAACCCATAAACACTCTTTTGTAAATAATTTGGATTTATCCACTCAAACGCCCCTCTCCACCTTAGATCTAATACGTTCATCCCGAAACCTTAGATACTTCCGATACTGACAAACCGAACAGACAAAAATTGTGTACATGCATATTATTGAGGTTCAAGTTTATGCATTCTTAAATTCCCTCTCTGTCTAGACATTCAATTATGGAGCATTGCATTTCATCATTGCAGATATCTCACCTGTGCTTTATGGTGTAGATAATATGAAACTGTGTTCATGACTTCCTCGTCTACATGTTGAGGTCTGTGACCTCCGTCGTTAACATCCCTTTCAGAATCTTAAGACAGTTGAGTTTTAAACCTGTTTAATTACACTTTTGTTCACGTGTTTCGGCTAATACTAGGGCCTCTGAACTGTGGTTGCTGTACTCTTGTGTGATGATGAAACTACTCTTAACTAGAGGACTGAAGGGTCAACATTTATCACGTGAAAATGACCCATTCTCAAATCCTACCGAAGGAAAGGACATTAGAATGGAATGGAGGAATATAATGCTGGTCCTATGTGACGTTTAACGGCTCAACAGGATGATTAGGATGAATCGGCCATGATGCAGTAAAAATCTGCATGTTATAAATTAACTTCCATGTGCTTCTTGTTCAAGTGTCCAGCACAACAGTAACAACAGTGGAGGGTTTTGACGTCAATTTGTGGGATTGCAAACTGGACATGTAGAGACTTCTAGTAATTTGTCTGTTTGATTTCGTGGTAGGATCGTTGACAGAACAACTGCATATCCAGTGACCTCCTGTTCAATACGATTTCAGCTCCATAGTCGGCCTTGTTTCGCAAAATAGGTTCGAAATGAAAGTAGTCTGAACTGGAAAGATACCTAGGCGATGTGCTAATCACACATTTTGTTTTGATCTCATATATGTGACGATTGAACACTCCACACCTCTCGGGGAACGCTCGTATTGATTTTACTGTTAAGTGGATAAATAAATACGCATACTAATGACATAACTGATTGTTGTATTTAACACATCTAGATCTGAATAATTTCCAGGGCGCTACTATGGGAACCTAATTGGACAGCGAGGACATTAATAATTTGCATATGGAATATGACACATCCTGAAACCCTCACAGAAAGAAACTATGCTTTTGTTGACTCTGATACAGTCTAGGTGTATTTTCCTATCAGTGCGACGCGAAAATCTTGCGAGAGCAACCCAATACAGAACTGGAGTTATCAGCTTAGACGCATTAGGAAGCATGCTCGGGAGAATTCTGTGAAGTAAATGGATATACCTGAAGTGAGATGAAAATGATCTTCTAATTACATTGAAGAATTATAATATAAACTCCACACTCTTCTTCTGCTGGCTAACGAAGAGCCCTCTTAATGATAGTGCCCGTGCCATTTGTGGCAGAGCACGAGAAGTACCAGCAACGTATACCACAAATCAATTCTCATTATCCTGCATGAAACAAAACAAGCCCCAAGAACCATATAATTGGTGTGTGTTTGGTTTACTTTGGATATAATATTATTATTATTATTATTATTATTTGCTTAATGTTTGTTTTCGTAAACTGGCCATTCACAAGGATACTTTAGAATTGTAACTCCCACCCCCGCCCCACCTTTTTTTTCTTTGTTGGACCCACCTAGTCCTAATCCCCTCCCAGCACATTGTCTTCAAAATCTCAATGAATAGTATTGATACATGTTTGGCTGACACAAATATGTTGATGTCTGTTTTATTAAAATTGTTGGATGGACGGACTAAGTAGATTCAAATATTTGCATGGAAATACATCTGTTCTGTCTTTGTACGAACATGTTCTGGATCATTAGTGGTGCTATGAGGACAGCCAATGGGATCTGACCGACACTCAACACTGAAATGAAAGGTGAAACGGACATAACATCAGACTAGTACTGGTACCATTAAAGTTAGAAATCTGCGCTAGCTGCTGAAGATGGGAATGAGGCGCTTATCGGAATGCTCCGAATGCACAGTCATATCTGTTCTTAAATCAGCTTATTTTGTTTCTGCAGTGCACTCCAGACATTGTGAATGCTGTCTTTCCATGCCTGTGGCGGCTTCAGCTCAAGTCACAGGTGAGGACAGACAACACCACACAAGTCTCTAGTGATTTGTTCCGTCTGTAGACGTTTGTTTTATGTGACGTGTTCAAAATGTTCTCTACTGGCCTCCTCTCTTCTTTCATCCTCATATATAAAAAAAATTACATATAGGGGTATTATTGTTTCATAATGGATTAGATCATGTAGAGTTCAACAAAAAAGGAAGAAAGCGAAAGCTGCGTTAAAAAAATTAAATACTATCTTTTCATGTAACCTATGTGCTAGCGGGAAAACAGAAAAGAAAAACAAGAAGTAGACGAGATAAGGAAAACAAAATATAGTTAGGACAAAGTGTAGTAACTTCCCGCTGAACAGCAAAAACAGGAAAAGCAGAGAAAAGACAAGAGTTGTTCTATTCAGGGACAATGAAATTATTCATCATAGCCCTGGCGATGAATAGGTGAGTTACACAATTACAACAAATTATGCCTAGACACGTGTACTTTAAGCTTCACCTTACCATCATATTAATAAATTGTCAATAGCGACCTATAATCAAACTATCTCCGAGCGAGGTTGCACACTGCTACCTAGATTTGACTCACACAATAAAATTACTGATGAAAATCTAAGTCTAATACGGAAACTAACCATTGAGAAGCACCGAAACCGTGATGTACCCATGCCATCCCTCTCCGACTCATCAGCATAGAAACCAAAGTCATGGTAACAACGCGATCTCTGCAGCGAGGCTGGCCATGTGGAGAAAAAAAAAAAAAAACTTCTCGGGCTCTACACGGCCTTTATATAGACATCGTGACTCTCTCAGTTGCCAGATTTTTGGTTCGCATCCATCTAAAATCAGAATTATCAATAAGCCTGTTGGCACCCTGCCGCACCTATATATTTTCGTTGCCTCTTGTTTGTTTCAGTAACATAATCTTTTTAATTGGTTTTGCTTCCATGAAATGCAATCTATTCTTTCGTATGTCCAAATTTCAGGGCCTTAATTAGCATCAAGGCATATTAAGTTACCAAAAAAAAAAATAAACAAATTGTATTGGTTTATGAGCACAACCTTATGCGAAGAGAACAGAAACTCGTTAATATTTAACGACTTGAAAGATTAATGTGCAAAGATATAAACAAAGACAGGGAGTGGAGATTGTTGGCATCCTTTCATTTCAGAGTGTAACAAAATCAGCACATCGACTATAACATTCTGTTGCAAATCAGCGGATGTTGTGAATCGAAGTGGGTGACTTCAGTTGTTGTAGCACGTCATAATAATTATAAATGATGTACTGTGTGTTAGTTATTGCAACTATATAATTGTCAGGTGGTTTTTAAATGATTGAACCCGAACAGAGCACTGTGGAGAAACTGAACTAGGTGAAATAAAATGGCACTGCTACAGAGCCAATCCTCTCGTCTTCAAAACATCTCTAAACAATAGACAGGCAAAAGCACCGACCCGCTATGTGAGCCGCGAACGCCAGAGAATTACCGTAAGATTTCAATTTCAACCTGGTGGCAGGCAACCCCATATTAATAGCGTTGCCTGTAAATGATGGTAGACGAGGTGCGGGAAAGAAGTTATAAAGTGGGTCGTTTTGTGATTTTAGCAGAGTAGACTGAGTTTAATATTGTAAATGAAAGGTAATGTAAAAAGACGGGGAAATTTAATGTTACGGACATACATTTATGACGGCACGCATAATTAGTCAGAAAGATTGAAACAAGAATCAAACAAGCCAACAATGTCACTATCAATTGACCCCTATTTAAAAAAAAAACCACGGCAATCTGAATAGAGATAAAAGGAAAAAATATAAATGCAATCATCATAGGAAACCTGTCCTATCGGTGTCAGACTTGGACAAACGTTGAATGTTGGATTTTGAATTCAGAATCGACATCATAGCACTTGGGACACCCCCATAAGCGCTGCATCCCCATTGTCAGCAACAAACAAAGAGTTCCAATTCCGATGGCACTAGTATTTGTCTTACTGTAGACCAGCCTTGCCCCTTTCTTGAGTGTTGAGCGTCGGCCAGATCCACTGATAACTCCTCGCAGCACCATTCTCCTCAGACCGTAAAGATCTTTTTGCGCTTCGACACTGTTCACTCGCTCCCAGAGGGCCCACACAACGGTTAGCTTGTCATACATCAATTCACCACCAAGTGGTGCAGAACCGGCCAGTCTATCTGCTTGATGATTTCCCAACACACCGGCATGACCTGGAAATAATATATACTAACTACCCCGGACCTCTGAAGTGATGCTTGCCACTCTGCACGGCGCATACCTGTCTCCACCTTTCTCAACATGCGTGTGTGTACAGACTTGGACATTGAAATATAAACACGAAAGAAAAACCACCTGCGAAAAAGATATCTGAGAAAGGCCGTGCACAAAACTAAATAGGATCATGTAAGAAACGAAGAAATTTACAAGAAATGTTGCACTAACGCCTATAATTAAATTGATTGAAAAACGAAGTCTGAAATGGTTTTGCCATTCATGAGAATGAATCAAATGATACAAGCTAATATAACCTAACGGTTGAACAAGGTTTCTGGGATCTCTCCACGGGTGATCCTCATCCGAATGGTGGCACGTTGTGTGACCGGATGTATATCGCTCAGTGTAATGTCCTGGTGGGGTAAAAAGTCACTAAGTCAAGTCTTGCCACGGAATGTTCTCTCAAATGTGAGGATTTGAACCAGCATCATTCTGGATATCCAGTCCAGTTGATTGTCTTCTTCTGTCTTCTTCACGTTCACCAGCTGTATACTCTGGCGCAAAGTTTTGGTTGTTCATCCACTTTTGGACTGCAGTCCTGTTCCAGAACCTGAGTGTTGCATGTGCATCCGTTTTACAATTTGACTCATTTGTATGCAGACTACTGGTTCCTTGCCTCTCAGGCAGATGCACTCCCACTTCAAAGGAGGCTCCCAATTAGTCAACTCTTATGAATTATTTTGGATAATCAGTGGATCTATTCTTGTTTTCCCTAAATTAGGGCACCGAAACCCACACGGGGAAGTTCATTGTTTGTTCTGCTTTGTCTTTGTTGTAAGAATAAACTCACAGGGAGCAAGTACAGTGGGGATCTACAGTCATCAGTAGAAATTATCCTCGTCGACACACGTTTCGGCCCACGATTCCTAAACGTATTCGGAGGTGGGCCCACCTGAGTTCATGAAGCTCAGGGCTGCTTCCCCGCTGCACAGAATTACCGGATGGTGTTATTATTTCGGCCAGAGACAAGACGACTTTGTGGTTTCGAAGGAGGTACTGTGAGATAAGAAGCCGCCGCGACAGCATAATTAAAACAGTCCGCATGCCTGGACGACCGAGCGACAAGCTTACTTTGGTTTACCGGACACATGTTGGACTTTTTAGCAGTTGGCAGAGGGACACTGGCAGACAATTCGTACACGATGGACTTTCAAAGGGATGAGAAACTCCTTTCCGCTAGACACCCGGACCAGCTCACCGAAGCCCGTCCCCTACGTTGTTGAATTGTAGCTGTTGTTCTAACCGCCTCACATGTCACTTCTCCATGACGAAGAGATGAGCGCGAGTATAAACAGTCTGAAGCAGTTACTTCCTGCGTGGTTAAAGATTATGTCATCTAACTAGGAACCAACAAACGCATGGTGGGTTGCTTGATTACATCATGATATCAGTTTGACTATAGACAATATTACTTTTATTTCAATGCTTCTGTTAGTGAGCTTGTCTGTCAAGACAGTGTGCCTGGCCCTATCTCCAGCAAAGCACGATTACATGTTTCCCAACCAGATCCACCCAATGGTTGACACTGTCTCGTTAAAACCGGTCCCAGAACAATTTGAGAATATTGCACTAATACTTTCGTCCTTCTTAGGACGTTATTTTTTGTTATTTGAAGCCCCACTCTGGCTTTTGCCAGGGGCCGCAATATAGGCAGGTCATCATTATGGCCAAATGTCTGAACGCGGTTTCTGGGACCTCTCCACGGTGATCCTCATCCGCATGGTGGCACTTTGTGTCATCGGGTGTTTATCGCTTGTGTGATGTCCTGGTGGGGTAAAAAAATCCATCCAATTTGAGAATTATCTGGGTGTTATCTGAGAATAAACGGCAACGAATCAAAGTACTAGAAATGAACTGACCATTTCAACTTGCACGCCTTGGCCCGGAATATATAAAGCCTAACACTCAGTTCCCCTTTGACGATTAACCGCTGTAGAACTACTTATATCCGGGTCTCAATGAATCTTTATATACGCATGCATTTCGTTTCAAATTTTATATTAGTATTCAAAGAACTAATGTAATCATTATTCACATTTCCTCTGTTCTTTTTAATTGTAAAATAATCGCCGTAGATTCTATTACTGAACATCTTAACAGTTTCCATTTCCGCTCAGTTCTCTTTGTGTGTGTGTGTGTGTGTGTATGTGTGTGTGTGTGTGAGTGTGTGTGTGTGTGTGTGTGTGTGCTAAAGCATGGTACCTGTAAAAGTTATATTTTTGTCTTTCATTTCTTCAATCTGTTTTAACTAACTCTTAGAAGTAGGAAACTCACATTGATTTACTGCTGGCTCTAGGAATTAACTCACTGAGTACCAGCCAGATCACCAAACCTTAATCTGTCACTCGGTACATGGTTTTTGTTTCTCAACTTTGTTTGTTGGATTGACCTATTACATTAATTTAGTGTAGCTGAACTTTAAAGTTAACGCCCACTAATCCATGCCTGCATTATTTTATTTCTCAAGACGCAGAGACCGGTGCTCTTAAGTACAAAGACACTGTGATAGTGTGTGCGGACGTAATAATTTCTTGCGACTGAAAGAATTAAAGTGATTCTTCAAATGATTCTTAACGCTTTCATTGCTAAGTTATTGCCTCTAACCCATGAATAGCATGGTTATATTTTTTCAGCTCACAAACACTAAAAGACTGACACTCTTAAGCGCACAAGAATAATGGAAAACTGTTGTTCTAGAGACAGGCTAGGATTCGTTGTCGTTTTCTTAGTATTCACTAGGGGTAAACTGGTGGAAGGTTCTGATTGTTTGTCCACTTCTGGAGTTTATTCTTGTTCCAGGGCCTATATTTTCCGACAGGAAACCATTCAACTTGGTGTTTCTGGTTGTTAGTAAATAAACTGTTCGCGTTTTAAGATAATTTTCCAAAAATGATTATGTAAAAATACCACAAGTCAGCAGCCGGATATGTTTTCATTATTGTTAGTGAGTTTAGGTACCTTCTGTAAATTAGGTTTGTATCAGTTTGAACACCTTTGTGAGAGATTTCTAGGTCACACTCACCTATCTAGGGTGATTCATTTAATCACGTCTTAGCGTCTAAAGATTTCAATAGTAATGCATTAATTCAATGAGTTCAAGAAAATATATCAAACCAAACGAAGAGTAGAATCAGTAAGATTCGCAATATCACCGATACAAACGACAAGTGAACATATCACATTAAAAGCCTTCATTCAGACATTACATAAATATACAATACCACTTCAAGAGCAATGCATTAAACCACGTCTCGCGGTCAGAAGTTTTTAAGAGTGAAGCAATAATCCACGTTCTGGCGCCCAACAAATTTAACAGTGGTAGAGGTACCCACGTCTACACATCCACAGATTTCAAGAATGATGTAATAACCCCCGTTCCCACGCCCAAAGATTTCCAAAGTTATGCATTAAACCACATCTCGTCGTCCAAAAATTTCAAGGGTGACGTAATAACCCACGTCTCCACGTCCAAAGATTTCCAGTGTCACGCATTAAACCACATTTCGCTGCCCAAAGATTTCAAGAGTTATTTATTAACCCTGGTCTCCACGTCCAAAGATTTCAACCGCGATACATAATCTCAAGTCTCTGCGTCCAAATATTTCAAGAGTGATGCAGTGACCCGCGTTTCGGGGTCCAAAGAGTTCAAGAGTGATAAAGTTACCAAAGTTTCCACGTCTAGAGAGTTCAAGAGAGATGCACTAAATCACGCACTACACGCTTAACAATGGAAGAAACATTAGACTACAAATTATATCTAACGTATGCGGCCATTCATCAAACCACGTTTCCGTATTTTGCAACTTATATATTGATACAGGAAACGATGTCTCCAAGTTCACTGCAGTCTGCCAATTACTGTCTATATTTTATACTTGTGTGGTCTAGGCGAGGGGGAAAAGGGAGGGAGTGGATCGTTGAGTTTGAGGATGTTCGGTTGCAGGGCTAGTGTTGCCGACACGAACTGTGCAGGTTAGCATTTTTTTTTTTTTCTCCGAAAAAAAATAATTCATGACCTTATTGAGGATTTCAACTTGGATAGACTGAGAGCCCAGCGTTCTTAACAACTCGTCTAGCAGCACCTGCTGGCTTATGCAGAAAATCACGTATTTCCGTTTATATTTTCAAGTAAGGTGGAATTATCAGTGATTCACTAAAAGTTCATTCATGATTTCTAAACCACAAATACTGAGAGTGGTGATTGCAGGCCCACACAAGTAATACTTAAATCAAGCCGGTCTGTCTAGAGGACTAACGGCCGAAATCCCCAAATGCAAGGATAGTCTACATGCGACCATCTACATACTCACCATCAGGGGAACCCCCGGCCTGGTGTTTATGTGCTCGAATTTCTTTATGTTTGGGCAAAACAGTGCGTTGTAAGGAATGGTTAATGGTGATGTGAGACAAAAATGTAAGAAGAGACTTGCTTAGTAAGAAGTGAACAGAAATTCTGGATAAGGCCTAACGACTGGGGGAAAATAACAGCCATACTTTCATCAAGATTGCCATATGGGAGTTCTTCTTTGGCTACTAACACATGAGGAAAGGGGGGGGGGGGGGAGGAGGGGTCCTAGCGATAACTGATGTCGACGTCTAATCCACATTTGATCTGAGCTGTCTTTGGCTTTACGAGTGACCCATTTTAAAATGAGTATCAGGCAATGTACTTGGAAATAAAGTCGGTTGGGTGATAATTTTCATATCGCCCACGGTGTACTGATTGATCTTCTTCTTCATGTTTACCATCGGTAAACTCCAGCGGAAAGTTTTGACTGTTCGTCCACATCAATACTTTAGTCTTCTTCTGAAACTTGATTGTGGCGAGCATATTCGCTTTACACATCTGACTTATTTGTATGCAGAGTGTTAGTTCCTTGCCTCTCAGGCAGATGCACTGTAACAAAGGACGTCTACTCTTGCAATATTTTTATTGGGGAAGTAGTGGGTCTGTTCTTGTATTTCTCTCAAGTGTTTCCTAGAACCAACATAGGGATAACTGGTCTAAATATCATTTTTTTTTTACGCTTTACTCCTAGACGCATAGAACAGAGTAAACAAACCGATGATTTTGCGGCTGATTGAATCTTATCTGCGCCCTTCTATTAAATAGAGTATAACAACATTTTTAACATTTTATCTATATGTTTTTGTTACACAATAACGAGGAAAACAAGCAGTACCAAATCAAGCGCGGAACAAGAGGCTTTCATCAATAAAGAAGACGTTGATTATGTTTTTTTTTTCCTTAGGGATAAAAAGGGTGAAAACACAAGGGAAGATTAAATTTTGTTTATCAATCTATCTGATTGTGTCTGTCTGTCTGTCTCTGTCTTTATGTCTTTATGTCTATTTGCCTGTCTCAGTCTGCCTGTGTGTCTCTGTCTGTCTGCCTCTCTATGTCTGTCTGCCTCTCTATGTCTGTGTAAGTCTGTCTGTCTGTGTAAGTCTGTCTGTCTGTGTAAGTCTGTCTGTCTGTGTAAGTCTGTCTGTCTGTCTGTCTGTCTGTCTGTCTGTCTGTCTGTCTGTCTGTCTGTCTGTCTGTCTGTCTGTCTGTCTGTCTGTCTGTCTGTCTGTCTGTCTGTCTGTCTGTCTGTCTGTCTGTCTGTCTGTCTGTCTGTCTGTCTGTCTGTCTGTCTGTCTGTCCGTCCGTCCGTCCGTCCGTCCGTCCGTCCGTCCGTCCGTCCCTCCGTCCGTCCGTCCCTCCGTCCGTCCGTCCGTCCCTCCCTCCCTCCCTCCCTCCCTCCCTCCTTGTGCAAGGATGGAAAGCTGGCTTGAAGAAAACACTTAATTGCCTTCAGAAAATAAAAATCATTCTCACAAAATAACTAGTTTATCAAAGCAGTCTACTTCAATCTGGTCTTGATGGAGACAGGTTACGTAATATTCAGCGCTGTCAGAGTGAAAACGCGTGGGGCGTTAATTTTATCCTTGCAGACGTGCTTATTTAGAAGATTTAGAATAGAAGTTCTGAAGAAAAAAAAAACTGGAATCTATAGCCAGTGAGATACGATGTTTTAAATGCTCTCAATGAGACGACGAGTAGGTGAGTGAAGGGACGACGATGAATCGACGACCTTGATAAGGCTACATGAATATCTACCAGAAGAGATCCTGGCCGACATAAGCACAGAACTGGTGTTATCAGCAGTCAAAGGCTTTGGGAAATACTGAAGACTATATCCCAACGTTTAGGAACTTGTCCGATATGCGATAAGGATGATCAATTTGTTGACTAAGTAATAAAAGCCAGATACTACTAGCAGAAACGAGAACCTGTTTTCATCCGATTAGGCTTCTGTCATTTACTCCTTGTCCCATTAGTTCTATAGATCCCTGGACACTAGATGAGTGATATGATTGCTTTCATGCCGGTGGCCTTTACTTTCCATAAAATGCAGCTAGTAAGTGGCTGCTAAAGAAGATGTGTCACATTTCACATGGAGAACTGATTACATGCTTCAAAAAACGACAGTCCACATTCTCTGCTTACATCCTGAGTCAAGGGCAACTGAAGAACAATGTGACAACTGGAAAACTGGAGGCGAAGAGAAGCGCAGGGTGATCAGGAGAGACGATGGTGAACATAGTCCCATCACGGCATGGGAGAACGTTACTAGCAGACGTAATAAATGTACACGGAACAAAAGGCTGTGGTAAGACAAGATAAAGAGGAAATTTTGAAGCATGAATCCAATGATCGATCAGTTGACATTTAACCCGATTAGGACCTTACAACGAGCAATAAACACCCGGGACACAAAGAGTCACCATCCGGGTGAGAAATACCCAGGCTCAGATCGCAGAAAACCAGATGAACCGTTATATTATTTTATGGACTCTGACGACAGCTGGTGTATGGCTTTAAAATAACACATACACACAAAATGCTTACCGTATTGGAGCAGCTAATGTAACGATCGATCAGTTTGTTCCCTAGAGTCTTATAGGTATATTTTAACATGCCATCCCGAGATTTATAAATCTATATATGGACAGCAGACCAACAAGGTGGATCTCAGACTACCCGTTCAACCTCCAAAAAAGTTATAATTAGGAAGGTGTAACCTGCATTCCTACGCGAGTAGGGTCGCAACATGTAAAACTGGCTAAGTAAATAAAGTGACTTGAAATTATAAAGTATCATTTCAGCTCACGCTGACTGTGAGGAAAAACTGCTTCTTGGTGGAAATGGATTTGTATTGAATATTTCCTAGCTTGGCTTATTCCTGTTCAGTGTATATTTATATACTCCCCCCTTTCTCTAAATTTCTACAACAAATCTTATCACCATAGGGAATTCAAAATCTCGTCTTAGATGGTAAACAAGCAAGGCAAATTTCAGGTACTCTCCTTTCAACCCAGTACTTTGTGGCAAGGAATTCAACATTTTCAAACTTTAAATGGTGGTTAAAAGGACGCTATGTTGAGAAGCTTGCTCTCCTACGATATGCGCCTGGCCAAATTAGAAGGAGCTGAAACCAAGAAGAAAACATCAGAAATGAAAGTGCAAGAAGAACACAGTTGACAACAGGATGGTGAATAAGCGGTCTTACTTGAAGGAAAGAAGCATTTAGCCCAGAGACGGGGCAAATACCAGAACTTTAGCTACGAAGGTGACGCAAAAAAACAGAACTGCAAATATAGCCCGCGATTGTTGGCAGCTTCGGCTAGCTAGCAGCAGGTTAAACGTGGTTGAGTTTTTGATTTTTCCTAAAAGGAATTGGAATTGGAACTACCATGTTCTCAAACACTGTCCTATTATTTTGTTTATTTTGTTTTAATAAATTTTTTTTGTTTTTGTTTGTATGTATGATAAGATTCTGGATACAGTAACATGTATGTGGCTTTGATCAACATTCTTAATGCTTATCTAACTTCTTGTCATTTCAGATAAAATTATTCTTCGTTCGTTCTATCACTACAGCGCCAATTAATGTCGATGCTTCTTTTTATTTTCCTGTCAATTTAGCGTTTGAGAATCATAGGCAGTGTTCATAATAGTAGTACACCCATCTAGCAAACATCTCCAGCACGTTTTCCATGACATCGTTACATGCTGACTGTGTCGGAACACAATATGTAGTCTATATAAGGTTACATATGGTAGGAAATTCAACGACTACCCATCGCATCAATCTGAATGTATAATTGTTACACAATCCTTAAAAAAAAATTAAAAAAAAAAAACGTGCAAGAAAGTAAGTCTTCTGTTTCTACTTCAGCCCTCCATCATGGTAAACAAAAATAACATTTTCTCTCCAGCTCTTCTTGTTGAGTTAGCAAAAATAAAAACGTTATTCTCTCTCCCCCCCCCTCCCCTCCCCCCCCTCCCCCCATCAATGTCATCAAATAACGTAGGTACAGAGTTTGGAAAGTACAGGGAAGGGGAAAAATCTTCCGACATTCCGAAAACATGATTAGCGCCAGGGAATCTAAGAATAATTTAGAGAGAGTGCAAGAGGAATCTGGGAAGATAATTCAGGGCTGTGCTGAAAGGAAACGCATAGAAGACGTTAATATTCGCATTTGAAGGCTAGCAACAGGCTGGATGTACAGCAAAAACTGCGATAAGTGGGAACAGTTGTGACACAAGCAGAACATAATGGTGGGTTTATTATCGCCTATTTTAAGGGAGGGAATATGACATGTGCAAGGCTGCAAAAACACATCACGTAGCTTATTTGAACAGAAGGCTGGGTTCTTACTAAGTTATAGAAGTGAAAGACCTTTCTCAGTCCAGTACCACATTAGACATATGGTGCTAAATCCAGACTGTATAGACTAGGGCTATTCAACTTGTGGCCAGCGGGCCGGACCTGGCCCTCGGAGGCCTAGCAAGTGACCCTCGTACCATTGCCAGTTGTATTGTAATAATGATCTTTCTATGCCTGGGCTGGCGCTTCTGGTTGGTGACGACTACCATTTTTAAAATGATGGCCCCTGAGAAAACTCAGTTGAATAGCCCTGTCGAGGGTAGTATGTCTACATCAGACAGGATGCTTTTACTTCCCATAACGTATCTGTAACCATTGTAGGCTTCGTCGAGCTGGGAGTAAAAATCAATTATAACAAGTCTCGATGCGGATCGGGACCCAGGATCGAACTAGACGTCAAGAATCTAGCCATTGTGCTACTGCAGTCACTTTTTAAGTGCGGTTTTGACAATGGAATGAGCAACTGCTGCCCTCTTTTGTGAAGCCTCAATCCTTTTTTACTGTACGGTTCTCGTGTCACTGACCGGAAGCCTTAAACAGGGGCGTTATCAACACCACCCGCCGTTCTAATTATTTGTTTGAAAAGAAAAAAAAATCGTCATATTCAACTAGCATTCCCATACGGGGAGCTTTTGGTTATAACTGTGACTAGGTGTTTTGCGCAATATAAAATAGTTTAGCATTGCTAACCACCAAGAAGCTCTGAACTGAACTCTTACAGTGTTCATGCAGTAGACAGACCCAAATACTGTCCTGACTGGCGAGGAAGTCGTCAACCGCCGGCCAGTGGGCGACCCGGTGGCCTATGTACTTGGAAATTGAATCTGATATACTGGGGATTGTAAAACGCATTCATAAACCACTGAACAGTAGAATCGCACTTTCTTACTAAATATGATTTGGTGTTATTTTTCTCTGAGAAGACTTAATGATATTCCCAATGGACAGCTCCAGTCCACGGAAAGTGTATTCTAACATAATCTGAAAAATTCTTTAAACTAGGAACTAGGCCAGCGGGAGATATACTGCTAGCAAATGAAGATATGCCAGAAAGGTCTTAACAGGAGGCCCAACTGTAGGGCTGAACACCAAACAGAGCCTTGGTGTTGCTCGGACTGTGTTGTTGATTGGTACGGGCTCCTAACCAGAGGCTGTCTGGGTTCGCAAAACAGTTGTTGCCAGTCAACAAAGGAAGCCCACACACAAATATCAGGTATGTTTTTACCAGAAATAAAAAGAATTATAATTTTGTTTTAATACATAAGTGGAAACAGGTAAAACTAGAATATGTGAAAACTGCATATATGTGTGTCTGTGTGTCTGTCTGTCTGTGTGTCTGTCTGTCTGTCTGTCTGTCTGTCTGTCTGTCTGTCTGTCTGTCTGTCTGTCTGTCTGTCTGTGTGTCTGTCTGTCTGTGTGTCTGTCTGTCTGTCTGTCTGTCTGTCTGTCTGTCTGTCTGTCTGTCTGTCTGTCTGTCTGTCTGTCTGAGCACAGTGGCAAAACGGAATTTTTCATAACTGTCCTTAGCTCGACTCATCCGAAAACTGGTATCAGCTACCTATTGATGGACGATTGTGTGGTTCTCGTGCTTGGCTGTACCGATCTTTACTCTAAATTCTTGCACTCTTAGCAAAGATGTGGATGTGCTGCTCCCAAAATCCTCCAGACGTCAATTTTTTCTCTAATGGCAATAACAATTTCAGCATGATCCATAGGCCTGCCTTCTGTAACTAACGCAGAGCCGGCTAATCCGTCGGCTCTCTCAATGCCAACAACACCCGCATTCCCTGGGACAAAGATGAAGGTAACTCTAAGCACAGTGGAGTTTTGCAACGCCTGGATCCACTGTCTGCGTACAAATCCCTCCTCGACCCGCCATTTCATACTCATGGAATCACCCAGCACACATGCACACACATGTGAGTATAGCCCTGCGATGCTGGAAACAGGAAAGCTAATTTTACCACCATCACCACTATTGTCATTGTCATGCTGCTAGTAGTCCTACCGAAGGCACAATTTGCCTTCTGGACTGTTCTACCTTTTTTGTACTCGTCAGCACATCTGCATCCACCACATCTGAATGTTCACATATAAGCGCGCGGACATCTGCATTCATAGCAACCGGATTCTGCTTCCAACAGCTGCTGTCAAGCGTGACCACACAGGACAAGGTGCAGCTGAGCATCTAGGGCACAAGTATCCATTCTACGCCGAGGTTGATGTCTGTAGTACTGCTGTCCTGTATGATATCGTCCTCTGCCCTACCGAGCCATGATTTCCCCATTTTTAGCTTGTTGCCTTTTTTCCCAAAGAGAGCCTTGTGCAAGCGTGTGTCCTGGCGCGAATATGAAACTGATATGCGTTAGCCCCGACCACCTCAGAGACTCCAACCACTTGTCTTCGGACCCAGCCTACTCTTTTCCTGACCATACTCACTGAGTCACAGAGACAGCATGCGTGGGGAAAGGTTTACGTCTATAGCCATGTTATTGCTTTTGTCTCTTTAATTGTCAGACTACGTGTAGTCTAAGCGGAGACTAGAGATTCAACGGATCAACATCATGGCACACGGGTGTAACCCATAAGTGCTTTGTTCTACTTCTAAATCAAGCCTGAATTTGAATCAGCTTGGCGCAGTGCACGATCTCAGTTGCGCCGGCGAGGATCCTGATATACTTTGGGTAGATTTTTAACTTCAAATTTAGCCCGGGCAGCACCGTTAGGCTACTCTTTTTGATTTCCAACTGCTCAGAGATTTTTTTTACATGCGCAACAATACACACGGGCGTCCAATCTCACAACCCAGAGACTAGGGGAAATTACACAAAGTCCATGTGAAAAAAGCCCAGCCTTCACCGGTGCTTGAACCCAGGACTTCAGCATTCAAGGCGGACACCATGGTTCGAGTCTACGCAGTCAAGGCGAAAGCACCAGAATCTTGCTTTGTAATTCTAACTCCAACCTGAGCTGTAAAAGCCGACGAGCTTCTCATGTGGCGAAACACAGACTAATCTGTGTAAAAAAAACAGCTTCACTCTCTAGAGAATTCTTGAAAATTAAAACCCATGCTGAGAAAGGTATAGACAGGCAAGCGTTGTGCAGAGTTCCAGCATAGATTTCTTTTCGAATTTGTGTCTTAGGGGCATGCAGGTGTGTAGGGAAATGAACAGTAAGACATATTGGCTGGTTCTGCACTTCTGTGTGTTGAGTTGATGCGTGAAAAACTAGATGTGGCCAGAGCCGTTTGGTAGCAAGTGAACAATGCGGAGGCACGAATACATCATTGGGATCTGGGGAGAGTTGTACAGCTAGGAGTGGCCAGGGAATCTGATGGATAATATCCACTCAGAGGAAAGGCAAGACGGACATACAATCAGACTGCTACTCGCACAACCGGAGTCTGAACTTTTCGCTAGCTGCTGATAATGAGGACTGGCGCTAATGGCATTGACATGCTTCTTTAATGTCAGTTCTTAACGCAGCTTAACTCATCTCATCCTTTGTCACTGTTCACTCCCTGTTTTCGTCTTCCAAGGTGTAGTAGTAAGCTAAAAAAATAATAGGTATGCTTTCAGATTAGCAACAGAAATAATACCGGTGTGCTTTACATATTGGGGAGAAAATAGTAAGGTCGCATTTCAAACTAGTAAAATATATTGTACGGGAGCAATTTAGACAATAGTTGTAAAATTAGGAGAGAAAAAAATGTGACAAACTAGTAAAATTGAAATTATTGAACTACGTAACACATAAGTCGTAAACATAGTCCTAGGTGCTCAACAATTTAATCTGAAAATAAATAGAACAGGATAAATCAACAGACTAAAAAAAGCATGCTTTAAAAATAGTCGTCACAAAATCGGAGAAAGTACACATACTAATCAAATACTGTAATTTTAAAAGAGTACGACTCAATAGTGGAGGATGAGATTTGTTTTAACTAATCATAAAGTAAATAAAACTACAATGATGTTTTGATTTTCTCAGGCACAGATTAATACATATTTGTATTCTAATGAAAATAGCAGTTCAAATAGTTTCTCTTAACAAGGTTCCACAATTTCAGTTAAAAATGTCTTCCGCAGTTTCCTAGTATGGTTGTACCAATATGTTATTCGCTTTGTATATATATATATATATATATATATATATATATATATATATATATATATATATATATATATATATATATATATATATATATATATATATATATATATATATATATATATGTGTGTGTGTGTGTGTGTGTATGTGTGTGTGTACACACACACACAGTTGTGAGTATATGTGAGTGTGTTTATATATATACACATGCCCGTCTCTCTAGCGAAGTTGGTTAAACCGGATTTCGCGGTGAGCGGGTGACGAACTCCTTGTGGTCCGGGTTCACTCCCGGGGGTGGGCAGAAAAGCCACATTTCTCCCAGATTTACGGTATTTAAAATGGAATCAAGGCCGAAAGGTTGCGATATCCATAATACCGAGCCTAAGGGTTAACAACTCATGGCTTCTGGATACTAAAAACAAAAAACAAAACAAAAATATATATACACATACACACACCTGTGAGTGTATTTTTCTGGCTATGGAAATAACAGGGACGTCGTTTCTCTTGCTTAAAATTATACTACTGAAGATTTGTTGAATTAATATCTGCAAGCTGTGGTACGTCCCAGTCCTGATATAAGGTATATCTTTCGATTCTATTTGGTTTAACTGTGATGTCAAACTGTTTAGTTATTCCCTAGTATTCATTTCTGTAGTTGTTTCATCCGGTATATATTTAAAAAAAAAGAAAAGAAAATCAGACAGATGACAAGCTATGTAGAATGAAGAACTGTCCGACACTCAAACACAGACGAATAGAAGGACTGGGGGTCGGCCAGTTAGACAGGAGGCCGGCAAGCTAGCCGGCAAACCACCCAGGGTGACCGACGGACTTACCAATATATAAGACAAACAGACGGACATGCTGATGGACAGTCAGACAGACCGATGTTTAGGAAGTTAGATAGGTGGATAGACAGAGAGACTGTTTGATAAGCTGATTTATTGATAGATAGACAAGGATGCAGTCAGACAGCCAGACGGGTAAACAAAGACTAATTGGCAGAAGACAACTTTCTCTAAATAAAATATTTAATTACCAAAGTTATTTGAAAACACAGCAGGAAGAAAGTTCACGGATGACACTGTGAAAACGAACACCAAAAAAATGTATTTCTGTGAAGTGACTGGCAGTTAATCTAGATTCCCCAAGCCAGAAACGTGAAATCTTAGGTGTTCTGACGCAGACGTAGGTATTTCCAGGTGATAGACGCAGGTGAGGTTAAGGAAGCCGTTAGTTTGTGGGGGCGGAAGAAAACAGCGTAAAGCCGTCTAGCCCAAGAACCAGATACTGCAAAGTAAGGCTTAGCAGCAAAAATACTATACACATGTTTTATTCAAAGAAGAACAAAAATACTGCCTCTCTTTGATGACTCTTGGTATGGTGGTAGAGAGTGCGTGTCGATCTCAAAGTAATGGGTGTGAGTTCGTAGGGTGGATTTTGTATGAGTGATGATGGCTCCTAGGTCGACCCAATCTAAAATGGGTACCAGGGAGTATCCTATGAATTGGCTGGTAGGGTGATGAGCACTGCCCCTTTGAGTGCCGACTTGTCTATAACAAATATGGGTCTAACACAGCCTTGGATGGCAGTGGGTCTGTGATGGAAGCTCCGACAGGCGGACAGACAGAACATTGCTCCTTTGATTCAGCACTTTCTGCAGCATGATTTGTTACAAGCGTATTGATGTCATATTTTTTTTAAGTCAGCAAGGCAGGCAGAGTGAGTGATCATGCTGATTTAGGAAACACGTTCGGTAGTATCTTTGAAGTTATCTTTCCAGTTGTTGACATCAACGTTAATGTCATCTCTCCACCGACTTTTTGGTCTGTTCTGTGGTCTTCTCGCAATTATCTCTTTTGTGTACGCAGCTTTAATTTTTTATTTGGGGGAAGGGGGGGGGCCTATTTTTCCCTCAGTAAACCCCCATATAATGCATAGTATAATGAATTATTGGTCATCCTAAGGCCATCGATTAATGGTCATTTAAACATTTTTTATATGAAAGTAATTTGGGAGAGGATAGCTATCTGCAGATAAGGTGAATAACGGTCTTGTATTGGTGATTGGTGAAAGTATTCGTCTCTGCTATGGGAGCTAATATATTACATGGTTCGAATGATGACAACAATGTCTTTGATGGTAGATTAAATGAAAACAAAAGTTAATAGTTGTGTAGAAGGAGAGCTAACAATAAATTCTAAGCGTGATAGTGTTCCCACCTCTGCCGGTTTCAAGCCTCGATAAGAAATGAGGATGCTGGCTTTCCCACCTCCTTAAACGATGTCAGGGAATGAAAATAATGTCAGAAGGAGTCAGTGTGTGTGTGTGTGTGTGTGTGTGTGTGTGTGTGTGTGTGTGTGTGTGTGACATAGAGGGAGAGAGAGAAAAAAAAAAGAGAGAGAGAGAGAGAGAGAGAGAGAGAGAGAGAGGGAGTTAAATAATAACTGCAGTGTGCATCAGAAAAAAACGGCCAGAATAAGAGGGAAAAAAAATATAAGTCAGGGGTTAAATAAAATAATAAAAGGCAGAGATAATTTATAAAAAAAAAAAAAAAAAAGTCAAGAATGAGAGACAAAAATAATAAAAGGCAGAGATGATTTATAAAATAATACAAGTCGGGAGTTAGATAAATTAATAAAAGGCAGAGATAATATATAAAATAACACAAGTCAAGAATGAGAGATAAAATCATAAATGTTGGTGGCGAGGTAACCAGAAAAGGGAAAAAAAGGGGAGCGGGGGTGAGAGAGAGATCAAATAATAATGAATTAAAAAGGGATATACAATCATACTTGCCGTTGGGTTGTTAGAGAAATAGTAATAAATGTCGTGATGAGAAATAATTTCATAAATATTCTAAATTTATTGTTAAGAGCAAACCGTGTTGCCCACACAAAGACAGCATTATTATATACGCTACTGAAAGAAATTGATACAGGTAAAATAAACAACCTTAACTATCTCATTCTGGAAACAGAAACCAAGTGTTGGTTAAGCTAAAATCTATATCCTGGGTATTGTTAACACAGAGAAACAGATCTAAGCACAAAGAAAATAAACGGCAACAAGGTAAATAATTTTGGAAACATACTGTTGATTCATGGATGTACATATTTACGGAAGTCAAAATCGTGACACAATTTCACTCCTGAAACAAGAGGATCAGAACTGGCAGCAGAATACAGGATACTACAGGGTAGACTTTCAAGATTTGCTGTTTGAAACATTATCCCTAAAGACAATAAAACTAAAAAAACAAGGGAGATTTGAAACCATCCTAAAAGATTCGGCACCCGGAGAGAGCTGACAAAACGGGCAAAGAAAGAATTGGATCCAACACTGGGCGGTTTTGACAACAACAAAATACCATAAGAATGATGAACAGAACCGAAGAAGTGGTTTAAAGCTATGATGGCAGCAAAAGATGAAATTGTATTAAATAAGTTTAATGTTTTATTAAGAATCGACGTCACAGCACTCGAGACATTTCCATAAGCTCCCCGTTCTTATCTTCGGCAGCAAGGGCCGAATTCAAATTCCGATGGTACTAAAAATAACAGTATGATTGAACATCCGCGTCATCTTTTCCTTGAGCATTGAGCCTCGGCCGAATCCCCTGAAACAGCTCCCTTCTAGTCCATATCAGACAGAGATATCCAGCTGTCAGCGACCTGAGATATGATTTCACACTAATGGCAAGAGCCCACAACTGGACTGTAAATGATACGGTTAGAAATAATAATACAGAGAAGAAAGCAAACAGCAAAAGGGATTGAATATGTTGACAGCCGGGTAGTCTATGAAGAAAATAATAGGAGAACAAACAAAGAAAGCAGAAATAGGCAAGAAGCAATTCCTTATACAACAGTGCGTGTGAGAGAGTAACACAGGAATGAGTTACGTTTTTTTTTTTTTTTTAATTGTTCAAAAGAATTACAGCTGGAGACCAAACAAGTTAGAACCAAAGCTAATACTGGGAAAAAAAAGAGTAAGAAAGCCATTAAAGTGCATGCGCACTTAATAATAGATGGACAAAACACTGCCGCAAAAATTGTAACAGATATATATTTGTAAACATTGGAACACCAACAGAGCATGAGCCGAAAAGATCACTTAATAGTAAAGTCAGTCAGTTGGCTGCGTATTCTTGACAGGACATTGCAGAACCAACCCCAGCATCTTTTTGGCTGTTGTGGTATTTTTAGGCACATTTTACTTTCAGTAGTTTGCTATTTCTCGCTGAACGGTCAGCTATCGGTACCACTGTCGAAACCAACGCAATACAAATCGTCTGCAGTTGTGATCGAACCCGGTACCCCAGCATTATGAAGCACGCCCGCAACGCGTAAGCCACAGACTCCGACAGAAAATAAAGTGGGACACCAAAACTTCCAGAAGCGGAAAACATCTGGAAGTACTAACAACACAGCGCTTTCTATAAGCTAATGGCAAACAACGTGTTTACAATTTATTAAGCGTTTTGTAAAATAGTACGGAAAACATGTATACACTGGTAGCTCGACTTACGAACTTAATTCGTTCCTGGCTGTCTTTCGGTTCTCGAAAATCTCATATCTCCAAATCCAGTTTCTCATTACATCTTAAGGGAAATTAATCCGTTCTCAGATAATAAATTGAAAGAAAATCGAATAATTAAAAACAGAATACTCTCTGATCGAGGGAGAATTGGCATATTGAAGCAATTAGGACTCTACAAATTTAAAGACTAGGATTTTCATATTGATAAACAAACAGAGTGGTTATCTTTGGATCACCACTAGCATTGGCACCAAGGGAAAACAAAGTTAGTCTCTCTTTCACAGGCTTGTGTCCTGGTAATGCCATTTCCTCCTTATTTATACAGTTTAATCAAGTTTCGTCCTTTTCAGGACGAAATTTTTTGTCATTTGAAGCCCTACTCTGGCTTTTGCCAGGGGCCGCAATATAGGCAGGTCATTATTATGGCCAAATGTCTGAACGCGGTTTCTGGGACCTCTCCACGGTGATCCTCATCCGCATGGTGGCACTTTGTGTCATCGGGTGTTTATCGCTTGTGTGATGTCCTGGTGGGGTAAAAAATCCAATCCAATCCTCCTTATTCATGAAACAAACTCTTTGGCATTTTCTTCTAGGAAATCCCGATTTCATCTTAGCTGAAGACATTTTTTGGTCGCTAACACCCTGAGTCCAAGTGTCTGACGTTTATATTAGTACTAACATCTTATCCATGTTCTTAGCACTACGGATACCGGTTCTGTTCTTACATTTTTCAAACACTCTTTTGCTAGCTTCAAACTCTTCACTTTGTTACTGATAGTGGATGGAAAGTTCTTTGTAAATACATTGAGATTTTATACATTTCATGTTTAAGATACACTATCTGCTTTCTGTTTAATGTCGTCAATCCAGACAAGTAGTAAAGACCCAATTTCTTCCATAACTATATGTCGATCGAACTCTGCAACAGCCACACACAGTCCCGAAAACTCACAAATGGTTGACTGTCAAAAGATTTGTTCACAAAACGTTCAGTTTTACCAACTCAGCACACCATATATAAAATGCTAATTACCCTAAGGTAGGTCGCCGGCTAACAGTAATTAACCTCTTAACTCTGCATTTTCGAAAACAGTTTCATCGGCGTTCCATTATACAGCAAACTCGCTGTGAATCAAAACTCTTTACCTCACCGCTTTAGTGCCTAGGTCGCTGGCTAACCCTCCCTTCAGGACTATCAGTAAGAATGAACAAGATCCATCTAACTTACTCAGCTTGACCTCCGTTGCTTTACTCAGGAACAGGTACTTTCACACTGGCTTACAGTGAACCTCTTCAATACTTCAGTTCCACAATTTGCACACAACGAGTTAGCCACGTCGAGGAATTATACGATGACCAGCTGAACTCCCCAAATCTGAGATCAATCATCACACAGCCGATAGCTGACATTTACGAGGGTCACTCCTCGTAAGTAGAATCGGTTGTCTTGTTTCAGTAGTGATTGCCAAAGCCTGTCGTCACCCAAGACAATCTGAGCATACAGCTCTCTCTATTCGACTCTATCATCAACTGTTCTCATCAACTCTGAGCCCAGTATGTACACGCGTGAATTCTCTGTGAGTTATTCGTTCTACTCAGGACACCCACACTCATTCGTGTCTTGCTCCATATTTCCACTCATACCTTGGTGCCTTAGCCCTGATCCACACAAACTTGGCTTGAATACCCAGTCAGGGTGGTTGACACCTTGTGAATCCACACTGGTCAACTCCTGTCTTAAGTCAACACAGAGTCAAAATATTGACTCAGGCCACGTCAATACCTCCTGGATCCCCCGGTCAACAAGCCCGTACTAGAACAAACATAACCAATGTTGTTACATTCCCTCCCCCCCCCCCCCCTTTTTCGAATCGAAAGGCAGCATCAAAATAACACGATAGACACTGGTTTGGCAACACCCAGTTCCTTATAAAAATCTACTTTCTTGAAAATTGTAGCTATCCTAAACTTGGACAAGTTACACTGCCTACACACATCAGTTTGTCTGACTCTTTCCTGTGGTTTTCCACAATTTCTGTCTTAATTTCTATTGTGATTGTCCTAGGCCCCATGTTGGAAATCGTGTCTAAATAATAATTTGAATTGTTTGTCCGTAATACCCCCTGGATGTAAAAAAAAATAACTGTATTGTTTTTCTTCTTTCTTTAATCTTCTCACTGACATTAGATTGTAGCCTTGTGTCCTGGTAATCTGCGTTTGTCTTGCGCTTCTCAGGTGGCTTAAGTGATGGATTTGTTCATCTTTTGCAGGTTTCTACGACACCATTAATCCATCCTCCTTTTGGTCTTTCTCTCGCCTTTCCCACATTGGAATTGTATTGTTTGATAACAAAAATATTGAATTAGATAGCACAAAACCACCCGTGAACTAATCTACTACATTCAAATAGCGAAGGAAACGGATTTATCATTTCATAGTGGAGACCCCTCTCTCATCCTCTCCCCCAGCTACAACAACTAATCATTAAAACGGAGATTAAATGTTTTAGGAAAGCTGCTGGGGTTACAAAAACAGACAACATTAAAACTGAGGATTTTAACAGATGATTAGCACTGAAGCCGGTGACACTATTCGTTACAAATGTGGAATGAAGGGTGGAGGCAGCGGGTCGTTTTTTTTTTTTTTTTTTTAAGGATTTAAGTCTGCCTGGCTTGTGCAGTAACAAAGAATTGTGCAGAAGTTTATTTTTTATTTTTTTTTTCGCCACCGCTAGAAAAACATTCCATGACCTAACCAATAATTTAAATCCGAGCTAACTGGTCTTCTAAACTCGAAAAGATACTTCTCAGAACTGACATATGTACTCGTATAATGACAGAAGATAGACTCAATACAGATTTAAATCTATACAGTGAACAAAAGACAGCGGGGATAATACGTGCCAGTTTTGTTTGATGTAGGCTAGGGTCAGACAGAGTTATCCTGCATGTCTTATATGTGAAAACAGTGTTAGAGAAAATATTTTCCCATGAGGGATCTGCCAAAGGCAAAGACAAATGCATAATTATTGTATGCCTCGTCCAGTGTACATGTTTCGTCTCTTTACTCAAGGTCTCTAAGGTCCTCAAGCAACACGACTTCCTACAAAGGAATTTACGTCGACGATTTCGGGGACACGAGTCTGGAGGAAACTCTAATCGAGAGATCGTTTCATAGGTTTAATGATATAAGCTACATACAGCACGAGGTGGTATGATGATGGTGCACGACTGAAAGCATACAATATCGTATTTAGAAGTCTTAGATGTATAATATGACCTAGATTCGCCAGCTGGTGCTTATAGTCCATTTTAAAAAGTCGTGCCCACACAAATTTAACAAATATCTCGAAAACTTCCGTCAGGATTAACAGGAATTTGTGCACATGGTATCTGATTTCCTCATACAGCGGCAATTTTTGTTCAATATTTGTTGGACAAATAATTTATGTACCCCTAATAAATACAGTAATTGGCACAAATAGTGTCCCTTTTTATGAGCCAATCAACTAGCATTGTGTTAGTATATGACGTATCCACTTCCGCGTTCAAAAGAAGCAGGCTTTGGTTTCTCGCACGAATTACCTCTAAAACGCATGGAGTTTGGTGTTTCACCAACTTCGCCTCAAGCCATTTACTGTAAACATGCTAATGGTAGGATTTGAATCGGTGCCTGTTGTTTACATGTTTGTTTTGATATACCACCCATTAGGCAAAATGAAACCTAGATGTTTACATTATAATTGCTAGAGAAAGTCAATTAGTAAGTCGCAAATGGATGTTGAAAAAAAAAATTGAAAACCGTTTATTTTAAAACATCCCCTGGCCCTCTATTTTCCAACATAATTTCCACCAAAATTGATGCACTTGTCCCATCGTTTCATCAGCCCTCCAGAACCTGCTGAAGAGAACTGTGTGCTCAGTTTTATAAACCATATTTTCACTTCACATTCAACTTCTGCGTCATTCGCGAAATGTCTCCCGCCAAGTTGGGTTTTCGGTGAACCAAAAAGGTTGAAATCGCTAGGTGCCAAGTCGGTTCTGTAAGGTGGATGTTTCAGAATATTCCATCTTAGATGTTTAATGCTCTCCCCAGTTAACCAAGCCGTATGTGGTTTGGCATTGTCATGAAGGAGCAATATTTCTTTAGTCAGCAGGAGTGCAAGTTTTCTTCTAATTATTTTTTTTTTACCTAGCAATGCACCGCTTTACGGGAGAGTTCGGGGGGGGGGGGGGGGGGGGGTTGGCAGTCTCAGGTGCAGCTGGGAAGCAGTGGATGAAAATAAGACATCGGTAAGGAGAAAACCTCCCCTCCCCACCACCAGATTTGCATTCTGTAGGATAAACATTTCAAGGATGAGAACTAAAAGAGCTACAAATCCCATTGAATGGCTGACCATATAACACAGTTATGTTGGTTCACCACAAAAGGATTTTGACGTGCCCTGTAGTCCAGTGTGAGCTGGTTGTGACTACGTTCGAGTCTGATTGGAACGAAATTTGGATCTAGACGCTTATTCTCATAGGCTTCCTCATATCTATACGATAACGGGCTCCTTCTGCATGAGACACATAGCACCAACTGTGGACATGCCAGCGGCGTATACAACATCTTAGAATTTTCTTCTTAAAGTCCACGCCGTGTGGCCTTGATAGTCACGTCCATCCACAGCCTTCTATCTCGTCTACTGTCTATCAACTCTGATACAGATGATCCTCCATGCCGTGATGTCAGACTGTTTGTGATCTTTTCTCTTGGTCTCCCTTTGCCTCTTCTCCTCTACCATTTTCCTGCTGTCCTGATGTACTCCAGTTTTCTTCTTCTCCTCCCATAACAAAAGAATGTAGCTTGTCTCTTTCTGATTTGCGTAATTACTCTTCTCCATTAGTCAATTTCTTTCAAGACATCCATTTACTCTTTTTATCTGTCCAGTGTATTCTCATCATTCGTCTAAAAAAATCACATCTCCGCAGCTTCCACATAGTTTTTGACAAATCTACCAACTGTCCGTGATTCACTTCTATATATCAAGATAGGATTTATATAGCTTTTAAGAATATTCTTTCTCGTCTCAATTGACAAAGAAAGATTACATAAAATTTTCTTTATTTTGTAAAATGCTGCATTTCTACGTGTAATTTCTTTAAAACATCTTCCATCTGATGTTATCGTGGCATCCAAGTACTTAAACATACCAACATGCTTAGAATCGTGAGTTAGTAATGACAACTAATAAATACGTCAATAGATATTTTTAAAATAAAGAAAAACTATAAAAAGCAGGCAGTTTTTAATATTTCGGCTCTTTAATGACAGGTGTAATCTCACTTCACATTGCTGAGAAGAGATGAGTGCCTGCTAGGATGGTGCTAATAAAGTAACGGCGGGAGATATTATTGTTTGGAATAAGAGTAAACATCCAATAAAATTTCGGGAATCTGAAAAGTATGCTGTCTCTGTCTCTTTTCCCTACTTGGACCTGGTTGGGGCACATAAGTTTTAGCGGGCGAAGCGTTTATACACAAGTTTACATACAGAGCAAAAGTATTTGTGTCTAAACAGGACTTATGCCAGGTTGGTTTTATCAGAAAACGTACGTATAACAAGGTAACACTGTGTGGGCGTGTCCTGGCTACACTGACAAATTATGCTTTGTCTATAGCTTCATTGTGTTTAACCGATAAAGTCTCTCCAGGTCTTTAGCATGACTTTGATGGAATTAAAGTGCCTTGGAAGAATTGCTTTATAATTAATTGGAAAGAAAAATTAGCTATTCAAAGCGTGAAAAAAAAAAATTCTTTTTCAAGAAATAAACAGTGTTTTTATTTATTCTTTTACTAGAAACAACATTGCAGATATAGATAATTTATTTCAAGGGAACAAAAGAAGAAACAGAAGAAGAAGAAGAAGAAGAAGAAAGAAGAAGAAGAAGAAGAAGAAGAAGAAGAAGAAGAAGAAAGAAGAAGAAGAAGAAGAAGAAGAAGAAGAAGAAGAAGAAGAAGAAGAAGAGAAGAAGAAGAAGAAGAAGAGAAGAAGAAGAAGAAGAAGAAGAAGAAGAAGAAGAAGAGAAGAAGAAGAAGAAGAAGAAGAAGAAGAAGAAGAAGAAGAAGAAGAAGAAGAAGAAGAAGAAGAAGAAGAAGAAGAAGAAGAAGAAGAAGAAGAAGAAGAAGAAGAAGAAAGAAGAAGAAGAAGAAGAAGAAGAATGGAAGAAGAAGAAGAAGAAGAAGAAGAAGAAAGAAGAAGAAGAAGAAGAAGAAGAAGAAGAAGAAGAAGAATAAGAAGAAGAAGAAGAAGAAGAGAAGAAGAAGAAGAAGAAAGAAGAAGAAGAAGAAGAAGAAAGAAGAAGAAGAAGAAGAAGAATAAAGAAGAAGAAGAAGAAGAAGAAGAAGAAGAAGAAGAAGAAGAAGAAGAAGAAGAAGAAGAAGAAGAAGAGAAAAGAAGAAGAAGAAGAAGAAGAAGAAGAAGAAGAAGAAGAAGAAGAAGAAGAAGAGAGAAGAAGAAGAAGAAGAAGAAGAAGAAGAAGAAGAAGAAGAAGAAGAAGAAGAAGAAGAAGAAGAAGAAGAAGAAGAAGAAGAAGAAGAAGAAGAAGAAGAAGAAGAAGAAGAAGAAGAAGAAGAAGAAGAAGAAGAAGAAGAAGAAGAAGAAGAAGAAGAAGAAGAAGAAGAAGAAGAAGAAGAAGAAGAAGAAAGAAGAAGAAGAAGAAGAAGAAGGAAGAAAAGAAGAAGAAGAAGAAGAAGAAGAAGAAGAAGAAGAAGAAGAAGAAGAAGAAGAAGAAGAAGAAGAAGAAGAAGAAGAAGAAGAAGAAGAAGAGAAGAAGAAGAAGAAGAAGAAGAAGAAGAAGAAGAAGAAGAAGAAGAAGAAGAAGAAGAAGAAGAAGAAGAAGAAGAGAAAGAAGAAGAAGAGAAGAAGAAGAAGAAGAAGAAAGAAGAAGAAGAAGAAGAAGAAGAAGAAGAAGAAGAAGAAGAAGAAGAAGAAGAAGAATAAGAAGAAGAAGAAGAAGAAGAAGAAAAGAAGAAGAAGAAGAAGAAGAAGAAGAAGAAGAATAAGAAGAAGAAGAAGAAGAAGAGAAGAAGAAGAAGAAGAAGAAGAAGAAGAAGAAGAAGAAGAAGAAGAAGAAGAAGAAGAAGAAAGAAGAAGAAAGAAGAAGAAGAGAAGAAGAAGAAGAAGAAGAAGAAGAAGAAGAAGAAGAAGAAGAAGAAGAAAAGAAGAAGAAGAAAGAATAAGAAGAAGAAGAAAAGAAGAAGAAGAAGAAGAAGAAGAAGAAAGAAGAAGAAAGAAGAAGAAGAAGAAGAAGAAGAAGAAGAAGAAGAAAGAAGAAGAAGAAGAAGAAGAAGAAGAAGAAGAAGAAGAAGAAAAAGAAGAAGAAGAAGAAGAAGAAGAAGAAGAAGAAAAAGAAAAAGAAAAAGAAGAAAAAGAAGAAGAAGAAGAAAAAGAAGAAAATAAAGAAGAAGAAGAAGAAGAAGAAGAAGAAGAAGAAGAAGAAGAAGAAGAAGAAGAAGAAGAAGAAGAAGAAGAAGAAGAAGAAGAAGAAGAAGAAGAAGAACAAGAACAAGAAGAACAAGAACAAGAACAAGAACAAGAACAAGAACAAGAACAAGAAGAACAGGAAGAAAAAGAAGAAAAAGAAGAAGAAGAAGAAGAAGAAGAAGAGAAGAAGAAGAAGAAGAAGAAGAAGAAGAAGAAGTAAGCAATGATTATTCTGTGTAATTGCATGCCTTCTTTGATGCCTATCAATAAGGACAAAGTATGCCCCCAACTGCACTTGAGGCTAAAACCGCCCGCTGGACCGTCTATTCGTACTGGGGAGGAAACTTATCTTTACTTACTACTTGAACAGAGCATGCAAAATGAAAACAATATCATGGCACAGCATTTCTGACACATAGCCTTTACTGGCAGCTGGCCTAAGGGGTAACTTGACACAGGGGATAGAGAACTGGGTTTCTCACCTAACAGCGTACCCAGCATACTTTGTTCTAAACGTATTGCTATTACCTTTTTCTCTGGGAGTAAACAAGCAGACGGGAAAAGGATCATGCTGCATGAGAAACAAGATCCGAACAACACTCCTAAGTATTTGTGCCATAGAGAGGATGCACTTTAACCCTGGCCTCCTACGCCTCTATATAATACAGCACAACAAAATCGTTTGGAAAGATGAAAAGGCGCCAGTTACAGTTTTAAATTTCGGTTCTTTGTTTAGTTCCCAATTATCTTCACTTTCATTTGAAGTGGATATAAAACTGTTCAGGGGTTTTAAGTAGCCGTCTTGACAGAAAAGTCATTGATGATTATTGGTTATATATAGTTCTTGTAGATGTAAGCTGTTTCAGTCTTGCTAGTCATATTGAGTAATAGCAGTTATGTAAATGACTAGTAGATTTAGCACGCTACTCAGAGACTCCCGTCTCAGTTCTAATAAATTGCCGAAAATGTTGTGTATTTAAATCCTATTCAGTGTAGAAAACTTCCTAGTGAAAAACACATAGTTAATAGTTATTCGAAAGATTATCCTCACTGCACATCGGACGTCCATATACGCTCGGATCCCATCTTCCGTAAATCCCTCAGCTTGGGGGGACAGGAAAACACCAGTTCTGTTTTGGTTAACTATATTCTCCTTTGGCTACCTGTATAGTGTTTATGTTTTGCGACCTCTTTTGACATGAAATTCTTGTAGTATTTTGACTGTTGCCGATCCAAGGTCGTCGCCTAAATCATCTGCTCGTCCTAGCTCATGGAGAGCGTTGAGACTGTCGGCCAGGTACATTACTTTTTTTGTACCTACCGTGGCCCTGCCAGCAAGCTAATTCGCTCGTTCATCCCCTCTTACCTCAGAGTGTTCTGGCACAAAAAAGTAACTAACTCCTTTAAAAAGAGATTTCATCAGCGACTCCAAACATTTTCTTCCAATCCATCCTGTCTCTATCTTCTTAAGCATGCTCATGGAATCACTTAGAAAGCACGCGTGGAAAAACTGCTGCCTCTAGCCACGTCATTGCTTTTGTTACAGCCATGACCTCCTTAGCTAAATTATCAAATTAATTAGTAACTGCTACGTTAATAGAGAGTACCGAGAGTAACTGCTGCTTGGAGAGATTTCAGCTCAGGTTTTCCACTTACTGAGGGTCGAAAGTCTTAGAAATAATAAAACTCAAGAATAATATTTGAATTAATGCTAATAAGAAAGGCGAACCTAATCGGTTAAATATAATTTGATTATTTTGATAGTTAGGCAATTACTACGATTTCAGTTTGAAACACTACAATAAGAAAGAGACAAACACTGTTCTATGGCCACATAATGAGAAGAGAGACACTGGAGAACATCGTGACAACAGGAAAGATCAGTGGAAAAAGAGGTAGAGGCAGACCAAGAGAGACGAGGCTGGATGGGATGAAATTATGGCATGGAGGGATTTCTCTCTCTCCATGTGCTACATTTTAAACGAATGTCTCCACTTACTCTTGAGGTTACAATCGCCCCCTGGACCGTCTTAGCGCACCCCGGAATGTGCTACTCTTCTCTTCGGAAAACACTGCTCTAAATTAAAAATCTCCACACTTTGAATTAAAAGAACCAAAATTCAAGGACCATCTCACGTTTGTAGAACACCGAGTATATGGTTCCAGATAAAAATTGTATAGTCCAATCAGCAAACAGGTTGGTGAAGGACGGTGCACAATAGACTTTGTCAACATATGTTTAAATATTTGGATGTAGGAAACCCCGAGACGTGTCCCTGCAGCTTGGCACTAGAAAATTCTGAGAATGTGCTCCAATATTATTACCTGTATACTACTAGCAGAGATGCAATTTGGCATGTTCCAACAACAATAAAGACAAAGCTGTATGGTACACGAGAATATATGGAATGCACTACAGATTTCATAAAGGCTACCGGCCTCCTGATATAAGTTTTCTGACAAAAGGATCGCAGCAGCTGCAGAAGATGAAGAATAAGGTGATATAATCAATACTGTGACCACCGCATTTGCTTCCAAGGAAAGTTTCCCCCTACCCAATTTACGCGGAATCAATATGAAATTCTAGGTGAACTCTGAATAATCTTTCCCTATGCGGCTTAGAGTATAAATCTGTCCACTATGCTACAGCGGTTCTCACGCTTTTAACCAGTGCTCATCAAAACTATCAATACTGCCTTTACTATAGCACTTTTGCGGTGAAGGCAGGGAGTCTTCGAGCATGAGGATTCACGGCCGCCTGGCTAGGGCTGTCGACACGACTGTGCAGGAGGAATTTATTTTGCCCTTAACGGAAGAAATCTCCAGCCTTACCGAGTATTCGAACCCAGGTGTACCGCTTGAAATCCCAGCGTTCTAACCGTTCGACCAGCCGCTCCTCAACGAGTGCTCATCAATGTCTGAAAATATATTTATATGGATATTTCAAAGCATTTTTCATCAAAGGATAAGAAATAAAATAAAAAAATCAAATCAAATCTGACAATGAATACAATACTAGCACCAGCCGCAGGCACTTATTGGCGAATTTCCCCTGAAGCATGACATTCTATCCGGTGGAAACGGACACATTTCAATGGAGAAGCACACGTACTGACAGCAGAGACAATCGTCATGAGTTGCGTCCATTGAGAGGATCATTGGGTGTTGCGTGCGGGTAGGCCATTCAAACGCCCACAGAGAGAGAGAGAGAGAGAGAGAGAGAGAGAGAGAGAGAGAGAGAGAGAGAGAGAGAGAGACATACAGCTCATCATATAATGATTTCATCTGTCTTAAGCCCGGGTCTATTTCTCACGGGAACCAGGAGACAGAGACAGCCCCCTGTCTCCAGAGAAAAGCGTCTTATGAATAGAGGTCTGCTGAAACATTGACGACTGGAACAATCAATGTCTTCGCTTAAGTCAAGTCTGGGCACGTCCCTGGGAGGTTACGCTACCCGAGTCCCTGGCTAGGAGACCCTATGCGACTTTACCGAAGAAATAAACAGTTCTCTTATTTCCGTGTCTATGATTATAAAAAATATCTTGTGAATTTACTGATGAACATCAGTTCCCATAATTCTGCTCTTATCGAGACTGTACAGAACCGCCGCAGTGTAGCAGCTAGACGCTCGCTTACAGATACAAAAGCAGTTAGCTTTTTTTTTTTTTTTTCAAAATCCTTAGGAGCCATATTTCTTTTTTTAAACACGACTTTGGCTCCCAGGTGGACCAAGTCTTAAACAGGTACCAGATAAACTCCAGGGAAGTACAGACGGTCAGAGTCATGTCTATAAAATTACTGGGAGTGTAAAGGGACCTTTACTATACTGTACAAGACGATGGTATACTTAATTATCCTCATCTTAACCTGTCATCTTTCAGTGCCAGCACAGACGAATCTTTTTCTCATTGTCTTCACTGTTTTCTACATCTTTCCACGAATCTTGTCAACTGCCGGCCAGATTTCACGTTAATGTAAACATCATGTGTGGGTGCCTTGGAGCAAATGTGTTCAGTGCCTTTGTGTAGCAATTATTTATGAGTGCCTTCGTGTAAAACAAAGTATGTGAGTGCCTCATTGTAACAGCTGTTATATGTAAGTACTTTAGTGTACAACTATATGTGAGTGTCTTAGAGTAATGACAGCTATATGAGAGTGCATTAGAGTATTAGTTATATGTTGAGTGCCTTAGTCTAAAAATTAAACGTGAGTGCCTAAGTGTAACAATTATTTCTGAGTGCCTTCAGGTAATAATTATTTGTTAGTGCCTTAGTGTAAAAATTAAACGAGGGTTTATATAAGAGTGTAACAACTATATTCGAGTAACTACTGGCTCGAGCGTCATTCGCATTTTGCGCCTTACCCACCTATGCAGGCTACTTACCAGTTTTGCAGTCTTGACGTTTAGCAGAGACTGGTTCCATTCGACGGCCTATTAAATGATCCAGAATTGGATTTCATCTGGTGACAGTTGAGCGTGATTGATTCTCACAAAAAAGCTATCTGTTTGTAGACTTAACTCGATTCTGAACTCGTTCTGCTTCCAGATTGTACAACCAGCTCTCTCAGAAGGGTTTTTGGATTTCACTTCCCCCGGCTTCACCTTCCCTTTGTGTGATACGGTATAATATTAATCCGCAAACACACACACAAACACACAGACACACAATAAACACGTACATATTTTTACTCTTCTCATAATTTAAGTTCTCGTTTGTCTCGCATTGTTTTAAGGTCTCCTTAAAGGGTTGGTTGGCTTCGTAGTAATTATTTTTTATGTACACTAGATTGTGATTCTATTTCACGTTCCCTGTAGTTTATTAATACATGTCTCAGATAGAGAAATTGGGCACATTCTGAAAAGAATCCTTAAACAGGTGCTTAAACGGGAAAGAAATAGATTTGCGATGGGGAGGGGGAGGGGCGATGATATGACAACGAAACCCTTAGCGTAACGTTGCTGAGAGTGGCCAAAGGTGCTGAACTGGATTCCATTCATGATAATGAAACAGTTACACAGGATACAAAGAACCGAATAGAAGAATAGACAGCCAACAATAAGTCCCGTATAACGGCATAACAGGATGATTATAACCACAGAGAACAATTTGTGTTCTAGCATCTCGTGGAGTGAATATCACTGCTATAAAACGGTATTTTTGTAACTGATCTTATCTCTAACGGTGTTAACTACTGAAAGCGTATTTTTGGTTCACTGTGTGTTTCTTAACTGTGGCAGTTATTCGAATGTGAATGCGCTACAGCCGTTAATGTTGCATTAAATCCTCAGACGGTGATTACAAAAATAGGTTCCGCAAAAGTTTAAAAACAAAACCATTGAGTCATTAAAAATACATTCTGCCCATGTAGAGTAGGCGTCTGGGGTTAGGCGTTGCGAACGCTGCTGAATATTTGGCAGCAGACTGTCTTGTGTTAGTTACAACATAGGCATGAAGAGCTACCCCTCGAGAATACAATGGCAAACTAATTAACGTAAAATTGCCTAGTAAAAATTACAAACAGCCCAGAAATGCTGGAAGTTTGGTTGTGGAACATCAAGTGAAGGACACGCAATTAATTCGAAGAACAAACAAACAAACAAACACACACACATACGCGCGCGCTCACACACACACACACACTCTCTCTCTCTCTCTCTCTCTCTCTCTCTCTCTCTCTCTCTCTCTCTCTCTCTTTCTCATTTACAAACCGCTTCCAAGACTTTTTTGGGGTAGATATTGTTGTTGTTGTTATTTTTCCTATGCCTCAGACATTTCTCCAACTTTTTTAAACACGATTTCTGTTTATAAGCCGAAATGGCAAGAGGAACAAATCATAGAGCTAAGGTTGTCTCCCTTTATCTATCTTTATCGTGACGAGTTTTCTGAGAAATCTCTGATTGTTTCTGCTCGTTCTCCAGTTAAATTACTACATCTGATGTTCTTTCTATCACAGCCTTTGGCCTGAAGGCAAATAATTTCTCTTGCACGCTTTCAAGAGAATGTTTTTTTTTTTTTTAGTTCACAAAGCGAATGTAAATATCATTTTTGATGTTCTGCGCGTATTTAATCAACATAGTTAAAGAACTTACTTATTTCCTGAATCCGGTACATTTGTTAGAGAAACCAAATTTATTTATTTATTTTAATTTTAATTATGTCTCGTATGCTCTTGGGGAGTAATTTAGCTGCACGGCTCATTAAGCTACATACAAGTTTTAACAATTATCGGTAGTCACACAGAAACGATTGTCGTTGGGGTGTCGTTGAGCTGACGTAGAGTGCTGTTGGTGTGCCGTTGGGGTGTCGTTGAGGTGCTGTTGGTGTGCCGTTGGGGTGTCATAGAGGTGTTTTTGGTGTGCCGCTGGGGTGTCGTTGAGTGCTGTTAATGTGCCGCTGGGGTGTCGTTGAGTGCTGTTAATGTGCCGCTGGGGTGTCGTTGAGTGCTGTTGGTGTGCCGCTCGGGTGTTGTTGAGGTGTTGTTGGTGTGCCGTTGGGGTGTCGTTGAGTGCTGTTGGTTTGTCATTGGGGTGTCGTTGAGTGCTGTTGGTGTGCCGTTGGGGTGTTGTTGCGGTGTTTTTTGTGTGCCGTTGGGATGCCGTTGGGGTGTCGTTGAGGTGTTGTTGGTGTGCCGTTGGGGTGTTGTTGAGGTGTTTTTTGTGTGCCGTTGAGATGTCGTTGGGGTGTCGTTGAGGTGCCAAGTATTAAGCCCTCACATGCACCAGGCCACGAAGTGTGTTGACTAATGTTCATTAAAAAAAAGTAAGTAAAGGACCGTTTTCCACCCCATTAGGCGTATGGGGCATATAGGACTAAACCTATATTTTTATAGACCAATCGGCACAAGATGGATGATGTGGTCGGCATCACGCCGGCTGCCTTTACTTCCCGGGGCTGAACCTGGTTACCACTCAAGGCTGGGTCGACCTTGGAGCCAAGGTCATTTTTTAAAAGAAAAAAAAAGTCCGGCTTCGCCATGGAGCGAAACTACAACCTTCAGATCCGCGGAGAGCGTCTAGCCGCCCAGCAACAGAGACTGCCGACTAATGTTCATCTTTGTCACTTTCTCACAGATTTCCCTGAGGCCAAGGCTGAATACCCAGTAGATATTGCCGGTCGACTGTTACAGTAACACTATCTCCAAAACGGATGGCTTAGCAAAGGAAGCTGTTAGAGATGAAGGAAAAGAAGGAGGAGTTGAAACTGGCTGGAAGAGTGCAGCTTCCCTAGATGATTATGAGAATACAATGAAAAAAGAAAAGAAGAAATGCTGACATTCTAACATATCTGAAAATCAAGGGAGGTTGGCTAATAAACAGTATCTTGTCTCGAAAGCTGAAATATTTTGGCCATATCATTCGCTATAGCAATTTGGGAGGAAAAATTAGCAGAACGCGTGGTATTAGGAAGGAGAGTGTGTGGGCTCTTCAACAGATATGACTGACACCTCGCATCGTTCACCATCATTCTCCTTTGACTTCCGAAAGTAAATTAGTGCAATTTCCAGCTTCCGGATAATGTGTCCAGAGTCTCTCATCTGCGGTTGTCGATGTTTTTTTTTTTTTTCTTTTTTCAGTTCACACTTGAATGTTCAAGTATTTGCATCACTCTTGAGCATTAACCGTCCTTAGCACTGGCTTAGTCTCAAATCCCTGGGATCCTTAAAAATGGTCTAAATTTAGTTTGTGGATTACATGTTTTGTCCACTGAAATGATATCCCCTTTTCAAATCCACCGCCACTGGTGCACGTGACAACCAAATGATTACGTAATTAATAAATGAGTGACTTTGAAAATTAGTTGTTTTGTTCAATTTAAATGCGTTGATATTAATTAATAATTTAAACAAATGTACATAAGTGTTAGAGGCTAGGGTTGTGTGGCTTTTTGGGTAACTGCCTACAGGGTGCCTCTGAGTTTCATAAAGTTTAGCCAGATTATAGCCTCAACAAGTCCCTGTCCTGTCTTGCCTCTTCTCGGCCATTATGAGGAACAGTTATGTGTTTTCCTATATCTGAGACCATCATTTAAATTTAAGGGGTCTCCGTGGCGAGGTGGTCAAGCTGTTTGCCTTGCGCTCTGAAAGTCGTGGGTTCGCTCCAAGGCTGTACCCTTTAGTTCACGATTGTAATTTTTACGGAAATCCGTAGGGATCGTCACCGAAGCTACGGAGTTCGTGCTCTGTGCTAACCTCTCGGCAGTCAGCTAGCCATTCTGCGGAAAATGAGACCGAGCCATATGAGATAAAATCCAGTGCAGTGAAATCCACCCTCTCGGCTTTAACCTTGGACCTTTAGTAAGTAAATACATTACATGTGTGTCAACTAAACGCACCGGAACCGGAAAGAACGTTCAAGTTGTCCAGTTGGAGTTTTTATACTGGTAAACAGTTAAGTAAAGAACCCCTTTTGCTCATTTAGGCTCTTCAGGCATATGAGAAGAGCACCGATATTTTTACAGACCAATCGGCTTTACCTGGGTAATGTGGTCAGCATCACGCCGGCCGTCTTTACTTCCCCAGGACATACATCATGGTACCCATTTAAGGCTGGGTCGACCTGCGACGCCAAATACCATGATAATAACTCACGCAGCCAGCAGTGGGTTTCGATCGCGGTACGCTGGCATAACGAGTCAGACTCGCAACGCCTAAACCATGGACGCCGCCTTAATATGGTCAGTTGTGAATTGAAAACATGAACACCTTACACGCTAACTTGGCCACTAGCTAACCAAAGGATCAGGATGTGGAGGGCTCGGGCATATCTCAAAATATGCGCTGATAAGAAACACCCACTGCATCAAGCGCTTTTTAGTGAAAAGGATGACAGACTGAAGAGGGGGAAATCGTGGCTAGGTCGGGCAGAAGATGTTATTAGGCAAATATGCAGCCTAACCGACATCATACCTGGTGCAGAATGGATACCTGTGCCTCAGGCGTTTATTTGTACATTTTCCTGTATTGTCACACTCAACAGGCGATGTAGAGAAGAGAATCCTGTTGCTGTTAATGCAGAGGTCAACGCTCTCATCGGTGAAAATTCAGACGAAGCAGATGCAATAATCTATACAGACTGAGCCGTTATACGCCAAAGAAGAAGCGCATGGGCATTTACAGCACGCTCAGCGGGAAGAACAGTCAAAGAAGCCAACGGCGCCTTCTCCATGACAACAAGCAGCATGACGATGGAGGTGATGGCACTGACACAAGCGCTTGCCTGGCTTGAAACACAAAAATACACCCGCCTGTGTATGCTCAGTGATTCAATGAGTATGATCCGGAGGGTTCAGGCAGGTTCAGTGCGAAGACAATGGCTTGAATCATTACAGAAGTCCACTGTTCGTGGAGTCACCTTTATTTTTGTTCCGGGACACGCAGGCGTCGATGGAAATGAAAGAGCTGACAGGTTGGCTGGATCCGCTATCACTACCGACGGTCAGCCTATGGATCATGCTGATATTATCAATGCCCTCAGAGAAATGGGAAGGATAGAGGACTTTGGTGGCAGTGAATCCACATCACTCGCCAGAATGGCAGACTTGGGAATTAAGATCGGCACAGCAAAAAGCGAGACTCACACCAGCTACGCCAGAAGACTTGTTAATCAACATAGAACTGGTACTATTAGCTATCGGACGTTGGGGATCATACTGAGGGGAGGATCTGAGCACCTATGGACATGTCCGGAGTGCAATGAGGATAACCCAACTAACTAACTAACTAACTAACTAACTAACTAACTAACTAACTAACTAACTAACTAACTTGGCCACTAGCTAGTTACTAATTAACGCATGATGCATAGCTTGCGAGCAAAAGAGTTAATGCTGACGTGAAAACTAATATGACCTTTGATTTAGTGCGTTTAGTATAATCATCATCACGTGGTGCCATTGTATATCACATGGGGCAAGCGGTTTTGTTGTTGTTGTATGTGTATACAATTGCTCGCTTTCGAGTTTCTGAGCAAAACGGTTGTTTTGCGGTGATGGAGAACTTACTTAACTTTCAACTCCCCTACTTTCTTATCATGGCTTCGGGCCTACAATAGAAGACGTGCCATTTGTAGAATGGTACCAAATTGAAAATTTGGAAAAACAGCTGTCAGTTTATCGGAGGTTAACGTATGCTATTACTTTTCAGATAATTTCAAGTCTGGCTCCACTAATTCATCAGCGAATGTGACCGGATCAGTTCGATGTTAATCTGTTACAAGACGCTGTAAACCAACTACAGGATTTGTTAGCAGTTTGATGCCTATCTGGGTAATGTTGTTCTTGATTGTCTTCATTCGTAATGAATATAGCGGTTGCACCTTGTGCTATGGTTTACAGTCATTGAATTAGCCGAGTTGTATCATATATTAAGAGGCAGTGGGTTTATTCTTTTTTTTTTTTTTTTTTTTTACCTCTTTAAAAAAAAACAACCTGAAACCCATATAGAGGCTTCTTTTGTTCAGCAATTTCTCTTTGCTTTTTAAGTGAAAAGTGTTATGTGAATAATGTTGTCGAAGTCAAAACAAAGCGGTCAGCTGCCAAATGACCCACAGCTGAAAAACAATCTTGGTTTGTTGGACTTATTATAAAACTGCTTTCAAAGCAGCTAAACCACAGACGCCGGCCAGTGTTACACTGTACTAGAGCAATTCCCCCCCCCCCCCCCCCCCCCCCCCCCCCCAAAAGCGAAATCACTTCACACACACACACACAAATTTTTTTAACATGTCGCACTAAACTGGAGATAATTTAAATAATAATGAGACTCATTTTATGTGTTCAGAAAAAATCTTGTTTGTTCTTCTTCTTCAGCATTCCGAGCCCTTGAGGTTCAATGCTGCAGATATCACCCCCCCCCCCCCCTCCATTCATCTCTCTGGTTGGTCTTCCCTTTCCATTTGGTGACACCAAGTGTTTGCAGGTCTGTCTGGACATTATCTCTACGTAGTCTACTTGGTCTGCCTCGTGGTCTACGACCATTTATCTCTCTTGCGTATACAGTTTTTATTTCTCTGTCAACTGACTTTCTTTCAATATGCCACACCCATTTCAGTCTATTAGCTTTTAATTTTAGATTTAAACAGGTTATGAATTGCTTTGTTGCTTCTCACTTTTTATTCCCCTCTGTTTGCATCCTTTATGGGTCTAAAGATTTGTCGTAAGACTCTGAGTTTTTTTTTTAACCTCTAATAAGGCTTCATCTCTTTTAATTGTGCTCCAACTTTCAGAGTTATATAAAACGACTTGTCTTATCAACGTTTTATATATTTTTGCTGAAAGGGCCTCGAGCTGGCTCTGGACACAACGAAACGTCAAGGGGGACTGGCCTCGGTGAGCTGGTCCGGGTATCTAGTGAAAAAAAAAGTCTTATCTCTTAAAAGTCCATCTTGTCCGAATTGTCTGCCGGTGTCCCTCTGCCATTTGCCAGCAAAGTCTAACATGTGTACAACAGATAAACCAAACGTAAGCTTGCCACTTAGTCGTCTAGGTATGCCGACTGCTCTAATTATGCTACCGCAGCGACTATATAAATAAACTTTTTATCTCACAGTATCTGTTGCACAGTCATCAATGTCGTCTTGTCCCTGTCCAAGAACATCCGGTAAAACGTGCAGCAGGAGCAGATCAATCCTGAACTCAGGTGGGCAAACCCTCTGAGATTGTCTAAGAGCTCATGGGCCGACACAATTGCAGATGAGGGATCACTTCTACCGATGATTAGTAGACTATTGCTGTACATGCTCTCCTGTGGAGTTTCTTCTTGTTGATCTTGGTGTTGCGAGACATACACTTTCACTGAAGCAGAAATTGAATGTCGTGGTATACTTGTTTTTTTTCCCGATTGTATTTTAGATTGTATTTCTTCTCTCAGCAGGTTGGAGCAGTTGACGTTTGCACCCAAGTACTTATATGTTTCCGTTCGTTTGATTTTCATAGTATCGACTTATTTGTTTTTATCCTTTCCCTGTCTAGTTATTATCATGATTTATGTTTTATCTTGATTGAAAAGTCCAATTTTCTAAGGTGATTCTTTAAAGAGAGAGCTAGTGTTTCAACAGTCTCTACTTCATTTTCTTCAACGATATCAATTTCATCTACATGTCTATGTATTCTTGTAGATTATCCTACAGTACACTCTTGTTTCAATTTCCTTATAATTTTCTCCAGGGCTAAGCTGAAAAGAAGTGGGGTCAGAGCATCACCTTGCTTTAAACCAGATGTTTTTTGAAAAAGGTCTGACTTTCTGCCTTTATATATTATTATTTTACAAGTGTCTTCCATACATAGTTTGGTCATAGTAATTAACTTCTTTTAAGTCCTTCATAAGATCCCATACACAGTTTCTATGTTCACTATTATACGCTTTTTGAAAATCGACGAAAACGTTATGTTCATCTTTTCCATGTTCCCAGTTTTGCTCAACATCTTGTTTATAGCAACAACAACAAACAAATAACAATAGTAAACAATTTTTAAAAAATAGATCCACTGACACAAGCGTTGTTATAAAATCGATAAATTATAGATGTTTCTTTCGATGTTGGAGTGCCTCTGCCCAAGAGGCGAGGGACAATACTGACCCTATGAACAACAGCAGCATTATAAATGAGCCATTTTTGTAAAAAAAAAAAAAAAAATGAGCAAGCAAAACTCAATTACTGGAACAAGACTAAAGTCCAGAATTGAACGAATAACCAGAACTTTTCTCCGGAATTTACAGCTAGTGAACGCGAAGAAGAAGATAAGGAAATGGTGAAACATGACATTAAGTAATGTGGTTGTCGAAAAAAAAATAGGCTGCCAATTATCTGCAAAAACGCTTCAGAAATAGATTTCCTCTGCTGGGTACCTCTCAAACTCTAGTGAATGTGCTCCTAAAGATAACATTTTCATGCGCATTATAAAACACAGATTCTAAGAAAACGAGGACAGATTCACTACAATGACAAAACCTTTAGGACTGTTCTCAAATCATTTGGCTTCACCATCTCGCGTGGGAAGCTGCGCCACTCTTTATCCAGATAACATACACTTCTTCGTCATAGTGTAGCGACCAGCAAGGCAGCAGATATCGCATTGGCACAGCAACATAGGTAAGCTAGAGACCCAAAACATCTGCCCAGCAGCTGCCACCTACTCTATAGTCTGTTCAGTAATTCATGAACACGTTTGCAGTCTATTTTCTCTAAAACTGCCTGTTAGCAATCAGGCAACAAAGCATCTGCCCAGCAGCTGCCACCTACTCTATAGTCTGTTCAGTAATTCATGAACACGTTTGCAGTCTATTTTCTCTAAAACTGCCCGTTAGATAGCAATCAGGCAAAAAAAATCTGATATTTTTTTTAGTCCGTATATGCTCAGGATTTTGCTAATCAGCCAATTTCTTTGATCTTATCAAGCCAATGTAAACATAAAAAAAAAGTAGAATGACATTTTAGATTTTGCAGTAAATATCCTAATTTTAAGTTCACATTTTCTTTTATTCAGAGGCGCATATTTATAATACATTGACTTGTAAAGTAAGTCTATTAGTTGTCATGTATGTTCAATGGTAAACATGTCTCCAATATGCATTTTCAAGATCAACATCTCCGTCCAATACGAGGTTTCCTTTTCCTTCCTTGCTTGACATAAGTATACTCTGTGTCCTGTCTAATCCAAAGGTTAAATTTTGCTCTATCCAGACCAAGCGCTAGTTTTGTTGTTGTTGTTTTTTTTTTTTTTTTTTTTTCTGGATCACGAATATCACAATACAAATGACACTCTTAGATTTCCTGCCTAAGTGCTGGTACAGTAAAATAGTAACCTTCTGCACT